>CM044432.1:36543132-36557543 GCA_024363595.1 Xenopus borealis
TTATTTGATCAAATCAATCAAATGGCTTTTTATATAGCTATATATTTGTCTCACAGTCAATACTCAAAGACACTGCTCTTTGTGTGTAATAAAATAAAATTTACTAAATAAAATTAAACTGTTTGGGCAAAACAGCAAACTACCTATAACAGTTTTGATTAGGAAAAAAAATGTAGAATATTAATGCATACAGCACATGATTTTATTCCAAATCTCCTGAGAATGAAGGGGTTATGGGCTATGCTGTATTTCTTCTTTTCATTTCATTGGCTTTAAGTTGGGCTATTGTTCTGTAAGTTAGTTTCATTCTTCCATTCACTAGTGACACAAAGAGCTGAACAAAGCGAGACAGCATAGAAACTAAGCTTTTTAAAATTACAGCATTTGATCATTTTAACTCACGTTAAATAAAATCCCTTTCTACTTTACCCTTATAAATCTATGGTCATAGGTAAAGGAGAAAAATATCTACCTGTAAGCCACTATGCTGTGTAGTTGCTGGTGTGCAATATAAAGCATATGCTTTACTAGATAAAAGAGAATACAATACCAGCAGATGAGACATATCTTTAGAGTTTAGAAACGCTGCTTGCTTCAAGCAGTTGTCCTTGAACTTTTTTTCTGCCCTGTCTTTCTGCTACTATCTTATTCCAAAACAGTGGAAGGGAACTATGTTGGATATAAAATAATTTTTCATTCCTTTTTTAAGTAAAAATCTTCCGACTTTTCTTTAAAAAAAGTGTTTTTCTCTCTTTCTCCTGATCTTAATAAATAATTTTGATTATTTAAAAGTTTCCACCATATCCTCTCTCTCCCTTATAGAATTATAGGGGTAAACATGTCATTCTGGGGGGGTTTTGAGCAGCATCAGCATATTTTTGGACTATTTCTTGTATCATATGAGACTATTCTTCAAAAAAAGAAAAGCATTGTTTATCATCGAAAAGAGAAATGCAATCTTTGTTTCAGAATCTTCTATAGCAATTTTGAGGCCGATTTTTGACCCTTTGAGTATTGTCTCAGGATTCTCATGTTTTCTGCAATAGATTGCTTTTGCCAACAACACAGCTTGCCAGGTTTTAAGTGGCATTGGACTGGTAAAGAAGCCCAAAAATTAAGGTGCATCATGTTTATCTTACGAATTTGTTGATCCAGTGTTGGACTGGGATGCCAGGGGCCCAACTTTCCAAACTATTATTCCTTCTGTCCTCACCTCTTTATTCTCCCATTCTTTTAGATCTACTAACTCTACTCTATTCTTCCATTATTAAGCCTCTTTTTCCGCATAAAGAAATAAGGAATGAACATGAAATAGGCCAAATTGTTAGAAGCAAGAGGGCCCACTGACACCTGGGCCCGCCGGGAGTTTTCCTGATATCCCTGTGGGCTAGTCCAACACTATGTTGATCTGTCAAGCTCTTAATGGAGAAAAACAGGGGTTAGAAATCTTTCATGGCTCTCTACACACACATGGGAAGAGAAGCTTTTTCTTGTAATATTGGGTTTTAGCATGCAAGAAATATTGTATTTTCAGGTACTGGACATGCAGATATAATTGTTAAATATACATATTTCATGTTCACTTTGTGGTGTAACCAGCCTGTTAAGGTCTGTGTGTGTATATATATATATATATATATATATATCAGATACTTCAGCTTAGTTCACAGTGTGTACTGATATTATCACATTTTACTCTCTTTGAAGGAGTCTAGCACAACTTCAAAGCTGTGCTCCTATCAAATCGATAAGGCATGCAACTAGTTTGTGTATGTGTTTGGGGGAGTAGTTGTTAATATCCATATGAAGCTCATACAGTCAAAAGTGCACACCAATCATATACAATGCTCTTGAATTGTATTAAGGCTGATTGTGCTAAGGGTATTTTGTAATTCTATGAATTTAAATGAAAAAATACCAAAAAGGTATGTCAGAAACACATTCAAAACCATCCATAAAGTGGCGTTCACCACATGATCCTTCCATTTGCCACCACTCAGAATATAGTAGTTTATGGGAATAGAATACTGGTTCAATGGTTAGAGCTTCTGCATTGTTGTGATGCTTTTCAGGGTTCAATTCTGGTAAGGGCACTATCTGTAAATAGTTTTTATGTTCTTAACATTTCTCCCAATAGTTTCCTCTGTGTACATGGAAGTCTCCTCCCACACTCTAAACCATGCAGGCCTGGCTACTAATAAATGAACCCTAAGGGCAAATCTATGAAGGGTCGAATTGAAAAATTTTAATTAGAATTTTTAGTTTATTTTAGTTTAATTTGACTAGGGAATAGTCCATATTCGATTTTTAAGAAAAATTTAAGTTAAAATTTTCTCATGTACTGTCGCTTTAAAAATAAGTATGCAATTATTCACCATCTAAGACCTGCCAAATTGCTTGTTTAGCCTATGGGGGACCTAATATAACCAATTAAAAAAAAAAAGAAAAACCTCAAATTGAATTTGACCAAATTAGGTTCAAATTTGATTCGAATTTGCGGGTACATCCTATTCACCTGAATTTAAACAACTCGATGCTTTAAATAACTTTTGATTGGTCCTTTTTTTTAAAATTTCAAGTTTATGGGAGTTTAAAATAACTCCCATAAACTGGAAGCTTGACCTTGATAAATCTGCCCCCCAGTGTGTATGAATGTGATTTACTTTACTTTACTGGGCGGGGACTGATGCAAAAGATGCGCAGTGTAAAACACTAATGAAATAAACATTCATTAGTAATATTAGGACTTGTTAGGATGGGGTTGTCTGCTTAAGATAAATACATCTTGTAATTTATAATAATTTACTATTAAAACCCCCATAATTCCGAATTCAACTCTAAAGTGAATATACAGTAGCAATGTGGTTGATATATATATTTGAAGCAGATCTTTGAACCTAAATTGTTCTGGAAAACTAAACATTAAATCACAAGCAATTTCCCATTTTCAGGACCCAAATATCTAGGCAATCTCATTTTCCATTTATTATATTTTACAGTATATCTTTCATTGCTTTTATAACTTCAGCCTTGCACTTAAAAATTCTTTCTTTATTATAGCTCACAGAAAAATATATATTTGTTACCTTAAAGTTATATTCAATTGAATAACTAAATTGTGTGACGATTAATGGTTGATAAAGTGATGTTAATTTTAAGTTCTTTAAAGTGGACCCGTCACCTGAAAAAAAAAACCTCAAAATCATATTTTATCACAGTAATCAAGCAAAATGAACATTAATTACACTATATAAATTATTTTAATCTTGTTTTCTTCAATCTGGGAATTCATAATTATAGCAAGCGGGCAGGAGCCATTTTGTGGACACTGTTATTAAGGCAAGCATTAGACCATCTCAGAATCTTGTTTGTGCACCAGAATGGGGGACCCAATGTCTATCCCCATGTACTGGCTACACAATTAAATGGTTAAGAGAACTGGGGGAATGTGTGGGAAGCAGTGACATCTAGGAAGTGCTGAATGGAAAGTGAAAGTAATTATCTGCCCCGCCTCTATGCCTAAGGCATAGAGGAGTGGCAGACAATATTTGATTGACAGCTGAGATTTTTAAATGAGCTTAAAACAGCTATGAATGCTTTCATAAAAATTTGAAATAGGATTTCATGTTTAATTTGAAAAGGACTTTTATTATGCAGATTTTTGTGTCTGGGTGACGGGTCCACTTTAAGGTTAATCCAATCATAAACTGAAGTAGTTCTGGTAGAGCCATAGTTGCAGTAGTATTAGCAGCATAATATTAGGCATATTTCAAACAAAACTTTGATGTTGTGTGTTTTAATGGCAGGCAAGAAAGTGAATTTGGAAAACAATATGGTGGCTTTATTTGAGAATATACTTGAAGAAAAAATATACAAGAAAAAAGCTGTTGAAATATGTGGTTCTAAATAAAATTCAGGAACAGAACAAGAGAAGAATATCTTCTTGTAATTGGCTGGTATTCTGGTAACTGGCTGGTAGTCTAATTGCACTGTTGTTGCCTCTCTCTATTTTTAAATGAAAGTTGTTGAGACTTGTGGGCTACAGATAACCTTTACAGGTAGATGGTCTATCTATTTTTAATTCACTATTGAGTTGACTTTTTTTTTTTTTTTACAGGAAATTGAACATCACATTTAATTCCATTCCATTACCATTACAACCATAGTAGGATGTAGGATGTCAGATCTAGTGGAAAGCAACTCATCAGTTCACACAGTTATAAGAAACCTCTTACCCTTATTGGTGATAGAGCTAAGATGCTGCATGGGGAAACAGCATTTATCAGTATCAGTTTTACATCACAATCTCGAAGTCAAAAAAGTTGTGAAAAATTGGGCACTGGCAAACCTTGTGGATACAAGATGCCATTTGTATTAAGAAAAATATTTGGATGAGAGTATAGTAGTTTGTGTAATATTATACCATCAGTAATTCTGTAGAACTGGAGATTAATATTCAGTTGTATTTTTGTGCTCATTATCTTGCTATTATAAAACACTTCTACTTTGCCATTGAGATTGGCCCATACATATCAATCTTCATTAGCTTAAAGGTGATAAACTGTGTCTATATTTAAAGGAAAAATGCACAGTTTACATTGTTTAAGTTGATATAAACAATAATATTTTAAATGACTAAGAAAATTATAATAGAGTTTACAGTATTCTTAAGATGAGTAGTTCAGACAGGCACCTACAATAGATTTTAACAAATACTAACAAATAAAAATGCTCTATACAAAAAAAATATTAGATACAGAAGTTGAATATGCTAAATGATTGTTTGGCAGGAAACTGCAATTTGCCCTTCATTAGATATGACGTTAGCTATACATGGTGAAAGACTGACCATAATCATAAGACTGGTAAAAGAGAAACAGAAGATTGCCATAGGTGGCCTATTACAGACGTTTGCAATGAACATTTTTTTTATGGCAGCCATTCTAAAACTTTTTTCTGCGCAAATGTTTCAAAATCTGCATCAAGACCTCACAAACTTGCAGGAGTAGATCAAAAGAAACTTGGTACTGGACTGGTACAAGTCATTTAATGACTGTTTACCTTGCAAAGTTAAACTATTGTTAAAAGCATTATTATAAAACTCAACACACTTATTATAAAACAGAACTATTATATCCAGACCAGAAAATTCAGTATGTGAGAGAACTATAGAATGCTCACAGTAAAAAGCATGCCCAATTGTGTTTGAACGTGTCTACTGATTGCTGCTTGCATATTACTTGCAGGAAAGTTAAACTAAAGAAGTACGCTAGAAATGTTGTAAGTTATGTTTTGGGCTTCTGTACCAGCCCAAGGTAAGCACAGCCCTTTAGCAGGGAAGATTTGTGCCCCAAAAGAAGCCCCAGTAACTCCCCATGTTCTTTTCTGCTGATTCACTGCACATGCTCTGTGCTGTTTTCAGTTACTTATCAACCTTGTAGCATCAGCTTAAATTACAGACCAACCTCATTTTCTGCTTGATAATTTGTAACAACCCCTAAGCTTAGCTTCTCAACAGCTGCTCTGAGCCAACTGAACATGTGAGTGTCGCAGACACTTTCCAAGATGTTGACCCTCTGTGACTAGTTTGAAGACCCGGATCATCGCTGCTATTGAGAAGCTGAAACTTTAGGTTGGTACAATAAGTTCAGTATATAAAACACAACAGTTTTAGCCATATTCATTTTTCGGGGTTTAGTTCTGTAAATATCTATAGGTAGGTCAGGGTTTTTCTGAATAACAGATCTTTCCAATAAGGATTAATTATATCTTAGTTTGGATCAAGTACAAGGTATTGTTTTATTATTACAGAGAAAAATGTAATCTTTTTAAAAAATAGTTTATTTGATTGTAACAGAGTTTATGGGAGACAGTCTTTCTGTAATTTGGAGCATTCTGGATAACGGGTTTCTGGACTGCCACAGCACTATAAAAATGTGAATTAATGGCCATGTTGAATAATGTAATGTAATGAAATTTTATGTATTTTGTACAGTATTTTGTAAATAATACAATACTATGCAAATACTATGAATTGCTGCCAGATACCATTAAAATGATGCAAATATTTTAACAACCTGATTTTAATTATCTCAAACTCCAGGGATTGGGTAAAGATAACCTTGATAAATGAGAACAAAATATGGGGAAAAAAGATTTGTTTACAAATCCACAAGGACATAGACAATATTTATTTTTGGTTTCCCTTTTCCCAAACAATTGTTAGTGTTCTTCACAGAATTAATAATGTAATGTTAAGGGTCAAATATTTATCATTTGCATTACTAGTGCTCTAATAGTAACATGCATCTCGGGGGCATGTCTGGATGCCAAGCGAGTAAGCCCCAGTTTCCCACCTCTCTGTGGCTAAATATCCTGAGGGGTAAACCTGCACACAGACCTCCTAATACAACCTGCAAATCGGTTCCTCACTGTGCGATGATGGGTGGCAAATCATCTCAAAAAAGCAGCAGGAATCATCTAATAGGCTTGATCATTTCCTCAGTCGACCAGGCCAAGATGGTGCAGTTCAACCAGAGCAGGAGCCAGCCTCTTCACAACACACACAAGATGCTCATCAGACGACAGGTTGGAACAAATACTAACGGCAATAGCAACCTGCCAAACCACCCTCTCCACTCGCATAGATGAACTTAAGTGCGACCTATACCACTTTCCTATGCCCTGCATATATTACTCCACCAAGATACACACCTCACAGGACAGAAGATCCTGTCTTTGAAAAGAGCCAGGGGGCCCATACTGATAATTCAACCTACTCAATCCATTCCAGGGGCACCTCGCTCTTGGTAAAAAAAGGGTTCCCCTTTGAATTAATGGATTTACATCTAGATCACTATGGTAGATATATCATTGTTGCATGTATGATAGCAGGACGAATGCTTATAAATGTAAATGTATATCCCCCCCCATTTCAGAGGAAGTGTCACAACGTATTATGTCACGTCTCTGCATAATAGGAGACTTTAACCACACCCTGAATCCAGTGATAGACAGAACCTAAACATCCCCTTACTTCCCGACTGGCCACAATCTCACCGAGGTCTGGAGGTGGAAACACCCCCAGAAGACTCAATTCTCATGCTACTCTTCCACTCACCAAACTAGCCAGAATAGACTTAGCCTTTTCCTCCAGAGATCTATTGCCCAAGGTTAGAGAGAGGTGGACTATTTACCTAGAGCCCACTCTGATCACTCACCACTGATGATTTCACTGGCACTTCTTTCCCCTAAAGTCAGTGTCGGACTGGCCCACCAGGATTCCAGGAAAAGTCCCAGTGGGCCCAGGTGTCAGTGGGCCCTCATGCTGCTAATTTGGCCTATTTCATGGCCATTCCCTATTTCTAGAGGCTAAAGAGATGTAATAATAGATTATAGTATGTAAAGAAAATACACTAGGAGAATAGAGGTTGAATGAGTAGAGGAAGAATAATAATACTGAGAGTGGGCCCCTGGTCTAAATTTCTTGGTGGGCCCCTAGTGTAAGGTTTTTGCATGGGCCCCTGATGTCCCAGTCTGACACTGCCTAAAGCTAGACCTTGACGCTTAAGCCCTCTGTGGTTGAAAGACCAGCAGATCGCTACAGTATCATCGGAGGCAATGAACCATTTCTGGGATGAAAATGAGGGTTCAGCTGAGTTGGGAGTGGTCTGGGAGGCCTTTAAAGCGCACAGTAGAGGGGTCCTTAAAGCAGCCATAATAAAATCTTGCGCACAGAGGCAAGATAATGACCAAGAATTAGAACAAATAATTAGGCAGCCAGAAGAGCAGTATACAACCAATCCCTCACCACTGTCACACTCTACCTACACAGCAGCCATTAAAGAATTAGAACTCCATAATATTAATGCCACAAAAAAGCAGATCCTATACTCGAGGCAGAGAACATTTGCTTTCGGGGACAAAAATGGTAAGCCCCTTGCGTACTTAGCTAAAGTCTTAGAGACTACGGTTGCAGTCCCTAGAATAGAGAATAAAACAGGTGAGATAGTCTCAGACCCCTACCAGATCGCAATGGTGTTTGGACAGTTCTACAGAGACCTGTACACCTCCAAACGGAAATATGAGACCCGTGAGCTAGACAAATACCTTCAAAGTATTCCATTCCCAAAGCTAGACACAGACCAAAGAATGTACCTGGACTCACGCATCACAGAATATGAAATAGCACAAGCCCCGATGCAAATGCCACAACAAAAAACTGCAGGAAGCGATGCGCTTCCAATAGACTGATATAGACATAATGTAAAATTCCTAGTACCCAAACTATCAAAACTTTATGAGTCAGCATTTGAGAAGGGGGTGTTGCCACCTTCTACAACCAAGGCTACTATAATAGTAATTCCCAAGCCAGGTAAGGTGTTGACCAATCGGCTAGGCAAAGTCCTTACAACCCTAGTAGACATAGATCAGACAGTTTTCATGGCAGCAAAAATGACAGACATTAACCTCCTTCGGCTATTCCTTAATTGGAGCATGATAATCCAGGGACAAGATTGGTGGTGTCCCTCAACACCACCAAAGCATTTGACTCCATTGAGTGGAGCTATCTTTGGGGGGTGTTGCAGGCAATGGGATTTGGCACGAATATCCTCCAATGGATTCAACTGCTATATTAAGAACCCAAGGCGCAAATTAAAATCAATAGCATATATTAGATTCCTTCCCCCTTTATATAGGCGCGTGACAGGGCTGCCCCCTCTCTCCAATACTGTTCTTTCTAGCGATAGAGGCGTTTCCCTTATTAATCAGAACCTCCACACAGATAACAGGACTCCGATATCAAAACATCAGAACAATAAATATCACTATATGTAGGTGATACATTCCTGTATCTGGGAGACGGTGAGGCCTCCCTGCAAGCGGCCCTCACAATTATAACTGAATTTGGGAAGTACTCTGGCCTCCTAATCAACTGGAGTAAATCTCAAATTCTCCCACTGGATGACGGTAATTGTATTTCACTACCCCCAAACTTCCCACTACAGGTGGTCCAAAAATTTTAAAATCTGGGAAAAATCTCCAGCATCATTCATTGAAAATAACACATACTGGGATAAATTGCCCCTTTCGCTCATATGAAGGATAAATATACAAACAGCGCCAGTCTCAAAATTAGGGCTAGCAGCCCCAACTGCTACCGGTATTACCTAGTAGCTCAGCTATGTCATGCACACACCTGGCTGCACTGTGAGGTGGACAACCCAACCACACTAATGGAAGCGCTATACTTTGACTCTACAGAAAGACTAAGGAACTCCCTATATTGAGCAAGGAAAGACACCAAAACCCAAGTCCCAGTGCTAGCAGCCACAAAAAAAGCCTGGGACCAGGCACAACAGATAGTGGACCCACACTCAAATATACTTTCACCAGAAACCCCCCTGTGGGCTAACAGCTCAGTAGTTCACTTTCAAACTGTACCAAATGTGTCATTGTGGGCAGATGCAGGGATCCAGAGGCTCAAGCACCTTTTACAGGATGGTATCTTCATTGGAAGAGCTCAAATGCTGTCAAAAGCAGAACTTGCTAACATCCCCCTGTATGTGTAATTTCAGATTAAGCATGCCTTCCTATCACAGTTCCAAAGCAAACCTCAGAACATACAACATTCCTTTATGCACCTAATATGGGACTTACAATTTATACAAGAGTTCTAGGTAGAAATCATGACTTTTATGGCAGAGGAGTTATGTCTTCCTAGAACCCTAGACCCCAAAATGTATTTACTAGGTTTGGTATAGGAAGTGGCCCCTTTGAATCGTACTAGGGACCTGTTGTGAATACTCTTATTTTATGGGAGAAAGACTATCGCTATGCACTTGATGAACTCCCCACCGCCCAATCTCCACCATTGTAAAAAATATGGTCAATGCCCAACTGGAGTTGTATAAACTGACATACCTATCCAGAAGAGACAAATTCAGCAAAATCTGGGACCCCTGGCCTTCGTCACTAGCAACAAATTGAGTGTCATATAGCTTGCTTATTGCAAATGTGTTCTGATCTGCCAAAACATGTACGTTTGTTTTTTCTTTTTTGTATGTTTTGTATGTTTGTACAAAATAAAAAGATACCTTTTAAAAAATAGTAACATGCATCTGAGAGTCATCCCTTTCTGTTTTATGATATTTTTTAAGATGTGATTTATATTGCTAAAATTACCAGCTATAATCTCTTATCAAATCTGACAATATATAATCTTTCACTATTATTTTGGCCATTCTACTTTTGCTATATGCTTAGTTATTCTGTTTCCACAGCCTAACATCCCATGCTTCAGGAATCTGTCATTGCATTTGAATAATTATTCTCCTATCTATTTCATATCACTGCACTGGTTTACCAGATTCCTAATACCTGGGTATTCTTGTTTTGTATTGAGCATTGTCCCTTTCATATATACAGTCTGGGATTTTTACTTTTGTATACTTCAATTTTAACTGAGAACAGATCATCTGCTCATGACTGGATATTCACTACAAGGAATTATAAATGATGCTGGCATCATCCAGGCAATGTTTTTAATTAGACTACGCCATGAGGTGTTATAGTCTCTAACAGATGTTGCTAATGTCAGAATTCAGATATCCTCTGTAGGCTACTCTCCATGATATTTATCAATATAATACAGGTTTGATTCCAGCTATTAAACCTATGGGGGAAATGCAAAATACCATAGGAAAATGTTAAATGATTCAAATAATCTTGAAATGTTATCCTATGGTTAGATATCTTTTTGTACAAAGTAGTGTCAGACTGTTGTATTTAGACACATATTGAAACACTTGGCAGTATTCATATAAATTAGTTTGTTCTGTTGCTTCAAATTCATTTGTTAGCGTAGATAAATGCTGGGTCCGGCCATCATAGGATATTTGTTTCACCCTTCATAAAATGCACCACAGAACTTCACAATCAACCCGATTGAGTATTTCTTGAGCCTTATTCCAAGGCACGCCAAGAGATTTGGAGAAATACCTGTCCTCACTCAGGTTTCTGTGTCTGACTTAAACTGGAAAAGTGAATTTCAGTCCAAAAATGCTCAGCTGGCCAGAATCTACCCTTGAACCTTGGTGAGAGGCAATTATTCAATGAGAGGCAGTCCAAGCAGAGATTTTCTCCAAAATTCTGATTCTGGTGCCCAAAGTTCTAGTTTACAATAGCCAATATCCTTAAAGGGGTTGTTCACCTTTGAGTTAACTTTTAGTATAATGTAGAGAGTGATATTCTGAGACAATTTTCAATTGGTTTTCATTTTTTATTATTTGTGGTTTTATAGTTATTTAGATTTTTATTCAGCAGCTCTCTATTTTGCAGTATCAGCAATTTGGTTTCTAGCGGACAAATTGCCCTAGCAACCCTGCATTGATTTGAATAAGAGACTGGAATATGAATAGGAGATGGACTGAATAGAATGATAAGTAATAAAAAGTGGCAATAACAATACATTTGTAGCCTTACAGAGCATTTGTTTTTAGATGGTGTCAGTGACCCCCCATTTGAAAGCTGCAAAGAAACAGAAGAAAATTGCAAATCATTAAAAAACTATGAAAAATAAATAATGAAGACCAATTGAAAAGTTTCTTAGAATTGGCCCTTCTACAATATACTAAAAGTTAAC
This sequence comes from Xenopus borealis, assembly GCA_024363595.1. Taxonomy (NCBI): domain Eukaryota; kingdom Metazoa; phylum Chordata; class Amphibia; order Anura; family Pipidae; genus Xenopus; species Xenopus borealis. The sequence continues at coordinate 36,554,777 of CM044432.1, forward strand.
TTGAAAGTGAACCACCTCTTTAACTTTTCAGAATTTACTGTATTAGAAATAAAGTATAAAAATATAAATATAGCAAGATGTGATACATAGTTGTAGAAATGTTTCATAATGTATTCTTAAATTCTAGATGAGAGCATCTCTGTTTTAACAACCTACAGTACAACTTCAACTTCTATTTTAAACCAGCAGAGACCATGTATCAAGATATATGGATGAAGTTACATCAGTGTTTGCAATCTAGTGAAACATTTTCTTATGAATGTTGAAAGCATGTAGTCTGAAAATACATTCTTGTTTAAAGTTATAAACTTTAAAAGGAAATGTTTCACACCATTACAACTCCATGACACAACTTCAACTGTTTAGTAAAGAATTTTGATATCCAATAAAATTACTTCTCCAACTCAGATTTGGCAAAATCCTATCAATTCCCACTGATGGTTGTATTACTTTTAGCAGTAAGAGTAAAAGAAAACGTCAACAATATTTTAATACTCTTCAATAACTTGGTAAGTTCTTAAAATGCCATTAATATACCATGATCACAATAACATTTTACAATTTCAAAGACATTACCATTGCTGCTTAATAATTAATTAAAACTGACTTCACCATCTGACATAGCAAGAAACTTTTTAAAGGGATTCTGTCATGATTTTTATGGTGTAGTTTTTATTTCTAAATTACACTGTTTACACTGCAAATAATTTACTCTAAAAATGTAAAATTTTATTCCTAGTCCAACAAGTGTATTTTTAGTTGTAATATTGGTGTGTAGGCAGCCATCTCTGGTCATTTTGCCTGGTCTAAGAAAGTGCTGCACTATGGAACTGCTATTATTTCTCCTACTCAATGTAACTGAAGGAGTCGCAGTAGGACATGGATTTTTACTCCTTAGTGCTGTTCTTGTATCTACCAGGAAGCTGTTATCTAGTAGGGAGCTGTTATCTGGTTACCTTCCCATTGTTCTGCTGATGGACTGCTGGGGGGAAGGGAGTGATACTCCAACTTGCAGTGTAGCAGTAAAAAGAGTAACAGGTAAAAACTTACAATCATGTTTATTAATATTTTATTGTTTTACCATGATTAGCCACCAAAAACCTGTTAAAATGCCATAGAAGTCAATATGTTTTTTCAGTTTTAGTGTTTTATACATTCTTAAGCTTATTCTTTCAGCTTGCATGAAAATGAATGGACTGTTATGATCGTTGTAATTTTGGCTACATCTTTATTAAATCACAATTAACTTATTCAAGATGTTTCATTAATATGAATACAAACATGTAAATCATATTTAGTCAAGATATTTCATGATCTGTTCCATGACCATGCACTTTTTGATGAATCTGTCCCTTAGGTGCTATTAAAATGCAATATGAAATAGAAATCTTAACTAATTGTATAAAAGAGAGTTTTGAACCAGCCAGGCCAGACCAGATATGACTTAGGTTTAATTGGCCTGATTGAATATATTGCAAGATATGGAACAAATTTGGCAGATATTTTAGTAAGAGCTCCTTTTAGGCCATAAGATAGGTAGTGAAGTATAAAGAGAAGCTTTGTGCTTCACAAAGGATTGTAGCTGCAGGAGGCTCTTCTTAGGTATTGCTGGTAGTGCAGGGACCACAGTCTTGAAGAGGACTTCATGCTTAGCATATTGCTCCATTAATCACTTCTACTCTGGATCTGAAGCACTAGCCTGGTAGCCTTAAATGGTGATGTCACATTGCTCTGATCACTCCATGACTGTATCAGATTTGTATGTACCATTCTACCTCAAACAATATTGTGAGTAAAACATACTTCTCTGCCAGACTTGTGTTTGTGAAAGGCTAATGGATACTAAGAAAAAAGATTTCAATTAGTTAGGGCTACCTGCAGATTAGTTTGACAAAATCCACCTGATGTCTTCTTTCACACAAAGATAATACATTGGAAATATAACACTACTGATAAATTAATACTAACTGCATCCAAAAATATACAGCATATACATCTTTAGTATATTACTATAAATAGGCATATGCTTTGATAGCGACAATAATAGTTGCATTCAAATGGATACTGTCATTGCTATTTTTAAGATTTGATAAAGCAAAGTTAATATATTATGCTTGAAGCTGCATATGGATCTCCAAGTAATTTTGGGTTTACCACTACAGCTGGGGCTGATTTAAAAAGGCATTTGCAGTTGAAGAGCTGCAGGTGGTATGATGTGATACTATTGCTGTAACCCAGCTATAATATATAGTTGTATGTATGTGTAGCACTATAGTAAATTGATTACACCGTTATCTATTTATGGGCTACACTCCCAATACTCCGGATGAGACCTTATTTCTTAGGGAGTAAGCCCTCGCAAATGGTGTAGAGAAGGGGGTAGTTTAAATGTAACTTGATACAGGGTGCAAGAATTGGGTGCCAGAGGTTCTTATAACTTAATCAGGAACATATTTATAAAACTGGAATCTGTGCAATTACATATTCACACAGAGAAAACAAAACATTTGATTATTATCAATCCCCTCAGGGAAAAGAACCGGGACATCAACCCTTTCTCAAAGTACATCCAGCTTCAACCCCTTTTTCCTTAGTGGAACCTCAGAGGAATCTTAACGTTCCAAAGTCTATATACTTAGTCACTTCTGGGCAAGTAGTACCCGGGATCTTAATCCCTCTGACTCTGCTCATCGGATTCTTAGGCTGCTCAACTAAATAACCTAGTCTAAGGGGCAAATTCACTAAAGTCCGAAGTGACTAACGCTGG
>CM044432.1:36569302-36587538 GCA_024363595.1 Xenopus borealis
GTGTGATCAGTCTCCTTTTCACTTCTCTGTATCCTCATTCGTTGAGGAGGAGAGGGGAAGATCATACTTCACCAATCTGATCCCTGTACAGCTTTATCAGGACTTAATAAACCAATGAGGATCTTCCCCTCTCCTCCTCGACCAATGAGGATACAGAGAAGTGAAAAGAGGACTGATCATACATGCTCTGGAGCTCCTGTGCCCGTTTGTGAAGATTTCATCATGTTGACAGCAGGGGGGCCCGGCTAATAATGTAAGTAAAGCATGGCCCAGCCTCCCTTTTACACAAATGCTTCAGTTGCTGAGACAACTGTCCCCCCTGTGCCCCCCTGATGTTCCTTTATTGCTCAGATAAGTTGCAAGCAATTGGCTGCTTACAGGAAAATCTTGTCTAGTTTCTTTAGAAAACACAGCTTTAAATTGCATTCATTATTAGTTCTTTCCAGGCTCCTCCAGAATAAATTTACAAATCGTAATGAACAAATATCAAAGCCCAGTTGATAGCTTACATTTTATTTATCAACTCTCAGGAAATTTGATTGTTGAATAGAGTATCAAAAAAACATACTTGCGTACAATATAGAACACATAATTTAAATGGAATAAATGGAAAATAATGCGTTATCAAGAAAACACAAAGGGGAGGAGGAGGGTTGTGGGGGGACTGACTCCAAGGCTAAGTAAAAATATATTTATTTACAATGGTCGTGCTACTGATCTAGCCAATTAACTACAAACATAGAGAATTGATCAAGAGGATTGATCAATGCACATGTCTTGGACCCCTGTTCAGTAATCCATTATATATGTAAGTACATGTATTTAAAACAATGTTTTTTTTAGTTACAAAGTAATGATCATAAAATTGGTAAGCCACCATACCACGGGTGAGGACTAAGCCCTCTGAATGAAACGAATGCCCAGGTCTGGAGACCCATCCCAATAAATGCTACTATGCAGGGAGGTGCCAGCCTTTAAATACTATGACCAGAGGTAAATAGTTAGGGAATACCATATGGGTTTTACCTTGACATGGGATGGTGTCTTAACAGCTTTTTGTGAACACCCTCACTTGGTATTCAGGTGCCTCAGGCTATTACTTTTCAGACTTTTCCATAATTCCAGCATATTAGAGCCAACAAAATTGTGCGGGGTGCACCAAAACCTTATGCCACATGCATTGAAAATACTAGTAGTATCTATAGTTCTTATTGCTGCAACCTTCACTCAATACACTACATACACAATAGCCATACTGGAGAAGGGATACTAACTTCTTCTGGCAAACTAGATTTTTGGGGTTGACCCAAAAACCGAGGTCACCCATGGGTTGACCACTGGTTGGCCAGGTTGGAGCTGAAACTTGCCCAGCCTTTGAGCGTTATGGTTGGGTGCTGGTCAGACTGGGTAAGTACACTTCTCCATGTCTTGGAATCAGAGGCAAGCTCAGACGTAGCTTACAGAGTGAGATACACATGAGAGATGAGATGAGAGAAGCAAGTGCAGGGTGGGTGCAGGTCCTACAATGGCAACATTTTCTGGTATTGGGTTGAGTTTTCCTTACTTGCTGATCACTATTAGGAACCTTCACTTGGTGCACTTTAAATGCAAGTCACTATTAAATACTATAATAATAACAAAATAAGGCCACATTCATTTACAACATGTAAGGCAGGGTGCAAAAAAACACAATTTTTTTTTGCAGTTTGTGCCCTGCAGGTCTCTACACTCCACAACAAAACATAGCTACTTGTGTATGACCCATGAGTACAAAGCTGTCTGCAGTGCACTGTTGGGTGAGACATGCAAGCAGCCTGTCTTATGCTTTCCCACACTGCACTTTCTACCTTGCACCAATTTTAACCAGTGTGATGTGCAAAGTCTAGCCACACCTTGGTTACAATAAGCACTAAGGGATGCACTCTTAAACTTGCCTCTGGGTTGTTTGTAATGGATCCTCGCTGTCTTTTTTTAAATTAAAATAAGTTCATTCTATTTACAGAAAATATTTACACTGTGCAACTTTTTTTATTTTATTGTATTTTAAAGTTGCTAGTAAGGAATATTCTATAATACTTCTTTTTCCTTTTCATAAAAGAGGAACATACTGGAAAGTTCTGTATAAGTACAGTACATACCAAATGAATCTCAACCGTAGAAAACTACAAGAGTTGCTGAGCAAGGAGAAACTGGGAATGTTATTCTAAAAATGATTTTGACAGCTTAAATGTATTCACCTTTATTGGAATATGTTATTTTGCTTATCTCTTAGGAACACACTGTTTAAATCTGAATCACTCCCACAGAAATTGACAGTAAGCAGAATTGCACTTGTGGTAGCATGTGAGACTGCTTTATTCTATTTTTCACATTTGATATATATAATTGATTGCTTCAATTCTATAGGATTAAAAGCAGGACATAGTCACCAAAATGCGGAATAAGTAAATTAATAATGAAATCCAACACATTTATCTGATTAAAATAGGCTAGATACAGATATTATCTGTAAAAATACTGTATTGTTCCTGCTTATAAATCACACTGAAAGGAGACTTTTCATGTGCACAAACTTGCTAAACTATGTTATCTTTCCCATACATTGTCTTTGGTTTTAACATCTGTAATCATGACTCATTTAGAGTAAATAGGAATAATTAATTCTAGTCTTCACAAATTACATGGTGACCTCAAAGGGAACAGTAAGTAAAATGAATGATGAAACAAATATAAATAATCTGTCTCCTCTGTGCTGGAAATGAGGTTTCTTTGTGTGCATAAATGAGTATATTGCAATTAACATTTTTGCCTTAGAGGCCCCCTTATACTAAAACAGAAGTTGATTTAAATGTAATAGTGGTCTGTTATGTCTGTTAATTTTACTATTCATCATAAGCCAGATAGGTTGGATCCATATTACAGCTGGGAGTTTGAGTAAGTCCCTTAGGGGAAAATGTAATAAAATTTGCAAAGAGCAAAACTTAAAATAAAAATTCGCCAGTCGCAAGGTAATATTCTTCACTAGGCTTTTATTGTGCATTGCAACCTTTAATAGTTGCTCTGCAGTTTCTTAAAATATTTTGACACAAAAAATTGTTTGGTTTGGATGAAGGTAAGATAATTTGTTTAACATCCATCAGTAAAGTGTTCGATCGTTTATATCTGTTTTTAAAGTGTTATTTAAGAGATCAAGCTTTGTGAGTGGAATCAGTGCGGTTAATCCTTCTTCCAAAAAAACAGCAAGAGCCCACCTGAGAACAGTCAGTTACAGATGCATCCCATCTAATTAAAGTGTTCACCATTGAAAACAATGGTGATTTGGTATGCTAATGAAAAGGTTAAATGCATTAAATGAGTTAAGATGACTTTAGATAACACAGTTTCTTCAATTAGCCCTGAGCCATGACGCATTTAACACACAAATCCAAGTGGCTGCATCTGTATATTATGTTTGTTGCTTTAAATTTTACTATACATAGTGTCATAATCCTTAGCTAAGATAAAATGAGTAATAAAGGAATAATGTATTTTAATAAGACAAAACCCTGATATCATTGTGAAACCTTTGGGGAAGAACACTTTTTTAATTGATAAAACAGCAGGGCTATAATAACCATATGGGCTGTAATTTTGACAAAGACAAGGGAAGCATTGTCAGCATTGTAAAAACTAATAGGGTAGGTGATGTGGATCAATTTATGTCGTCCTTGACTTTCTGCTTCTGTTAGAATTCTGAAAGATCATTAGCTGCCTCGAGAGACATGCTTGATTAATGGGTTTTGTTAAACAAAAGAAGTGAGGTTAAGCGTGATCTGAAATTATGAAGAACTGCACATTCCATGGAGGATTCCACATTGGAAATTATGAATGAACATGAGCCCAGTCTCTGTTTTAATCAGTTCATTTGTGTTAACTCCCCCTGGAGACATAGTAAAAGAGAAATTTGGTGGCAAAAGTAAGCCACTGTAATGCAGATTTGTGACATTGTACCTGGCCTGAGTATGATTATAAGTAGTGATGGGCGAATCTCCCGAGATTCGCTTCGCCGAAAAATTTGCGAATTTCCAGAGAAATTCGCGAATCGGCGAAAAATTTGTGAAACGAGTCGCGCGTCGCATCGTTTTCGGCGCACGTCGCGTCATTTTCGTCGCGTCGCGTCAAAAACGACGCGCGACTCGTTTTTCCGACTAATTTTTAAAAGCGAAATTTCTCTAGTGATTCGCGCATTTATTCGCCAGCGGCTAATCGCGGGATTTCGCCGCAAATTCGCCCCATGCGAATAATTTCGCCCATCACTAATTATAAGAACGTTTTTGAGGTTTTATATCTGTGCAACAATCACAAAAATAAATATAGACAGTTCAGTATGGAATGGATTTTTTGAGTACAGGTATGAGACCTGTTATCCAGAATGCACAGGACCTGGAGTTTTCCAGATAATGGATCATTCTGTAATTTGGATCTTCCTACCTTAAGTCTACTAGAAAATTGTGTAAACATTAAATAAATGCAAAAGGCTGTTTTTCTTCCAATTATGATTAATTTTATCTGAGTATGGACCAAGTAGAGGGTGCTGGTTTATTACTACAGAGAAAAAAATCATTGTTTTTACAAATTTCAATTATTTGAATTAAATTAAGTTTATTGGAGAAGACCTTTCCATAATTCGGAGATTTCCGGATAATTGGTTTCTGGATAACAGTTCCCATACCTGTAGCTGATTGAATATAACTTGAAAATCCATAATAAATAAACATTCAATGTACATAGGAACAGAACAATATGCTAGGCTAGGGATTAATCTTTTCCAGTGGAAAGTTTGAATTCTCAGTTGTTACCAATTAACATGCAATTATGGCTTCAAATAAGTACACAATTTGTCTTGTTTTGGCTGGAGATCTTTAAATCCTGGTACAAAGTAAAAGAGAGAGAAAAAAACACAGTTTCGGGACCTGTTTCCAAATAAGAAGTATACTTAATTTAAACATTAAATAATTTAAATATTACATTTTTACAATGTACTTTGGGAGACAGCATTCATGAATTATTTCTGGATAACAGGGTTTCTGGATAACAGATCCCATATCTGTACTGGATCTTTCTCCAATATGCCAAAATCTATCCAGCTTAACATGCAATCATAGCCTTTCTCGTACCACCTAGGTATCTATACTGTGTTTGCTATTGCTAACACCTTTAGAGGGAATTTATTTAAATTTGTGTAGCCCCTTAATGTTTGGAGAAAAATTAGGAGAGTTGCATGTAAGTAACTAAACAGAAAAAAAAACGATTATTTTTGCAGTGTTTTGGCAGTTTGGGGGCAGTGTGTATCACTGCAAAGTAAGTGATGATAATATACAGTTACAGTATACAACCAGTGGCTCAAGATGTGTATCACTTTGCAAACTGATAACTTAAGAGTAATTGGCTGTGGCCAAAACAAGTAGCTTTAGTCACAGTTACCTCTACTTAATTAATTAATTAATTAATATATTGTAAATTGACATTGTTATTTACCCGGTTTCATTTTCAGTTTTATATATATTCCAAGGGCAATGGCACATCCAAGAATTTGATCACGGCTTAATCATGTGGAAATCAAAATGCTGCCACTCAACCTCAGATCACTTTCTGTTCATATGAATGGGAATTGCAATTAGAGTAATTGTTGGTACAAGATGAGCTGAAGCAGTGTGCACTTATTTAAATGGTAACATTGAACCAAGTACTACATGTTCTATGGCTCTAACAGTGCTGTGCTATTTCCTGTCATATTAGATGGACATTTTTTAAAAATATTTTATATTTAAAATCTTACTCATTGACTATTCCTTCCATCTCAGTTGGAGCTCATATCCCTTTGATTCTAAAAGGGAAACTGTCATGGGAAAACATTTTTTTTAAAACGCATCAGTTAATAGTGTTGCTCCAGTAGACTTCTGCACTGAAATCCATTTCTCAAAAGAGCAAACAGATTTTTTTATATTCAGTTTTGAAATCTGACATGGGGCTAGACATGTTGTCAATTTCCCAGCTGCCCCATATCATGTGACTTGTGCCAGCAATTTAGGAGGGAACTGCTTTCTGGCAGCTTGTTATTCTCCTTCTCAATGTAACTGAATAGTACGCAGTGGGACATGGGTTTTACTATTGAGTGCTGTTCTTAGATCTACCAGGCAGCTGTTATCTTGTATTAGGGAGCTGTTATCTGGTTACCTTCCCATTGTTCTTTTGTTAGGCTGCTGGGTGGGGGAAAGGGAGGGGGTGATATCACTCCAACTAGCAGTACAGCAGTAAAGGGTGATTGAAGTTTATCAGAGCACAAGTCACATGACTTGGGGCAGCTGGGAAATTGACAATATGTCTAGCCCCATGTCAGATTTCAAAATGAAATATAAAAAAAATTTTTTGCTCTTTTGAAAAATGGATTTCAATGCAGAATTCTTCTGGAACAGCAATATTAACTGATGCATTTTGAAAAAAAAATTTAAGCAAAAAATTCTACAAAGCAACAGTGTAGTACATGAGGTTTTTAAGCATGGAGTAACTGATTGTGATATTTTTCTTCTGAAAAAACTATTCTCATGCTCGGTGTATTCCTAGTTCTTGGTATGTATATCTAGAATTTCTGAATACATCGGGATAAGGCTTTCAGAAAGGACGTAGTTAAAAGAGCACCAGAAAACACACTTAACCCTGCTGGCAAAAAAACTTGTGTTTTCAGAAGTAACTTTTTTTATATTAATCATTCTTATTTTCTGGTTACATTTTTGTATGATGTCATATTCTTACTTACCACATTGGACAAGTAAAGCTGTGAATGACAGACAAGAAGATGAATGGATAAGGGACCAAACTGAAAAATACATAATTAGAAATAATACAAAATGTTTCTGCTTTCTTGTATCAATGAGCCAAGATGGCACAGCTTCAAGTTTGGAAGGGTGTGAACTGAAAGGCAAATAATTGAAAATGTAGACCATGTACAACTTGGTCTAATCATATTAATTTTTAGCAAAACAAACTAAGGTTTATGTTAAATAGTGTATCTTTCAAAATAATGTGAATTGACATCTGGTTCCAATACTAAAGGGCTGACTCCAGGTATTATTTGAATCTTTTTCCCTGTCATCATGCCTGAAATGTTGATTTCCTAAAATTAAATAAGCAAAAAAACATTGTATGTTATTGCGATAGCACCCAATATAATGATTTCAGCTAATGTAGCCAACTAGATAGATGAGTACATTTCATATTTTTATTAAAAATATACTATAATGACCCTACAGATTTATTCTACACTGTTACATGAATATACACTTCTCTTAAAATTTTAAAAAAGCTTCACTATGTCAAACATATTCTGTTTCATTAAAGGTGTTGGAATTTCATTACTTAGTGAGAATGATGTAGAGACGTACATGCAATGTGTGACATTTGTAATGATGCCTACTTTATGGCCAATTAAACAGTACATCTTCTGGGACAACCATGTCAGCAACAGATTAGTTTATCTCACCTATTTATTCTCCCTGGGATTGTTGCACTGAATTCAAATAACCAGAACATTTAATTCTCCTCACTTACAATAACAAGGGAAGTGTCACCAATGGGTTATATTGAAATATTTCATGTATTGTACATCATTTTTTCAAACACCTTTACAAGTGTATAATAAACCCTGGCTATATATTTTCCTATTTTGTGAAAGGCCATCAATCCTCCAAGACAAGATGGATCAGGTAAATAATAGTTATGGTTCACACACACACACTAGAAGCCCTTAGAGATACAAGAGGTCAGAAATACAAAAATAACCTTTATACAGTAGTTGTACATTAACTGTTGCCTTTATTATCTTTATTGACAAGCTCTAATACCATTATAAAAGTAATGTAGAATAACAAATGAGTAAATGTGTAATAACCCTGGGTCTAACTAGTGGCAACCCTACATACAGGCAAGGGGCATTTAAGAGGATGCCTAGGTACAGCTGGAGCACCACCACTTGCATGGCAGGAACACATTTTGCTTATCATAATCAGGTGCAAATATTTACACCTTATAACAGAGGAGCAAGCTTTGTGTGGCAGGTGCAATAACAGAGAAGCAAGGTTGACTGAGGGCATAAAACATGGCATACATAAGTGATATTTAGATTCCAGTTGTGAGCCTGGCTTAAGGGCTTCTGGAGGGGTAGGAGACAAAACATGGCAACCTAAAGGCAGCAGCCCACTAGTGGAGCAGAGGTGGTGGGAGTTGCTAGGGGTTACAGAGAAGGCATAGGTAGGGATCAAAAAATTTGGTAAGAGAAGATCTCCCTATTGCAAGTCACAGGGAAGAGGTCAAAAGGGGGTTTAAGGGGCAGTGGTGGATATCGAAATCACAGCTTGTCAGGTTAGCAATGGGTCATGTTAAAAAACTGGGTAAAATGTATAGGGATGTTCTTCCAGGACAGTGGTCTTGGGAGGTATAGTGACACGAGAAAGATATATGGTGGCACTTGTCAAGTTGGTTTTGGTATGACTGGTGAGTGGCCTCTGTGATAGTTGTGTTAAAAGACAGAGACTGGAGTCAAGCCAGATGTATATGTTTGTTATTATTTGTTTATATGTGTGTGTAAGAAGTATTTCTTTTTACTCTAGTTACTCAAACTTTAGGGAGTATGTCAAAGGTTTCATTACTCAGCTAAAAATGACATACACATATTCATTTTCAGGTTGTATATATGAGTTTGCTCTCTGTCAGGAATACATGAACTCTGGCATCAGCTGGTGACAGATATTGCCTGGGGCTGGCCAATGTGATATGCAACCATAGAAAGAATATTGTCTTCTTTTGCATCTTCTTAATTTAAAATACTCCTGCAGGCTTCCTGGCTGCTGTCATGCCCATCTCTAAACTCTAAATTTAGATTGATATAATATGGCATGACAAGCTGCACATCAATTTGAAATAACTGTGTAAAATATGTTTCTAATTCAAAATCTCCAGCTATACTGAAAGTAACATCATTTTTATAACAGCATTATATATGGTATATTATGTATGTACTATGCTGTTGTACTGTAGTTACAGGAAACAAATGTAAATGTTAACATCCAGAATTCAAAAATATAATCAGTACCATTGCTGATCCGTTCTCTCGGTTCATTTCTCTGTTCTGATTACATTCAATGTGTGTCATATGAAATAACTGCAAATAATACAAGCATTTTTTTTCAGCAGTTCTTGGTGGTGTAATTACTCCACTACATTTATACAGAGGAAATATTCAAACAGTTTAAAAGAGCCCTTGTGTGGTATGGTGACAAAAAGTGATTGTATGTATGTTGGGCCACAGATTCTCAGGCATTTTTACTGAGGTGAGACCAGTACTGATGTTAGCAGAGAAACACTTTTTTTGTCATTGATGATCCGGGGCTGGTCTTACTGGGAATCAACATTTGGATTCCCAAATCCCTGGCCCAGGTTTTCAAGAGGCCCTAGGCCTATTTACTACACCTGACACTGAGCATATATTTATTTTGTGTTAGCTAGTAGGCAGGATTTTTCTGTTAAACTTCTTCTTCAGTTACCATCCCTCTGCGAGGGGAAATTCTGAAGCCCTTAAACCGATCCTGGTATGTGAAGTAGCCTCATTTGCAGCCTACCAGCAAGTGAACCCACGTACTTGTTTTTAATATTACCTATGTATTTATCTATTATAAATGTACCATAATTTACATTGAGCTGTTTTCCTTTCAGCCTCAATCATATTTTTAAAAGGGACACAGAACAATAACAATTATATATTACATTGCCAAGTTTAAAAAAGCTTTTAAGTGAAAACCAGATGCAGCCTGCATAGAAACGATGTGAAACATCTTAGATAATTTTCTCTGGTTGTCCATAAATATCTATTTTATATATTTCCAATCCTTATTCAGGAAACCCCAGGTCCCAAGGTATTCCAGGTAACAGATCCCATTCCTGTATATGTAAATTTTTGGGCACATCAGTTCTCTGCTTTTCAGAAAGCCATATTGTAAGGGCACATTTAATAAGGTTTGAATGGTAAATTTGAATTTTCAATTTTTATTGTTGGTCAAAACTCTCAACTTTGAATTCAAAATCACCAACTCAAATTTGAATTTGAATGCGAGATTAATCATACCTCGACCATGGAAACAGTTCTAATTTGAATATCCGCCACCTAAGACCTGCCGAGTTCATGTGCAAGTCAATGGCAGAGGTCCCTTGAACTATTTGAAGATGTTAATAGTAGTGATGAGCCAGATTTTTGCCATGTTTCCCTATGAAACTGGACTCCAATGGGTTTTTGGATCAGGACTATTCAAGCAAATTTTAGACGTTCTAATGTTTTCATAAATAACATGACATTCGAATTGTGAAAAAAATCTAATTTATTAGAGTTTTAAAAATTCACATTGCTATAAAATTCGACCTTTGATAAATAACCTACTAAAAGTTATGTGAAAAAAGAGAAATACAGCGTTATGCCATTAGCATCTGTCTCAGCGTGGAACCTTTCATATTTCATCAGTTTGATGGCTCAACCTATGATTTAAGGCTACAGACCCAGTAGCCTAGCTATCACAGTGCAGGTGGAGTAAAAATAGAAAAGCTATCATTTTAACATTTCTCTCATCATTTCTAACTGCATTGAACTTTAGGCACAGTAATATCATTTTGTGTTAATGTTTTAATTTCTAGAATCACAGAAAATGCGAAATTGTGAAATTGCAGCAACATTTGCTGGATTGTTGTCAGCTATTAGTGCACTATGGATCTGCACTACCATTTCTAATTGAAATTAAACTTCCTTATGAGGCATTAAAAGTGTAGATTATAATGACCACCTACCCTGTAACATGCCAAATGTAAAAAAATATGTAATTATTCTTACAATGTACATTCACAGTTTCAGTTCACCCCGATACTATGTCTACATTGGTGTAGATGTAAATACAGAGTATATCAAGAAACTGTGGCTTAGATTTTATATTTTCTTAAATGTATTTTAGCTATGACATATTTATTTGTGTTGAATTATTTGCCAAGGTATTAATTTCAAGTTTCAGGAACATAAAATGGAAGAAATGATTATAAGTATTTCAAACCCCCAAAAGCAATGAACACTGGATTAACACAGCTGAAAAGGGCAATGCTTCTGTTACAAGAAAAGATATAAGATACATTGTCCTGACAAATTTGTAATATAAATGAGAAGGCAGCACTGCTGATGGAAAATAAGGGGAAGTTACAGTACTTAATAATTGCTTGGGGACTGCCTTAAGTACTTATAGCACTTTATCATATTATCCATCATTTTCTCGCTAAATGTTTCCTACTTTTCTGTAACAGTACAGTTGTGATTTGTTTAATCTGGTAAAATCTACAATTACTTTAGTATGATGGGTAATTTTTATTAAAAAAAACCTTTAAAAGTTGAATGGATGAAAGAGCTTGGAAATGAATAAAGCCTCAACGCTCAACGAATGATAACAATTTTGCCAAACACAGATTACATATGTCCAATTTTTTCTCTCCATTGTTCTTCTGTAGTGGATTTTTTCTTGCCTAAGAGCTTACTTGACATATTATGGATCTATGAATATTATGATGGTAACATAGCATTCGGTATAAAGCCCCAGTGTTTATTTGTGTCAAACGCTGACAAAGTTTCGGTAGCGTAAATTCATCAGCACAAGTATTTCCTAGTGAACTTTCGCTAGCATTCACTTCTGCCTTGTGAAACTTCGTTAATACACTTATGCTTAGGTCAATGTAAATTGGGTTGTATATACTATGGGGCACATTTGCTAAGGATCGAATTGATCTAAAGTGAAAATTTTAATCAAATTTGAATAAAAAAATTCTGAATTTTAATTTATTTAGACTTATTCGACTATCGAATAGCCCAAATTCGATTCGAATTGGTCAAATTCAAAAATTCCAATTTGATTGTTGAAGTACTGGCCCTTTAAAAAAAAAATCGATATAACAATCCGGCAGATTAAACCTACCGAATTGCTATATATCCCTATAGGAAGCTCCCATAGGGTTCTTCCAAATTTTTTTGATCGAATATTAAAAATTCGATCGAATGCTTAAAATTGTTCAAATTAAAATTTTTAATATTCGATCGTTCGAAAAATCTAATTGCGTTAATTCAAAAATTGAATTCAAGGGATTTTAATTTGACCAAAATTCAAGGGTCGAAATCAAGGGTTTTTTACCCTCGAAATTCGACCCTTAGTAAATGTGCCCCTATGTGTTTTTATTATTGATGTTGGTGCAAATACTGTGGCCAATTATTATTAAAAAAGGGGCAAACATCTTAGACATGAGCCCACCCAAAAACAAATGTGGCATGACCCTCAAATGGTTAAAAAAATAATTGAAACTAAAATATTTCATAGTTACAACTTTTAAACAGTGAAAAAAACACCAGCGTTTTTTCTCTTTTTTATGACTTTTCGGCATACAGGATATGAAGAGGAGGATGAAGCTTCATCTTATCAGTTTACCAGGTATAACCTGGTGAAGGAAACTGTGGACTGTGGCAAAAGTGGTAGCGTAATGGAAGATTTGCACGTTATTGAATTTGCGGAGTAACAATCGTTTGCCTGGCGAAAAGGAATGAAATTAATTTGCCTATATGGGAGATGATCTGTAATTAGGAGCTTTCTGGATAATGGGTTTCTAGATAACAAATTAATTTATATTATGCCAAAGCCCAGAGACAGGTTACTGGGATAATTTTGTAAGGGTAATTTATATTCTACTTCTCTTTATCTTGCAATTTAAACTGCCATGGGATATGGACTATGTTGCTAGATTATAATTCATGCATAATTAAAACCATCGCCTGCTTGCTATGGTCAGTAGCTCTAAATAGAGGGTCAGATGTTAAAGTAGTGTGGTGCTAAATACCTTCTTATAAAACCAATGTCTACACAGTCTATGCTTAACTCCTCAAGAGATTTTGATTAGATAAACATAAATAAATAAAAACCACTGATATAACAAGAATATGTAGCATGTATTTTATAATTTGCTTGTCAGTGATAGTTTGTAGTTTTATTAGCAAATGACCATTGAGGCAAAGCTATAAATCTGGATCAATATACAGTAAGCTGCTTATGTAATTGTCATAAAATAACTGCATGATACGATTTTGTTTGTAAATCATACTTGGCATAATGGCTTAACAACAGGGCAACATTTTATTTACACATGCCAAAGAGCACACAAACAATTAAGGTACATTACGGTACAGCTTTTATAAATAGCATTTTCATTAAAATATATGAAAATGCAGCAAACGTTGCCAGAATCAAGGTGTTTCTGAAATGTATGTTTTGGAATGTTTCAGACCACATTTTTCAAATGTTTATGGAAATAAAACACCTGCCTGCTGCAAACCTTTCTTATCTCTGCTTCTCACATGTTTTATTTCTTTATGACATATGTATTTAACATATTTCATCATATGGCATATGGCCTTTCCGCAATTTGAAGCTTTCTGGGTTTCAATGTAATAGGTCCTATATCCACATAATTATATCTAGACTAGGATTGAAACGGTAGTGTAATTTGACATAACGCAAATCAAGTATCTCCATTTTACATAAGCATAGTGATACCTATCTGTTTCACTCCATTGTCACAATATAGTGAACCTATACTGTGTCTTCTGTTTTTATTTAGTAGAATACATTGATAAATGTTGGAGTAGAAAAGAAATATTGTATACAAGAGTTGTAAAAAAATTCTAAATTAGGGTGAGTAGCTTTGCTGATGCCCTACATCAGATAACATATAACCATGTAAGGCAGCTGTATTTATATCTACTCTCCCAGAATTACCTAAAAATTATCCACGCAGCTTGAGACTGACTTTAAAACTCTTTATAAATATACAGTATATTATTGTTTATTTCATATGGGAAACTGATTAACTAATTAAATGCCATTTAATTTGTCACTTCAGTGTCTCTCTAATGATTGTAATAAGTATGCCAAATGAGCAACCAATAGTTGACCACTTATATTCCTAGTTTCTATCTATTGGCTTATAGCATGGCCTTATAACTCTAAGTACTGCAGGCTGATCAAAATTAAGGAAACATCCTCACTATCAACAATGCCTAAGGGAATTTTATAGGTGAAAAACATTTAAGCAATAGAACACCTTCTGAAAAATCAGACTAGAGTAGCTATTTAAGTTGGCAGTTATGCTTTCAATACAACAAGAAACGTTTATAGAGGAAATCAGCAGGAGGTTATTGCTCTTCTCTAACTGGTGATATGAAGACTTTCTTCTGCATTCTAAATGTTTTCTTCACTCCAATTGCGTTGGAGTCTGTTGAAAAATGTGAATGTATACAAAAGCATTTTCTGGAACTTAGTCAGAATTTACTTATTGAAAATACAAAACTTCGCCAGAATCAAAACATGTGTCCAACGCCATGACGCCAGTGCGCCAAACATGCACAGCATCATGCCACCAGCACGTCAAATTGTCAACGTGCAATGTCAGTGAGTGACATCATCATGTTGTTTGGAGTGAAACTCTCCTATAAAAGACACTAGAGCATTGCAGACCGTGCCTAATTATAGGTTCTACTTATTGTGTTCCTGGGTGTGATTACTTCTTCTGATATTGATTCCTGTTATTGACCTCGGTCTGTTATATTTACTAAGAACCTTGCTGCCTGAACTGACCTTTTGCCTGTACTTGACTACTCTTCTATCCCTTGGATACCGTGAACTATGTTGGAACTTGCTGCTTCCTCCTAGGTCCGCAAACCCTAGCATATTAATTTCCCCAGTTTATTAAAACATTTAGGTGTTTCAAACTCATTGACAATGAATAGAACAATGTGATTCTCACTCATGTCTTCTATGACTAAAGAAGAAAAGTTGGTTTTAGGTTTTTTTACATAACATAATACTCAAGGAAAAAAGATATTTGCTCTTCTATTTTACATATTTTTAAAAAGATAAACCTTTATTTTGTCATTAAAAATAAACTATGGCAGCTTCAGTGGGGTGTCTGCATTGGGTGGATTGGTGGATTAGGATAGAAGCATATTGTTCTGTGTATCTTGTTACAGTGAAACAAAGAAATATATCTAGTTTTATGTACAGTTATATTTTATGTATAGTTTTATTTTACCAGATATTATAAGAATGTCAAATATATATATATATATATATATAGTATTATAATTCAATTATACTCAAGATCACATTTTGTCACTACAAAATACAAAAGAGTGGTAGTAAACACTGAAGAAAATGGACTGAAGAAATTGAATTTGCTATTGCTGATACCTAAATAAAACTTACATTTTTTGTTTCTTTTTTTTGTTGATATATATCTGACCTATTAAGATATATTTATGTTTATTCACAGATATAAAATCATGTTCTATTTATTACCTGAACTACGTTACATTTGCCAACCAGTTAATATAATCTCATAATTTAAGTTTATGAAAGTAATGTCTAAAAGTAATACACCATTTACACTTCCCTTTTGATGTGTTAATTTTTTTCTTGAAGCTTAAATGAAACATGAGTTGAGCAGTTATCTTACAACTAATGTTAAGTATATTTCTTATGCTTCTGTTAGCAAGACATCCTCATAGTTTCCCTTTTTTCAGCCATATTGCACATTGCTACATGCCTTTCTAGTTATCCAATTTAGCAAAGCATTGTGCATCCGTGTACATTTATAAAAGTTTTATTTGGTAGACCATTACTTCCCAATTAGGCCTGCTTTTGGTTTAAACAGGTCAAAAACAATCTTTTGTTTTCCGATGGATGCATGGGCAGATTTAGTTTAAAAGTATTAGGTCACAGACCATTTTATCTATGCTATAAATGCAATTGCAAGATATATATATATATATATATCTATATATATATATATCTATAGATATATATATATATATGCTGTGTACTACAGTTTTCTACAAAATATTTGGATGTTGTGTAAACATCAGTACATTTGATCATATCAACATATGTATACAGCATAGTGTGAATGCCTGGCAATATACAGAGAATAAATGAAGGAAATATATAGCAACATTACCATTATAAGAAAAAAAATGAAAGATATCAGAGTCCAAGAATGAAAACTTATATTATTATAAATAAATAATAACGCTCTGCATTTGTATGCATGTCTTATATACTGGTGATAAAAGAGATTAAAAAGTCAGTTGAAAGTCTGAAGACAGTACGGCTCCAGTTGGAAGGCATATTGTATGAAGGCATAAAAAATGCTGCTACCTCCGTGTTGTCTATACATCTCTCTGAGAAACCCTGCCAAGAATGCCTATAGGCCCAGCAAGGCTTTATGAAAGGTTAATAAAAGGGAAGTTCCTTCTCTTTTGAGCTTTGCTGCCTTTTACATTCACAAAATTGTTTTGAACTGAAGACACTGTTGAAAACCTTGGAGACATCAAATTGGTTCAGGGAATTGTTTGAAGATTTCATGACTAAAACTATAAACAGAGATTTTATTTGTTGTTTTATTATTTCTTCCATCCCTCTGCAGGTAGCTTACAAGAGAAGGTAGATAGGCAGTGTCTTTTGCAACTCAATCCATGTGTTATGTAACAGGTTGCACTTTTATGCTAAATAAAGTAGGGCTTGTTTATCAACAATGTCAAATGTACACCTGGGCAGTGACCAACAACAACTAATCACATTTTTCAGTGATTTACCTGCAACTGGCGGAAAAAAAAATCTAATCTATGATTGGTTGCTATGGCTTACTGCCCAGGTATAAATTTACCTTGTGTTAATGTATTTCTAATGTAGAAAGTCATTCCTGGTATGACTAGTCCTTCACTCAACTTTCATCTGATTTATTAAATGAAGCAATAGAATTCTAATTGAATCTTTTAATGGTGTCATCCATTACCTACTGATGATACCTTTATTGTATACTTTTATGCCAGCACAGGTTCAGGAATTGCTTAAAACCATACTGGTTTTAAGAAAATAACACACTAAACTCATATTTCATTTAAAGTTTTTTATACATTTACTTTATATCTGACTGGCTGCCTTGTATGAAGAAATATTTAGCTTGTTGCACCATGTTATTTCTAGTAAAACTTATTTAAAGCTAAGTCAAGGATGACTGCCTTGATTTAAATCATCTTCATATTCCTGTGCACTGACTTGTAATACACAAGCAGATGTCCACAGCTTTCTACTGGAGTATAAAATAAGTCAGGTGTTTTGCTAAGTTGGTGACAGCCTACCTAACTTCTTAAAATGAAAATTTAAGGAGATAGAAAATGAATTGAATAGATAGATTAAATAGATAGAATTTTAAAATGCATACAGTATGTTTTAACAACCATATTCAATAAAAATCATCTTTACTGAATTCCCTGGTATCTAATCCCAGGGCATCTAATTACA
Source organism: Xenopus borealis (assembly GCA_024363595.1). Lineage (NCBI taxonomy): Eukaryota > Metazoa > Chordata > Amphibia > Anura > Pipidae > Xenopus > Xenopus borealis. Next base: position 36,586,759 of record CM044432.1, read on the forward strand.
GGTGTGCAAATTGTTATCCAGAATGCTTCGGACTTGGGGTTTGCCAGATAAGGGGAATTTCAGTAATTTGGCTCTCCGTACCTTAAGTCTGCTACCAAAATAAATCAACCCCGATTGTTTTGCCTCCAATCAGTATTACAGGTATGTGATCCCGTTATCCAGAATGCTCCAAATTATGGCATGGCCATCTGCCATAGACTCCATTATATCCAAATAATCAAAATTCTTGAAAATGATTTCCATTTTCTCTGTAATAATGAAACAGTAGCTTGTACTTGATCCAAACTAAGATTTAATTAATATTTATTTGGTTTATTTAATGCTTACATGATTTTCTAGTAGATTTAAGGTATGAAGATCCAAATTATGGAAAGATCCATAAAACCCCAGGTCCCAAGCATTCTGGAAAACCGGTCCCATGCTTGTATTGAAATCTTAGTTTGGATCAAGTACAAGGAATTTTTTTTATTATTCTAGAGAAAAAGAGAATATATTTTGAATTATTTAGTTAAAATGGAGTCTACAACAGATGACCTTCCAATAATTTGGATTATTCAGCCATGGATAACAAGTTTCCAGATACCAGATCCCATATCTGTACAAAGGATTTTATAAAGTAGTAGCGAGGTTAGTAACAAGCATACTGTATAAAAATCACAACATTTTAAGATCAACACACTGAACTGAAAATGCAGATCTACAGTGGCAATTTTAGATACACTGATTTTAAGTTTCACCACATTTTACACCTTTTTTAGTATGGGGAGGTCCCGCCACATT
>CM044432.1:36601571-36650617 GCA_024363595.1 Xenopus borealis
AAGCAGTTGCTCTGAGAGGAGCAGAGGTTTCATCCAGGAACATCTAGAGAAATTACATGAGTTGTAGTTAGGTGCAGAGGAATGAAGGGCTTTGAAGGTTATTAGGAGGAGTTTATAAGTTATTCTTTGTTTTATAGGAAGCCATGATAAGGACTTCAGCAGCAGAGGGGCATGTACGCTTTTGGATGAGAGGAGGATAATTCTGTGACTAAAATCTGTTCTTAAAGTTACCAATGTTTCAATCTCTGAGTAAAGTATAAAGATCTATCTTTAAAGGGCCTGACTCTCTGTCATTAAACATTTTGCATATTTTATTATTATTATTATTATTATTAATAACACATATTTCTATAGTGCCAACATATTGCGTAGTGCTTTAAAGTACAGTAAATGTGTTTATACAACTAAATCACATCAATTACATACATATGGAGTTACATACAATCACAATATTTTACATTATTGTTACTGAGTCATTCCCATTGACTACCGGTATGGCTCCATAATATCCCTTTCAATTTCACACTTATGTGTTTTCATAACCTATACCATGTCTTAGGGGCCGATTTACAAAATTCACGTGAAATGATCGAAGTTCGCTCGAAATCGTAAAGTAAAATTTGGCCTCTTCAATCATCGAATAGATCGAATAGATCAAATAGATCGAATGATCGGATATTCGATAATTCGATCATTCGATGATTGTAGGAATCAAAATTTTAAATTTATTTGACTGCCTACTCTGCCAGATTGAACCTACTGAGTTGTAATAGAAGCCTATGGGAAGCTCCCTATAGGCTTCTGAGGCAAAGTCCTGCTTGAATACCATTCGTATGATCGGAGCGTTCGTTCGATCGTTCGAATCGAACAAATTTTTCAAATGAAATTTCACGATTTTTTGTGAAATCGAACTATCAGTATCCGATCATACGAATTCGTCGAGAAATCGGATATCGAGCAAAATGATAGTCTAAAATAATTCGATAAGCATACGATGGTCGAATACTTATCGAATTGCGAATTTGGTCAAATTTATTTTGGGGAATAATAGTAATTTTGCCCCTTAGAGTCTATCTGGCTTATCTAAACACCAGGCTGCTTATAAATTTGCGGTACTGCTTGGTTCTCCTAACTTGTTGCTATTATATACTCAACTGTTGGAACCTAATGCCCTTATAGCACCCTGCTGCATATGTATTCTAAAATAAAAAAATTGGCAAAGCGATGTACCTTAAATATCTAAAACATTATCTAGATTTCACTGAATCAATTAAATTTGACACCTGTGCAAACCACACTCACCACTTTGTGGATCTTATACCTTAAAACCATGTAAAATGTATACTTTGTATAGCAAAAAAACAACACATACATACATGCACTCCTCCATTGTTAGCGTTATATTCAAGTGCAAAAGTGTTCATTGGTGTGTCCCCAGTAAACTCTCACACATACTAAAAACAAAGTACTTCATGTTTATACATAATAACAAATTAAATTAGAACCGCTCTACAGGATCACTAGTCATTGCTTTTGTCCAATTGTAGTAGGAACCATGTTAAGAGTCCATGTCATTCAACAATATAATTTGATAGCTTCATCGGGCCTGTAATGGAATCAATATCTCAAAGTCCAAAGTTAAGCGATCGTATCTTTCACCTCCCAACTGAACATGTCGAGAGCTGAACCGCAACTCACCAGTTCGGGCCTCAACCAGCTCATATGTCCTACATAACAGGGAATACTGCTCACCTCAAGATTGCTCCGCTTGGGGTCTATAGTAATGATATTTCAAAATAACAATAATACAATTTTTAAAAAGGTTTGAATTTAATGTTGCCATTCAATATACCTGCCAGGAGCTTGTGACCTTTAGAAAATGTATATCTAAAATAATATTAATTTGTGATCTTGGTTGTTCATATAAAAAAGACTTCAGCAGTACCTTGCTGTTTCTTCTAAAGCTGTCAACAGTTTCCTTTATACGTTGATAAATGTGCATTCATGCAATATAAAGAAAAGGCCAAATTTGCATTGAAATTACATTTTTAATTATTTCTTCTTCCCCCATTTCCTATCAAATGGAATATATAAAGTACATTTTTATTAAAGATTTATTAAACGGAGCTGTAAAATTAAAGGGAAACCCACCAAACTGTAAAACCAATTTTATTCAGACTTTTAGTATCACTGTAGCCTTGGGTATTATCCTTGTCCAGGAAATCATCCAAGCCAACGAAATCGGTCATCACAACATCATCCAGCATGCATTCCAAAACCTCACTGTCCTCACTGTGAAGAACTACCTATGTTGCTTCAAATTAAAGTTATTTTTCTCTAGTCTGAAGGGGTGGCCTCTGGTCTATTATCCATTTCATGGAAGAATAGATCTCCAACTAGCTGTCTATGCCCTATAATGTACTTATAAAGAGTAATCATGTCCCCTTGCAAGCATCTTTTCTCCAGTGAGAACAACCCCAACCTTGACAATCTACCCTCATAATTTAAATCTTCTATCTTAAACAGTTTAATGCATGCCAGAGTTGTTTTATTCAATTAGCCAAAAGGGAAACCTAAGGAGGTTACTTTATCAGCATTTGTAGATTTTCTGCACTAAAACCATGAATTTGAATAAAAGTTTCAAAAACAAACATTCCTGATATTTATTATGCTAAAAAGCACAGAAAAAAACTCCAATGTAAAACTTTGGCATCCGTAGATGTCCTAGGCAAAATTTAAGCTATTTATTCAATTTGAGTTCAACAATTTTTTGTCCTATTACAAATTATGAATAAACTACAAATTTGAGGTACAGTATATATTTTTTCACATTTTTATTAGAATTTTTTAAGTGGTGGGTTTATTTTATACAAAAAATCATATTTTTTATAAATATTGGTTACAAAATGCCTTCCAAAACGCTCAAAATAACCTAGCCTATCTACCACTACCCCAATACTCAGTATAATTATTATAATCATTTTTACAACGTGTTATAATAATTTTTACCATGTATATTTCTCAAATATAATACGTAAGGTAACAGAATATTCAACATAGCAACTCTAAGGAGCAGATTTATCAAGGGTCGAAGTGAAAATTCAAATTTCAAATATTGAAATTCAAATTTTTGAGTTTTTTAAGTGAAAATTTGACTATGGAATAGTTACATTTCCACTCTAGTTTGAGGGTCGATTCCATTCACCTGAGTTGGAAAAATTTAAATATTTTCATAATTTGCAGTTGGGCGAATTTTACTTGAATTTCGAGTTCATGGGAGTTTATAAGGGGTTAAAAAAACTCCAATGAACTCTAAATTTGACCTTTGATAAATTTAAGGGGCGCAGTTACTAAGGTTCAAATTGAAATTTTGAAGTAATTTTGAGCTACTCGAATAGCCCAAAATTCAATTTGAACTAAAAAAAATTTGAAAATTCGAATAATGAAGTACTGCCCCTTTAAATATCCTTTTGAATTAGACTATTCACCACCTTAAAGCTGCCAAATTGCAATTTTAGCTTATGGGGGGACCTCCTAGAACCAGTCCTGAAAATTTTTTCTAAGTCCAAGGAATTCAAAGGCACGAAAATGGCCATATCGAAAATGACCCCCCAAAAAAATTTGATGTTCGAAATTTTATGTTTTTTCACTTCGAATTGCGACCATTAGTAAATCTGCCCCTAAATGTCATAGCTATAAATGTGTCAACCCTAATATTATAATAGTAGTTTCAACATATACAATTTCACCCAATGGGACCTTACCAGGTACATATAATAAATCATGCAAATAACAGCCATTCCCAGGATGAGGAAGAATTAGGATACAAGTAATTCTGAAAACAACTGTTACATAGTCACATAGTTAAATTGGGTTGAAAAAAGACAAAGTCCATCATGTTCAACCCCTCCAAATTAAAACCCAGCACACAACTACACTCTTTCACACAAACCATATATGCCCATAGCTATACTAAGGGGCCAATTTACTAAATTCACGTGAATAGATCGAAGTTAAATCGAATTCGAACGTAGGATTTATTCGTTTGGTCGAATATGCAAATTTTGGCATGGTCGAACGATCGAATACATTCGAATAGAGTCGAATGAACGAATTCGATCATACGATCATTCAATCAGCGAAGGATTTAACTTTATTCGATTGCCTACTTCGGCAGATTGGACCTACCGAATTGCAATAGAAGCCTATGGGAGCACTCCCACAGGCTTCTGAGGCTAAGTCCTGATTGAATAGGATTTGTACGATCGAAGTCTTCGATCGTTCAAATCGTACAAATCATTTGAATGATCGAATGATTTATTCAACTGATCGAATAAATTATTCGACTGATCGAATAAATTTGTATTCGATCGTAAAACTATTTGTTTAGCATTCGACGATCGAATGCTAATCGAATATCGAATTATGGTCGAACTAATTTTGGGGAATAATAGTGAATTTGCCCCTAACTGTAGAGTTTAGTGCAGGCATGTCCAAAGTCAGGCCCGGGGGCCATATGGCCTTTACTCAAATTTACACCAGCCCTCAGCCTCGATCATGAAATTAATTCTAATGCGTGTCTGTTGCGAACACCTTCAGCACACAGGCAGCAGTATAGACTAAGTGGCATATCATTTCACTAATGTGGCCAAATATTACTGCTATGGCTACGAGATTCCCAACGGCACCTCTAGGCCGCGCGGTCCTAGTGCCGGAGCAAAAACACTGGAGCAGCACATCCCCGGTGCTCCCCATAGAGTGGCTGCATGTCATGTCTCCCCTAAATATTTGCCTTGGCCACAAATCAAGGCCTGGCGATTCCCTGTTTAAATTAGTTAAATGATGTTAATGGTTCAAAGAATCTCAGGCTGAATGGTCGTCCCCCACACATTTTCACCTCACCAAATCTGGCCCTCGTTGCAAAAAGTTTGGACACCTCTGGTTTAGTATCAAAATAGCCTTTGATATTATGTATGTCCAAAAAATCATCCAAGCCCCTTTTGAAAGCATCAACAGAATCAGACATCACAACATCACCCGGCACTGCAATCCCAAATGCTATAGTCAAGAATGATAAAAAATCTATATTGTAGTAATAGTGTAGTAATGTTATAAAGCTATGGGTAGTGATGGGTGAATCTACCCCGTCTCACTTTGCCGAAAAATTTGCGAATTTCCAGCGAAATTCGCGAATTGGCGTAAAAATTGGCGAGAAGAGTCACGAGCCGTTTTTGACACGCGTCACGATGACGCGTTGCGGTTTTCGCCACGCGTCGCGTCGTTTTCAGAATACTTGGGACCTGATGTTTTCCAGATAATGAATCTTTCTATAATTTGGAACTTCTTACCTTTTGTCTACTAGAAAATCATGTAAATATTAAATAACTCCAAAAGACTGGTTCTGGTTACAATAAGGATTAATTATATCTTAGTTTGGATCAAGGACAAGGTACTGTTTTATTATTAGAGAGAAAAAGGAAAACATTTTAAAAAGTTGGATTATTTGATTATAATGGAGTCCATGGAAGATTGCCTTTCCATAATTTGGATATTTCTGGATAACAGATCCCATACCTTTACCATAACTGAGAAAAGCAATGCTTTAATGAGGTTTGTGAGACGGAAAAACTTTCTGCGCAGCTTAAGGGGCAGATTTATCAATGTCGAATTTCGAATTGAAAAAAATTTGAAATTCGACCATGTGAAAAGGATTTGAAGTAAAATCCTTTCGAATTTGAATTGATCGATTCAAACAATTTTTTTGATCGATCTCATTTTGGTAGCTTGGATCTGGCGAACTAGGTGGTCAAATAACATTTTAAAGGGGAAGTACTTCGACAGTCGAATGATCGAATATTTAACTCTTTCCCATAGGCTTCTGAGGTCCTGTTTGAATACCATTCGTACGATCGGAGCGTTCAATCATTCGAATCGTACAAATTTTCTAAAATAATTTTCTAAAACAATTCGATAAGCATTCGATGGTCGAATGCTTATCGAATTTTGAATTTGGTCAACCTAATTTTGGGGAATAATTGTAAATTTGCCCCTTAATGCTCTATTTTGGCACAATGTCTCTGATTTTCACTGAGTTTTAAATTACTATCAGTGTACTTGCAGTAAGGAAAAATAGAAACTGTTCACTAGTTAGTAGAGCAAAACAGATATCACTTTAAACTACTGTAAATAATTTAGGTCAGGAATGAGAAATGCACAGTACCCTAATGCAAATTGCTGCCTTAATTTATAGCAGATATCTTAAATGGTGAGGGATTACATTTCTCTAGGAAAGTCACAGAAATTGTACATACTTATGACTATATTGTTACAAATATATGTTGTTCAGTGCACTGCAGACTACTAGACTCTCTGTACTGTACATTTGTGCTCATACATTGAGCCAAATAACAATTAAAAATGTGTATATTTTGCAACACATTGGGCTATGTTCCCTTTTTATATTATGTCCTACTCTTTCTTTTTCTTAAGTGTTACTACCCTGGTTCCACAGCACATTTCCAGAAGCAGTTTTAATGCATCTTTCTTCTATAAAATTTCTGTATACAGTATATACAGTATGTGTGTGTGTGTTTGTGTGTGTTGTCAAGCAAACAATCCTACAAGGCCAATCATTTCTGCAGATGAAAGGCATAATTGGGATAATCATGTAGAAATGTTCAGCCACTGATAATAATTTTCAGTGAATAAGCATCTGTGTGTGCATTTATACATAAATGTTTGCACTTGTTTATACATTGGGGCAAATTTACTATTACTCCCAGAAATTAGCTCGACCAAATTCGCAATTCGATAAGTATTCGACCATCGAATGCTTATCGAATTGTTTTAGTCTATCATTTTTCTCGATATCCGATTTCTCGATGAATTCGTATGATCGGATACCGATCGTTCGATTTCACGAAAAAATTGTGAAATTTCCTTTGAGAGTCAGAAAAATTAGTACAATTCGAATGATCATAGATCAGAGATATTACATCAATGCTTAGTTGAGCCTACTTTTGCAAATGTAACAGCCTTTATAAGCCTCCTATAGACTTTGATGAGTTTGGTTTTTGGATGGTGGTATTTTTGAACATTCGTCCATACAAAATCTCTCTGGTTCAGTTCAATTTGATTGCTGCCGAACATGGACAGCCTGCTTCAAATCATCCCATAGATTTTTGATAATATTCCACCCGGGGGACTGTGATGGCCATTAAAGAATATTGTACTTCTCCCTCTGTATAAATAGATTTGTACCTTTGTAACTTCAACTTTGTGACTGATGCTTGAACATATCATGAAGAATTTGTTGATATTGGGTTAAATTCATCTGACCCTCGACTTTTACAAGGGCCCCAGTCCCTGAACTAGCCACAACATTTGACAGTAGGTAGCAGATGTTTTTTTTTTTTGGAATGTGGTGTTCTTCTTCCTCCATGCAAATCACTTTTTGTTATGACCAACTAACTCAATTTTGTCTTATCAGTGCAAAGCACTTTGTTCCAAAATGACTGTGGCTTGTATAAACAGTGACTCTGTTTGTGGCGTGAGTGCAGAAAGGTATTCTTTCTCATCCTGCCATACAGATGTTCTTTGTGCAAATTGCACTGAATTGTGGAATGATGTACAGATACACCATCTGCAGCAAGATTTTCTTGCAGGTCTTTGGAGGTGATCTTTGGGTTGTCTATAACCATTTTCATAATCCTCCACAGAACTTATCCACTTCACACTCCCTCACCAGACTGTAACAAACTGAAAATGGGAATAGTGACCTGTAGAGAAAAGAATATTCCAGCCCAGATATTGATAAGTCCCAAGGGTGAAGACTTTAGCTTTAGCCAAGGAAGCAAACACTAGTACAGTCAACACCTTAAGGAAATTGTCTTTAAGATGTAAATCCATGGCTGTGTTTTCTTCTAGGTGTCATATCCTTAGTAAAAGTCATATCTGGACATAAAACTCCTTCCGCCAACGGATGAATTCCCACAGGTTTAACATCAAGCATGGCAACACAGATTTCCCAGTGGCAGCACACTTCTGCAGCAATAGCCACAACATCAAAGATCTTTGGGTCACAGTTTTAAAGGGTAACTTCAAGACACAACAGGTGCGGAAGGAGTGGGAATTCAAATTCAAGTTTAACTCCCTAGAATGTGGCCTGAACCGAGACAGGAGTTTTATGTCTCTTTTTTAGTTTCCAATTCCTTATTATGCACTGTTATGTTAACCTTACCCCACCCTTACAACCCACCCTAATTACTTTTATTACCTTCTACAAGTTATCTCTGTCTATCTGTAATTTTCTAATTCATTGCCCATAAACCCTTTTTCAGTGATCTATTTATACTGTATATAATGTGCCTTTTCAACGTTCATTTGTATTTTGTCTGACAAAGAGGCCTGTGTGCTTCCAAAGCTAGCAATTGCTATTTATTCAGTTAGCCAATAAAAGGTATCACCAAACTTTACATTTCAAACAACTGAATACTGCTACACTAAAAATATTTGTTCAGAAAACACCCCAGTACTCCTGGAAACCTGGAAAATGAAAGATATACCACAGTTATCTTTTTTGTTGGAAGTGGAATAAATTATTATGCAGGCTGAGAGAGGTTCCCAAACTTTATGTTATGACTGTATACTACTTAGAATAGTATGGTGCACAAAAATTCTATCTGTAGTGGAAATTATCTTTCCTATATTAAGTTGCCAGTGAAATAAAAATGGTTTCTCCTGAATCACATCAGAAAATAACAGTATCTAAGAAAACTCCTGCTAATTCCAATAACAAAGTTTTATAATTAAGGTTTTTCTTGTTTGCACCTGTATTTGGTTTCCACCAAATTCTGTAAAGGCTTGTTAGGCTGGAGGACTTTTATGTTCATCAATAGTTAAAATATTTCTTTTAAAATTTTAAGTGGCCTGATCAAATCCTGAGCATAAGCTAAACTGCAGAATACACAGCTGTTTACAAAGGAATGCATTACAGAAGTAATTTAAAAAAGAACTGCTGGACCAATGTAATTCTAGTTCTGTTAAATTAATGGAACACTCAGCATCTGCTCTTTCTTCAATGAGCTGTTTTTTTAGGGTAGAGATGCATGTTAGAAAGTTTTGAGGTATGTACGTGTTTACACACAAAAGTTTAGCTCTGATTGATTGTACTGCTAAGAGAGACATAACATTGGCTGTATGGCCACTGAAACCATGAGAAAGGCATTGTGCATTAATGAGAACTGGTTCTTTTCTGGCCGGATGACTGCAGCACTGCAGTTAGGGAGATATGTTATTGTTTTCTGTAAAAATATACCACACAATATTTCCAAGGTGATATCTAATATTTCTTGAAAAATAATTTGGCGATCTGTTTGGTGGTAAATATGGTGTTTTTTGTCCACTCTTAACCATCTATTTTTACAGTGCTGTATTTGAAGTGCTGTATATAGCCTATTTTATATACAGTAGATGTAATGTGTATAATATTGATAATGGTTTAACACCTATAACACTTATTTTGCAACCTATTGTGCTGAATGCATTTTAAATTTATGGAATTCATTCAAATGGCAGAAGAGGCAGTGCCACCCAGTATAACTTTAAGCAGTTATATTCCTGTATTTTTATTGCAGCAGGGTTTTCAAAAAGACAGGGCAGTTTTCAGTTTCACACACAACACATGCAAACAAAAAAATTAAAGTGCATTCTTCTGCACAAGAATGGCCTTTAGCCACTATTAGTGCAAAATAATCAACTATATTTAATATTTCAATCAAAGTCTTTTTGCTTTTTCTTCTCGACTTTCCCAGCTACACCAGCTTGTCCTAATTCCCTTGACAGAAAAATCGATCCCAACATTTTGGAAGTAAAAAGAGGGACAAAGATTTTTTCGAACGAAGAGTGGCAAAATGTTTGACCATGCCCATTTTTGTGACCACATCCCCTAAGTACCATGTTAATTTTACAAAATTTGGCAGATTATGATAGTTTGAAAAATATTTCTCCTTATCTAAACTGTTACAATTACTTATCTTCTTATCTCAAAATTGTTACAAAGTCTCTTGCACCTGTTCTGGCTGTTCAGTGCAGAGAAAATAGGGACTTTTCAGTGCAAATGAGGGACAGCGGGTTGAGCTGTCAAAAGAGGGACTGTCCCCCTGAAAAAGGGACAGTTGGGAGGTATGTACCAGCCCACCTCCTTTATGATGCGTGATGACTAATTTTCCAACACATGGAGGATTATTAATCAACAGTCTCATTTTAGTGGTTTTAGAGGTTTTTTAAACCATGACTAAACTCACATTCTCTAAAACCAGTAATATCATGGAACATATTAAAAGATCTGAATATAGTATGTATGAATGAAAAAAATGCTCTGACCAATGTGCTAAAAAGGTCAAATACTGTGAAAACCTTTGGGCTTTTTGGCCAATTACTAGCAGAAAACAAATTGAAACCTCTAAAAGTCAGAATTGATTAAAAATGGTCCAATCAGACCAGTGCAACTCCTATTGACTTCTATTGCAACCTTTACGTGGCAATGCTATGCATTAGAGATTTTTGTGGCTTTTATACTTAAGAAAGCTCACATTTTTAGAGCTTTTAGGAAATATAGGAAAACACATTTTTCAAGATTTGTAGGTAAAAACACAACACAAAGTTTGGCTGGAGTTAAAACAGCCTCTGTTACTGTTCTGTGGTATTTACAGTAGTTCAGAAATCCTTACTGCTTCTCTGGAACATTAATTTTATTTACAATGCAGTTCCTAACTAAAAATCACTTTACTTGTGTATTGGATTTGGCTGCAGGCTTATGTAGATTGTTCATATAATGGTTGCCCTCTACAGGAACTGGAACAAATCTGGAATGTTACTTTCTGTGACTAGTGTTGATTTAATTTTCAGTATATAATTATGCAGATGTTGTGCTCCATTTTCCGATTGCTCATGAGGAACAGGTGAGGATTATGAGATGGGCGGAGAGGTAAGGCAGAAGACTGAGGTATATCAGGAAGACAAATTAATTATACAAGACAAAGGACCTCCAGTGGCATGACAGGCAAGTGCACCAGTAAGTTATCACAGATTTTGAAACTGAGCACTTCCTAACAAAGAAGGAACCCTATATGCCTAGTCATACCAGCTTCTCTTCCAGAGTGCAGATAAAATAGTCATCTGTATCTGTTTTTCACAACTTGCACCCAACCTCAAGAATGCTAAATTACCACTTGTTTTATAGTTTGCACCAGTGCACCATGTAAATAATAAAATAATAATAATAGTTATATATATATTTATATATATATATATATATATATATATATATAATGTTATAATTTTATCAACTGTAAGCTTGCTGAAGATGGCTGAAGCACTTTATATAGCCTTAACTTCTACATAAAAGCTTCTTTCAGGCTAAGGATCAGATTTATCAAATTTGTGTGAAGATTTCGAATTTGAAAAATTTCGATTGGTCGAATTTTCTGATATGCAAATTAGGTTACTTCGACCATCGAATTTGAAAAATTCGATCAAATTGAATAGATAGAATAAAGATCTATTTGATTATTTCATTATTCGATGGTTGAAGTACTTCCCCTTTCAAAAAAAATCCAGTAGGTCAGTTCGCCAGATTGAACCTACCGAATTGCTTTAAAACTCTATGGGAAGCTCACATAGGTGTTTTAAAGCATTTTTAATCAAAGAAAAAAAATTAGATTGAATGGTTAAATTCGTTTGAATCGTTCGATTGAATTTTTTTATTAGATCGTTCCACCAATCGAATTGCAGTAAAATCCTTCGAATTTAAAGGATTTTACTTTCTCTTTAAATTATATGGTCGAATTAGAGGTTTTTTTTTAAACCCTCAAATTCGACCCTTAGTAAATCTGCCCCCATGTGTACTATTTTACACTTTCCTATTTTGGTCAATATAATAGATCTCAAGCAGTAGGTACATATTTCAACCTTATGCTACCGCTAAAATAATTACTTAATGTAGCTGTACATGTCACTTAACAAGCCTTCTTATTGTCACAGTTATGGGGCATCACAAGATGACCAGTTAAATTCCAGCTAACTTTACATTATGAAATAGCCAGAATAAATTCTTTGGCTGTCGATGTGCAACTGATTTTACTTTTTCTCTGCATAAAAACAGCACTCCTTACTTGCTTTATGGCAAGGATTCTAGAATATAATGCAATAGATATATTCCATACTGCCTAGTGCATACAGTACTGGTATTTAATTTCTGTAAACTAAAATGGTAGTTTCTTATATTTTGTTTTTTAGTTTAGACTCTTCAATAACATATGAGCAAAAAAATAACATCTTGGCAGTTACAACTAGCATTTTAGGAGACTATTTGGGGAATGTAATATACATCGGTAATGCAAAAACTATTCACAATTTTTCTTTGTGCTAATGCAATATACCTTTTGCGAACCCATAAACTGTTTAGCGACCACTTCCGCCAGTGGAAGGCCGTTTGCAAATTTTATACTTTGCGCTAATGTGCTGTCAGTGTAAAACTTCTTACTGAAAAAGTTGCAATGTTTGCTCCAAAAGATTGACACCTTCAAGCACTTCTTAAGAGTGCACAATTATAATCTGTACTGTGCAATAACAATTCGCAATGCAATAACCATTTAAGGAACAATATTACATTGCAAGATATGGATTTTAACTCTTATTGGTGTGCAATGTTTTTCTCTTTGTGACTTTAATTACATTCCCCCCATAGTCTAACAACTGCTATTCCTGATATACCACATGCTTGTTTAAACCTGGAATTTTTCGTGCAATCTTGATTTTTTTCACTCACCTTTACATAGAACTATTAATAGGTTCACAAAACCACAAATAAAAGCAGTTTAACCCTTTCCTCGCCAGTGCATATTTCTATGCCCACACTTTAAATTCTACATTCATTAAAGGGTTATGCAGTATGTGTGGCTGCTCATCTACAAATGATTGTGATTTTCTGCAACTTTTCCAGTACAGTATATGGGCATTTCTTCATAAAATACAAATGGTTTGTGTAATGTGATTAAATGGATAGCTGATTTTGAAACGTAACTGTTCAACTAAAGTTAAAAGGAATCAAAAAGCAATTTATTCTTCACAGCATGTCATACCATGACAGGCCCCCAGCAGAACATGCTATCTGCATAACAAATGATATGCTTGCAGCTGTTCCAAAACAGTGGATTAAAAGGAAGGAAAATTAAAACAGGTTTATAGCACTTTATAAAAAAAAAACCCCAAAGAACATATTTAAAAGTTGTTTGCATAAAGAAGTGGGCAAGTTGCCATTTTCCTCTCATCTATTAACGTGCCGCTTGTCTAGTTCAGGGAAGCTTTTGAAGTCTTGTTGGCATTAGGTAAAGTGTGAGACAAAAACTCTGTCCATGGCAGCACTTTGCCATATTAATAGCTAGCTGATTTTATTAAAAGATTTTCTGTATATGATTCTCATGAAAAGAACATACTTTTTCATTCTGTTCCAATATCCTTCTTTCAGAACAGGAAGGGTATATGCAGATTTACTAAATTCACATGAAGAGTTTGAAGTTCGATTGAATTTCAAATAGATTCGAATTCAAACTTTCAAATATGCAAAGTAGGTAAATTCGACCATCAAATATTTGAATTTGAATAATTTGAATATTCAAATTTAATTTTATTCGAATATTCGACTATTCGATGGTCGAAGTACTTCCCCTTTACATTTTTATTCGACCACCTAGTTCGCCAGATCAAAGCTACCAAATTGGGTATCATTATTTTTGATCGAATCAAAAAAGTTTGATTGATTCGAACGATTAATCAATCGATCAAATTTTTCCTATTCATCGTTCGACCAATCGAATTGCGGTAAAATCCTTTGATATTTGAATTTGAAGGATTTTACTGCACATACTATTCACATGGTCAAATTTTTTTCATTACCTTCTATGGGATTGGATAATTTTCTGGCAAGGAAACAAAAAGTAAATGGTCAGTGTTTAATGCAGATGAGCAAACATCTCACAGTCAGTTAGTTTCACATAAAATCAGATTTGCAATAGAAAATAATATGCAAAAGTGAAGATTATTTGACATTAATGTTGTATGACAATACTAAAATGTTTTTTTTAGTAAGCAAAATGATAAATATTACTTTTTTTTCTGAAAGAAGGATATTGGAACAGAATGAAAAAGTGTGTTCTTTTCATGAGAATCATATACAGAAAATCTTTTAATAAAATCAGCTAGCTATTCATATGGCAAAGTGCTGCCATGGACAGAGTTTTTGTCTCACTCTTAAATTCAAAATTCAACCATTGATAAATCTGCCCCTAAATGTTTAGTTGAATATCTGTGTATCTGTAAATTCAGCAGTGATCCTTCTCTTGAAAAGCAGCTCTCTGTCAGAACAAAAGGAATAAAATGGCCTTTATAGCAAGGCTACAAGGCAGTTTTATGACTGTACTAAAATCCAGGTTTTCAGATATTTGTATAGCACTGGCAGTTGTTAGACAACTAAACCTAGTTAAAAATGTATAAATCAGACTACATAGTAATAAACACATTTTTTGTGCTGTATGACCTAATCATAACTATTGCAATCTAATATGAAACACTGAACAGAGGGAGCATGCTATCATTAGTACAACGATCATGAAGAATACAATGAGAAACTCTAAATCAAGCATTACCTTCTATGGGATTGGATCATTTTCTGGCAAGGAAACAAAAAGTAAATGGTCAGTGTTTAATGCAGATGAGCAAACATCTCACAGTCAGTTAGTTTCACATAAAATCAGATTTGCAATAGAAAATAATATGCAAAAGTGAAGGTTATTTGACATTAATGTTGTATGACAATACTAAAATGTTTTTTTTTAGTAAGCAAAGTGATAAAAATGACTTTTTTTTTATAAAATTGGGTAACACTACTACCTTCTGTTTTGAACAGGGTATACTTACCAACAGCACACAAGAGAGAGATTTTTTTTCTCCTTTTATCTACTAATCAAGAGATCATCTGCAGATCTGGTCTGGCTGCTTTTTCCATCTTTACTGTCTCTCATAAACCTGTTTTTTTCTGTTTTATAATAGATACATTGCACCGTGGTGCAGCCTATAGGTAAAAGAGTTTATAATACCTTTGTGGGTAGAAAAACATAATTCATGTGTAAGCTAATTTATTAAAGGTCTGATTTTAGTGATTTTTGAGGTTTTTAGAACCATAACTAAACTCACAAACTCTAAAACCAGAACTGTCACTGAATTTGGTAAAACGTAAGCTTGAAAAAAAGTATGTTGAACAATGCAGTAAAAAAATAGGAATGCCTTGAAAACCTCAAAAAATTCAAGCTTTTCAAGTTTCTAGCCAAGAAAAAAATCTTAAAATCTCTTAAAGTCTGAATAGATTTAAAGCTGTCCAATAGGATCTTCTCAGCTCCCATTGACTTCTACAGCACCTCAACAACTTTTATTGGCGAAGTTTGACCTTAGAGGTTTTCATGATTTTTACACGTAGGAGCAGATTTATTAAGGTTTGAATGGTAAGTTCAAATACAAATTTTTTTTCTGTCGAAACTCACAAATTCAAATTTAAAAGCACCAACTCAAATGTAAATTCAAATGTGAGATTTATTATACCCCAACCATAGAAATGGTTTTAATTTGAATATTCACCACCTAAAACCTGACAAGTTAATTTAAAAGTCAATGGCAGAGGTCTTTTGAACAATTTGAGCATGTTGATTGCCTTCCTGACATTTGAGGAAAACTCGATTAGAATTTTATTAAAATTCTATTCAAATTTTATTCAAATTTTTGGGACTATTCAATGAAATATTACTTGGAGGTTTTTCATAAATAACCTCCCATTTCAGTTCTGATTACATTTTATTTATTAGAGTAATAAGTTAGAGTAAAAAAATTAGAGTAAAAAAAACGCGCGACTCGTTTTTTGGGTGAATTTTTTCTCCAGCGAATTTTTCCTGCTGTTTCGCGAATTTATTCGCCAGTGGCGAATCGCGGGAATTCGCTGCGAATTTGCACCTGGCGAATAAATTCGCCCATCACTAGAAAAAACGTAATTGGATTTTTAGTAAATGGGCCCCATAATGTAGCCTCCATCCTCCATACCTCCACTGATGACCTCCCAAGCCTGGTGAAGTCAAACCCTGTCTTCTCAGTATTTACAAATTTGTATAATGGAAAAGAATGTTTGAATTGCTTTCATTTTATTACATTTCCCGGATGATTTGGTGGTGTGTTCAGAGTGAGATAATACAGCTTTGATTTTTGTTTACTAATGGGGGAATGTAATTTTTTTAACCTACTAAGCAAGTAATATTAGCCAGTGAATGATTTTACTTTGCTGACAGGGCTAACATTCACAAAAATGCCATTTTAAACAATGCTTGCAATTTTAATTACAGTCCCCCTTTAGCTTCTAAACCTCCAGTCACTGCTATTTCTTTTAAGTTGCATCAATAAGGGAAGGAATTTGTTGTTTAGTTCTCTAATGTTGGATTATACTTCAAAATCATACACAAGTTTCCTTTGTTGTGTAAGACTAAGGGCTCTTCCAACCATGAATGGTCATTCCCATGCAATGCAACTGAGATTTGCACTTAGCTTCTATCTATGAAATATGTGAAGAGAAAGGCATGGTTATTGATAATATAGCCAAATGAGAAATGGTAGGGATGAAAGAACTAGATAATGTATCTAAAGTCACTACAATGTCTTAAGGGTTTAAATAATTTTGATAAGTTTTTGATTGCAGTTTTCTAGTCAATGTTGGGTGATTTCTTGATTAACAAACCCAGAGATTAGCAATTTATTAACATTTTCTAATTGGACCAGTGTTGTTAGTAAGTTATTGCAGGGATCTGTCCTTTGCCCTTTTCTTTTTTACTTGTTTATAAATAACCTTGAGGTGGGGGTTGAAATTAATATTTCTAGCTTTGCTGATGATACTCAGTTGTGCAAAACGACCCATGTTACAGTGGATGCTACCACTTTGCAGAGGTATTTGACTAAATTGAACAACTGGGCAGTAAACAGACAAACAAAGTTTTAGTGCAATAGCATAAATGCGAGTTATACAATAAATTTTAGTATTTAAAGGGTACCATGAATTGTGAATGATTTGGAGAATTTTGTGGACAATAAGCTGTGTAATGTTAATTTAAATTGAATAGAACTTTCTTTTCTTCCTTCTTATTCTGTTCTTGTTCTAATTGCTTACAGCACATAGAAATTAGTATAGTTTTAATTAAAAGACAGACAACAATACTAAACAGAGAGCTAACAAAATTGGGTGCTCTTCTGGAACTGTCAGCCGACAATAGACGTTTGGCAGCAAATGAATTTCCATTGTTTGATTACATCATTTCTAGTGACAGCACACATAAAGCTTTTTCTTACAATTCTATTGAGCATGAAAGGACAAGAGGGAGAATGGAGAAGGGAGAGTGGGGGAGAATGCAATGCTTTAAGGTTGGAGACTTCATCTTATTACAGAATGCTATTGAAGAAAGGTTTATAACAATTCAATTTGGGGGAAATCTTTTCAAACCACCAGTTCTAAGGAATTATATAAACAACTTGTAAGAGAAAGAGAGTATGTGTATTTCATATGTTAGACATCAAAGACCAAACAGAGTTGCAATGTGAGACCCTATTCGTCATTACATTGTATTCAGTATGGTACTATATTTTCTATTCTTTTCAGTTTCATAAAAAAAATTTTTAAATACTCCATAATAAAGTTATTCTGTGCTTTAAGTGAAGGTAAAATTCACATTTACAAGGCCAGCATACAAATAGCTAAGGAAACAAGCCATGTGCATTCACTAAAATCAATCTCATTGTTTAGTACGCACCTAAGAGAGTCATTAGACAGGCAGTCAGTTCTGAGGCAGAGCTGGAAACTAAGTGTGATATTTACATTGTGCTCTAAGTTCATCTGTCCAGTCAGACCCCATTAGCATTTAAAGGACTAAAAGTCCCTGTGTGGATTTAGCGATTACCTCTAAAACCTTTCACTGATGCAGATCTGGCAATGCCTTTTTAACAGTAGTGAGAGAACTTGGCAAGTTCTCTTATAAAAAACAAGCCTTATTTTTATATGTTTTATGCTCAGCATAACCCCATCTAGTGCCTCCAGCTTCTTCTAGTCTGTGGTTTTAAAAAAAAAAATAATTGCATAGGCCATAAAAACAATGTAGTTAAGGTAAAAGGAAATGTATGATGAACCAGCTGAATACAACAAAACCTGCCATTTCGTAGCACTGCTTCTTTTAAAGATTATTCCATCCCAAGCGACGCACGTCAAAAGCGTGCCGCGGCTCGTTCCGCAAATTTTTCGCCGAATTTTTCGGCAAAGCGAAACTGGTTCGCCCATCACTATTGACCAGTGCATTTTACAATTTTTTCAGTAAAGCAAAATGGGACAGATTCAGTCATCACAAATGTTGGCTACTTCAAAGTGCCGCATGGTATATTTTAGGTTGCCACCTTAGTTACACCTTCAAAACTGAATGCATGTAAAATTAGTTAATTGGTAATTTAGATGCCTGTGGATTACTGTACATTGGTTTCTCACAGTAATGTACCACGTGCCTAAATTATTGCATAATTATCCATTTGTCATGTCAGTTTTATATATGCTTTTTCAGCATGGTCACATAGCAGTCATAGTTATATGTTATGTTTGTGATAGCATGATAAGATTTAATAAAGCATTGCATTATCACACTATTTTCCATTTTTGTTTACAGACAAATATGTTGTAAAGGCACCCATGATTGCCAAAAAAATGTAATATTCAAGCAAATGAATAACAAATCATTGGCTTAATGTGCACAAACAACAACTCGGGGAAGATAGAACAAACTTGATTCTGATCTTCAATTAAAAAATTAAATGAAAGAACACTTTTATTGAATGCATTTTTCAAATAACAGTAAAGACATAACATTTTAAAAACATTGACAGCAAACTGCCTTATAATAATCATTTATTAGTGATATGTCACATGACCCAGCCTTTTAACTAAACCACAAGAGATATATTCATGCAAATATTCAAACTTTCACCATTAGACATAAGCATTGCAACAGACTTTTTTTTTTTAATTTATATATAGAAATGGTGAGTGGGTAAGCAGTATTTTTCAGCCTGTTTTGCAAAATTCTCAGGAGCCTTATAAAAGCAGAGTTCTCCAGGAGCTGGTATTTATACCCCTCCCAATCCACATGCTTACCTGCACCTGGATCCCTACCCAATCACCCAATTTCTAACTTAATTAATCTTACTGACAGCTGTCCAGTTAAGCCTAGCTGTTTACTTCTCTGCTGAGCTGTTCATTCTCTTGACATACAGTAGTCCACTAGTTCCATAGCTACATAGTTAAATTGGGTTAAAAATTGAAAAGTCCATCAAGTTCAACCACTCCAAATGATACCCAGCATCCACAAACACCCCTCCTTACCCTCACATAAATTATTTATATCCATATCTATACTAATTTTAGAATTTAGTATCAAAGTATCAAAGCCTATTATATTTGTCCAAGAAATCATCCAAGCCATCCATAAAAGCAGAGGCATAACAGAGGGCACCCCTGCACATAATGTATAAACACATGTATAAATACCCTTGGGAACTCATAGAAGGATGGCACAGTGCCAATTTCTTGTATAAATACCCAATAACTCATAGAAGGGTGGTACAGTGGCAATTCCATGTATAAAAACCCTCAGAATGCATAGAAGGATGGTACAGTGGCAATTTCCCATATAAATACCCCAGAACTATAGAAGGATGGCCCAGTCGTAGTGATGGGCAAATCTGGGGTGTTTTGCTTCGACAAATTTCCTGATGAATTTGTGAAACGGCGAAAACTTCACAAAACGCTGCCACGTCTCATTTTGGATGCCGGCGTCTGTTTTGGATGCCTGCGTCCTGCGGTGTCCAAAATGAGATGCCGGCAAATTTCTGCTGGCGTTTTGTGAATTTGTTCACCGATGGCGAATCATGGGAATTCACTACACAGTGGCTATTACATGTATAAATAGCAGATGGCACAATTGCAATGTTGCATATTAAGGCAAGGAAAGGGTTAAGCCACCACAATGCAATAAATATAATTTGTATACTTACTGCCCTGCATTCTTTCTATGCTGGTAGTCTAGTAGAAGAGGGAGGAAGGTGGAATTTGCAGAGTAGGGAATGACCATCCATCCTGCCTGTCAGCAGAATCCTGGACAGTTCAACTTGTAGCTGAGTTGAGGTTCTGCAGGCTATGTAGGGGATGCGCAATTGCTCGAACCCCCACCCCTGCCACTGTTTTTTATTAGTAAAACAGCAACTCAAGGCACTCCAGGTTAAAAAACAGGAGACCTGTACCAATCCAGATTGCCAGCGCCATCCCCATACTACTGAGCTGCAGGGTATGCTTCCTTGGTAGTTACACCACTGCATAAAAGCTTTAACAGAATCAGAATCACAACATCATCTGGCAGTGCATTCCACAACCTCACTTTCTTCACTGTGAAGAACCATCTATGCTGCTTCAAATTAAAGTTATTTTCCTCTAGTTTGAAGGGGTGGCCTCTGGTGGGGTGATCCTCTTTATGGATAAAAAGATCCATGGCTATTTGTGTATAATATAATAAACAACAATATATATCAAGCCTAAGAACTATGTATGCACTATGCAATTTGACTTAGTGACCTAGGCAACCTGTCCAGATACGACGCTCACCCCGCCCCTATTCATGCATGCACTGTAACAGGGGAGAGAACAGACGGAAAGGAGGAGAGAGAGCAGCAGAGGGGAGGGGAGGTAGAGGAGAGTCATAGAGGGGAGGGGAGAGTGGCAGAAGGGAGCAAGGTAGTCAGAAGACCATTTAACAGGTACCTGCCCAGCGCCCTCCTATCGTTGCGCCTCTTCTGCCTACCCCTTTTTCTGACCCTGATTTCTATAAAAATTAGTTATGTTAGGAGAGGTAATTTTTAACCAGTTTTTGTATCTAGCTTCTCCTTTTAACCTTTGTGAATACAGACCAAACACCATCCTCAAGGATAAAGAGACTGGTAATAGAGTTAAAATTGTTTTGTTTGCCTCCAGAATAATACCACTAAAGTAACACCTGAGTTTAGCAGGATAATAGTTCAAAGGAAGAAACAAGAGAAAGAGGAATACATTTCTGAAGGGAAAAAAAAGCTTTCTTGCTCTACACTGAAATTGCTCAGATGATGTCACCGCAAAGTTGTATTATCAAGCAGGAGATTACTGTCAATGTGATAAATACTACAGTCAGCTCCTTGCTGGCATCACCTTTTCTTCTAGAACATTATACCTAGCCCATTAATATTTCTGTCATACTAAGTCCTCTTTTGCCATTTGTCTCTGGCATTCATGGATGTCTTCATTACAAACAAAAAGACTCACAAAGATTAATAAAATACACCAATGAAAGCTTATGCTGCAGTTCTAAACTTGTTAGTTTTTGTTAAAGCTTTGCAATGATATCACTGGAGTTTTACAGCACTATTCAGGGGCAATGCTACAACATTGTTTTGAAAAAAGTAAATAAAAATTGTGCCTTTTCTATAAAAAACAAAGGTAAGCAGCCTGTACCACATGCCACTCATGAGTGTACCATTGAAGGGCACTAGACAAGATAGCAATATTGTGTTGTAAAGATTCAGGGATTCAAGTTGGCAGCAAATAAAGCAGTGTCTTTCATAATAAGGGCATTAACTAGTGGATGAAAACATAATTTGCCTCTTTATCGGTTCCTAGTAAGGCCTCACCTTGAGAATGCAGTGCAGTGTTGGCCTCCAGTCCTTAAATGGGTGGTTCACCATTAAGTTAACTTTTAGTTAGTGATGGGCGAAACGGCCGCGTTTCGCTTCGCCGAAAAATTCACGAATTTCCAGAGAAATTTGCGAATTTTTCGCCGATTCGCAAAACGAGTCGCGCGTCGTTTTTGACGCGCATCGCGTCGTTTTTGACGCGCGTCGCGTTGTTTCCGACGCGTCGCGTCATTTTCGGCGTGCATCGCGTCGTTTTCGGCGCGTCGCGTCAAAAACGACGCGCGACTCGTTTTTGCGCGGCGAATTTTTTTATGCGAATTTTTTTGCCAGTTTCGCGAATTTATTCGCCAGCGGCGAATCGCGGGAATTCGCCCCTGGCGAATAAATTCGCCCATCACTACTTTTAGTATTTTATAGCATGGCTATTTCAAAGTCTTCTTCTTCTGACACTTTTAGCTTTCAAATGGGAGTCACTGACCCCATCTAAAAACAAATGCTCTGCAAGGTTAAAAATGTATTATTGTTATATTCATATTTCTATTCAAGCCTCTCCTGTTCATATTTCAGTCTCTTATTTAAATCAATGCATGGTTGCTAGGGTAATTTGGACCAGAAACTGCAAGCTGGAGAGCTGCTGACTAAAAAGTGAAGTAACTCAAAAACCACAAATACTGAAAAATGTTAACCAGTTGCAAATTGTCTCAGAATATCACTTTCTACATAATACTAAAAGTTAATTTAAAGGTGAACAACCCCTTCAAGAAGGATAATAATGCACTGCAGAGAGACTTGGAACTAAACTGGTATGATAACCAAAATCATAAATGATCAGAAATTTTGTGCCGGAAATAATTTGAAAAGAAGCAAACACAATGTGGCAATACATTTTAATGCAGATAATAAAATCTTCAGTAGAGACAGGGGGCAGATTTCTGAAAAATGGACATGGAAGATCCAGAAGAATTCCCATTAGTTGGAACTTTTTCTTATTTTTCAATACTTTTTGACTGTAAGGAAAATTGTCATTTTTTAAAGCAGATTGATCAAAAATACAATAATTTTCAGTAGGGTTTTCTTATGATAAAACTGACCCTAAAGATTTTAAACAAATGTGCAGAACAGACATAGATGGTCCAACAAAAAGGAAGATTCATCCTCTTGGAGTATTTCTGCATTAGAAAATGTAGAATGGGCCAACATTGTTTGCTATTCGATTATAACTTTTCAATTATTGTACATTTTCATCTCTTGATTTTTCTGGTTTCTTTTTGAAATTATAATGTTTGCTAATGATATGGCCGGAAAAATAATGGTTAAGTTTAATTCAGACGCATTGAGGTGAATACATATGCAATTTTAAATAAAATATAAAAATTTTCATATGAAATATTATCTTTATTTAACCAAAATTTATCATCACTTATACATAGACATATTATAAAAGCATTTATTTGATTTAAAGCTAATATAAAACCTACACTGGGCAACAGTGTACACCTAAACAACAGTTCAGTGCTGTGGTTCCACAAGATTGAGTTTCATACCATAGTATTATTATTATTATTATTAGTATGATGTATTTGCGGGTATGATCATTTACAAGCAGCCAAGAGTGATCAGGCAACATAGAGATTGTTTATACAGATAGGTATGCCAGCACATTTGCCCACCATTTGGTGGCCCATGTGGCTGCCCACCAGTTAATGACTTGCAATGAATTTGTCCAAACCACAGAAATTATCTAATGTTACCCATGTTCAGCAGGCATATGGGGAATTGGTATATGTATGGGAAAGAAACTGCACTTCATCTTACTTTTACTTGTTATGGAGAAATAAATAAAATAGAATAAATGCTATGGACCCACTAACGTAAGTGAGGAGGGGGCTAAGCTCCTGATGCAAATAGAAAAGGCTGCTAGTTTGGAGAACGTATTGATAATGGGGAATTTTAATTACCCAGATATTGACTGGAGCAACAGTACTGCCAATTAATGGGAACAAGTTTACAAACTTGTTGCATGACAATTTAATGGCACAAGTTATTGAGGAAACAACCAGAAAAAAATCTATACTTGATCTAGTGATTTCTAATGACCCAGAACCTAAAGCAACTGTGTAATATGAACCCCTGGGCAACAGTGACCATAATGAGATCTCAATTAACGTCTGGTGCACAAAAACAAATATACACTAGCGCAACAAAAAACCTGAATTTCAGAAATCTATTTTAGTGCCTGAAAGGAATTGTTCAGTTTGAAAATAAAAACTTGGTAGATTGATAGAGGCAAGTGCAAAAATAAAACAGAACATTACTTCCTGCATTTCAACTCTCTTGGTTTACACTGATTGTTTACCAGGCAGTAACCAATCAGTGACTTGATGGGGGGGGGGTACATGGGTCATAACTGTTTGCTTTTGAATCTGAGTTTCATTGTAAGGATCAATAGCAAACTCACTGGACATTTATATCCCATGTGGCTGACTACAGGTGAAGAAACTGTGTTACCTAAAGTTATCTTAACTCATTTAATGCATTTATCCTTTTCATTAGCATACGAAAGCACTATTGTTTTCAATGGTGAACTCTTTAATTGGATGGGATGCTGTGACACAATATTCTGTGTTAAGTGGGGAAAATTGGAGTTAAGTTATTCTGTGTCAAACACACAATCCAAAGTGGCTTCACCTGTAACTCAGAGTTAGACAGCTGAAAAGCAGGGAGTAGTGTTCTGTTTTATTCTGTTAGACATCAACTCACTCCATATTTAATAGATTACATTTTTTTCAAGCTAACTATTTTATAAAAAAAATTTATTTTGTACATACTATATACAGTATTTACCCAGTTTTTCTTTTACACTGATCTGTTTCTTTGAGGGCATTATATTTTCTGCTAAAACACAGAACAGCTATGTTTATTATTTAAAATGATATTATTACTGTTCTCAACTTATTCCACTAAGAAGTAGTTGTAGAAGCACCAAGACCCATCCTATGTGGCCTAATATAGAGGTAAAGAATAGAATACAAAAGATGAGAAAGGCATTTAAAAACTACAATCCTGTGAGGACAGAAGCTGGATTTAATGAATATAACCACTATAATAAATGTTAAGAGTGTTGCTCCTTCAAATACTTGTACCAGTATGGTTGCAACATATACAAAAAAGCCAAATCAGTTAAAAACTAAATCAGTTATTTTCTTCAATGTATACATTAGAGGAGTCAGGGTTCTCAGGTTGACTTCATAGCTGCATTGTTGGCTCAGTTCAATCTGGGCAGTGCCTGATTCAGGATATGATTCATAAAGCTTTAATAAAAACTACATTGAACAAGGAGCCAGGGCAAGATTGCATCCACTCCAGGTTCTTAGAGAGCTTAGTGCAGTTTTAGGCCAGCCTCTATTTCTGATTTCTGGTACCTATACATTGGAGGAAAGATGGCGTCATTCCAATATTCCATTTGCAGCCTGGCAATTATAGGCCAATACAATTGACATCAGTGATGGGCAAATTATTTGAAGGCATTCAACATTTTGTCCTAGTGAAAGGCATTATGAGCAGCAATCAGCATGGCTTTATGAAGCATAGGTCATGTTTGACAAATGAGGTAAGTAAGATGCTGGACAGCAGAGGAACAGTAGATGTGACCTATTTGTATTTGCCAAAGCATTTGATACATTGCCCCACAAATGACTGCTTTCTAAACTAAGGTCAGTTGGGCTTAATGAAGTCATGTGCACATGGATAGGAAACTGGCTACAGAATTGTGTACAGAGGGTGGTTGTTAATGGTACATGCTCTACTTGGAGTAAGGTTGGGTCCCTCAGGGCTCAATAATGGACCCACTTTTATTTAATTTGTAAATTAATGTATTTTAAGTCATACAGTATATCAGTGTTTTCAGATTACACAAAACTACTGTGTAAATGTGTAACCAGGCAACCGATTGTCACCACTCCTGCCCAAAAAGAGCCTGCCTCATTACCAATCAGCTACTAAGCTGTATCAACCCTGGTCATAGGCCTCCAGGGCAAGCATTCTGACAATATGCTATGTATATGGTATTTGTACAGGTACTGTGGATTACAACCTAAATATATAAAGATATAGTTGTAATGTTGATGTTGTATGCTATCCACACTAACAGAGGATTTTACAGGATTTTATTTCAGTAGCAGCTGTAGGGGTTTCCCTGAAGAAAGTTCCAATAGGAACTGAAACGTCGGACACAATAAACCCACCATTTATTTAAAACTTTTTGCCTGGATATGAATCCCTGGAGTGCTGTTATCTTCTATTACTCTGTCTATAATCCTCAACTAGCACCCGGGTTTGTTTCAGTTGGGCTTATGGAGAGTGCAGCAGAAGCTAAATATATATATATATATATATATATATATATATATATAGACATGCATGAGGGGTCACTTTGAGAGTTTATAAGAATGTGGTAGACTGGTTGGTAAAATTTTCCAAGGGTTAATAAATAAGCCTTTAATAGAAGCTTTCTTTCCAAATTTACAACATTCCTGTCTCCCAGGTAGTTTATGTTAATAATGCATCATACAAAACTTTGCCATATCATTACCCATGTTAATAGAACATGTAATGTCCCTGTTTACTATAAATTATGCAAGTTTTTCATTTTGGGTTAATAAACTTCAGAAGTCAACACAATCCTGTAATATTTACCTATGCGATTTAGAAATTTGATGATATACATAATGATGTTTCTCCTAATTTCCCATGGAGAATAATCTTATATTTTACCCTAATGATTTTGCATTCTGCATGGGAAAGGTTGAGAGATTGGTCCCTAGCTATTAGATTTCACTAATTAATATGTAGAAAGGAAGATTCCAAAATGATGTGCTGTGAATCTTTAATTGGTTTTCATGAATGTTTTATTGCACCAAGCAATTGGGATTGTTCTACAAAAACCTCTACTAAACCTTGCTTCACGATTCTCCGCCAAATACTACCAAATACTACCAAATACATTTATCCTATTCACCAAGATAATACTACTATACTACAGTCAACTTCCCTTATACATATACTACAATATGTAACAATATATCTAAATCATGGTGTTATGTGTCCATTTGTCCTCCTAATTAACTGATATACAGAAGATTAAAAATATTATTAAAAATAATGTAAAAACAATGAACCTATAATTTTTAAAGGATGGAGGAAAATCGCCATGGCCATTAACAAAATAACAACGTGGCATTCCTCTACTACTTGCACGTTTATATTGTATTTAGTTCTTCCAACTTGGCAACAATTTAGCAGCTGGCAGCCCATTTGTCCTTGTACAGGGTTAGAAAGTGGTCTCCCTGACAGGGTTTATATAGAATTTAGATCAAAGGTCAAAGAAATTCAGCTACCACTTGAGGTGAAAAACAAAATTTATTTCACAAGAGCTTCATGGATTCTTTACTCAGAAAGAATCTGAAGCTAGAACAAAGAAATCACATTGTTTTTTAGACATACATGAGAATGTACATTATGCCATGAGAATGAAGAAGTAACTGAGTGAAAGAGAGTTACCAGTGGGAGATCACAGAGATATCTAATGATGAGCCAATTTATTTGCCAGGAATGTATTTGAGGCAAAATTCTGCCATGACAAAAAAGTTGCTGCAACTAAATTGTCACCAAGACAAAATGCCCAGCAAAACAAAAATCTGTGGCACAACTGATGTGTTGAATCTTTGTTCAGTGTTTATTCAGCTCACAAACAGAGAGGTAACGTTTCGGGCCTCCAATGTCAAAAATTGACAAAGGGCCCAGTGGAGGCCCGAAACGTTACCTCTCTGTTTGTGAGCTGAATAAACACTGAACAAAGATTCAACACATCAGTTGTGCCACAGATTTTTGTTTTGCTGGGCATTTTGTCTTGGTGACAATTTAGTTGCAGCAACTTTTTTGTCATGGCAGAATTTTGCCTCAAATACATTCCTGGCAAATAAATCTGCTTAATAAACACTGAACACAGATTCAACACATCAGTTGTGCCACAGATTTTTGTTTTGTTGTATACAATTTTTGGGCCATCCAGGTTGCCAAAGGAGCCTGGTTAGCTTGGCCCAGCCCTGCTGCACTACCACGGCAATAATGGTAATAATATAAATCACATGTGGGAAAACATATACAGCATTTTGTTCTTTAAAAGTAGGCCAAAGTTACCTTGTGAGGAAGCTTCAGGGTATTTTGCAAATCCGAACCAAGAAGTATGTTTTCTGACAAAAGATTTACAAATTGCCAATGAGTAGACCAGCAGTAGCACATATTTATCAGTAGACCAACAGTAGCACACATTTATCATTGATTACTACTCTCTTAGTTTGCTTTCAGCCTTATTATAAGAACCACCTATTCCTAAAGATAAGTTCTTTTCTCAGTGCCTTTTGAAGAAAGCAAATAGGGAGTCTGATGGCTAGAGTTAAGGAATAAAAATGATGTGTTCTACCTCTTACAGCATTTGAACAGAAATCAAAGGAATCAATGCGGCTTGGGCTGCTCTTGTGCATACTTAACAGATGCTTTAATTTGCCAAGTTATTTATGTCACCTCATAAAGAATGAATGCAAAGTGCTTATTCACTGCAGCATTTCCTGCATACAGTAGGTCTAAAAATTATGGAAAGTGAATATGAAAGAAGTGCACCGTTTTAAGCAACCAATTCTGAAAACTATTCATTTTCTTTTTTTATACTCCTTCTTAATTCCAGCTTTGTACTAGACAGGAAATAAGACATATCATGTCACTTCAGGGTAATATCATATAATCTCAGGATAATAAAGAATTCATTTCTGGAGAAAGCAGCAGTATAGAAAAAAAGGTTCATTTTCATCCTTTATAAAAAGGAATTTTATCAGTTCTGATATGACCTTGTGTAATTAAATACAGTTCCAATATCACAGCAAATAGAAAGCTAGAAGACAATGGAATTTTTCATTTTATTTTGAAATGAAATAAAATCAAGTTATATGAAGCAGTCTGTGTAATGTGGGTTGTAATAAGGAGAAACTATTCATTGCTTCCTCTGGAATTCTCACAGGTTGAGGTCACTCATTTAGATTTTATTTAGGAATGATTTCAGAACATCATGCACCTGAAATTTTGTAATACCACAAGATTGCTGGTAAAAGAGAAACCATAAAAACACCATCTATCATAAGTTACCGTATGTGAATACTGCTACACATACAATGTACACAGATATACAACAAAATAATATGTTTTATTCCTTTTTTGTAGAAAAAAGGACTTTAGGGTTAGAGTTTGATCTACTACAGTCAGTAGATAGTAAGAGTGGTCTAGAGCACTGCAAATAAAAACTACAGTAGATGATCTAGGTGCTTTTTACCTCTACAGTCAAGCTGATATGCTTAAAATATATTTAGCAATAAACATATGACATAAACTTCAGCAGAAATTCTAAAATAGAATTTTCTTTCATTTCACTTTCAAGTAATCACTATGTACAAAATTCTACCCACTGGTTATCTCAAAATGCATTAAAAGAAAAATCTGACTATAATTTGCCTGTCTCATGTAGCGGCTCTGTAGAAGCTCCCAGTAGTCTAGCTATAACTGAAGCAAAATCAGGCCAATTAAGTGCTTATTCAAATGCCTATGGTTGTACAATAGCATTCCTAAAATTTGGCACCAGGTACTGAGAATCATACCACTTTCACTTTTCTGTGGCTTAAGCCGCAAATGCTCCCAAGCCTCTCTGCATGCCCTGATGGCATCTCTTACATTTCAACTGGCTATCATATTGGTTTGAGCTAGTTTATTATTTGAATCTTTGTAAGTAAATAATTAACTGTTGCTCCTATGTAAATGATTTCCCACTGTGGTCCATCATTTTGTCAACCTTTTCAGCCTATTACAGAGTTACAGATATAATAAAACATATTTTAAATTATTCACACCTATAGTCCAATTCAGCAAACTAATATATATTTGGCTTTCATGTTGGGACACCCATTCAATCTTTGAGCTACTCTATGTAGGGCAGCCCCATTATTTATGAACTACTGCCTTAGGGGCTTTGATACTTCACTTTTCCCCATCTTAAGTCACCTGCTAACAGGTAACTGGTGCAAGGGAGATACTAAACACAAGTGATGTTAATTGGACATAGTGCTTGAGGTTGATGAGCACAGGCCTTTGCTCAGATGGACCAAAGTCTTTAGGGCAAGGACTAATTACACTGTAAAACATAAGTAATTAAATAAACAAGAAAGTATATTGAGTGTAGTAAGCCACAAGATTTGTCTTATAACAGAGGGCTACTGGAATCATTGCTAGTAATTTATGGGTGTACACCAGGAACATTAAGATAAAATACCCCCCTTATCAAATATTAAGTCTCAATTGCCTTCTAAAGAACAATAGGGGACTGGAGGAGGGATGGTATTATTAGCTGTTGGATATTCCCTGAAATACCATGCACTGATTCAGCAAGGCTCATTCATTAACATTGAACAAAAGCTATTTTGCCATGGGTTACTGCACTTGGCCAATGACCTAGGAACAGTAACACAAAAAAGAAAGTAATGATAATATCATGTAGTGTTGCCCTGCACTGGTAAAACAGATGTGTTTGCTTCAGAAACACTAATATAGTTCATATAGTTCATATAAACAAGCTGTTGAGTAGCAATGGTGGAAATTGAAAAAAGGCTATATGGCACAGGATAAATAATGGATAACATATAACATTATGGTCTACAGAGCTTATCTGCTATCTGCTGTGTAACTTGAGCTTTTTCTCAATTGCCCCCATTGCTACACAGCTTTTTTATAAAAACAATAGTAGTGTGTCTGAAGCAAACACAACGGTTTTACATTTTTATTACTTTAAAACTATTTCATTTTGATGTTACTGTTCCTTTAAGTCTGTGCATTGCAGCATGTTATACTGAACAACTTCAAATTCAAATCACTGAAAATTCTAGATACAATTGCTTAAAATAAGGGTTTAAACTAACACCACCCATTATTGTGGGTCATTTCATTGCTCTTAATGTATTTGCTTTTTCTGTTTAAGAGTTACCGGTACTTAATCTAGGGGGCCAATTTGCTAACAATCAAATTTCTATTTTCTTCCATGAAGCTCTAAAATTAGTTCTGTTCCTATAGTTTTCATAAAAGCTCTAAAAATGTAAGATTTATGATGGGGCAGATTTAATACGGGTCAAAGTGAAAATTTAAATTAAAAAAATTTAAATTTCGAAGTAATTTTTGGTTACACCAAATTTCCAGTTTGACACTTCACCCCCTTAAAGGGAAACTGTCATGGGAAAACATGTTTTTTTTAAAATGCATCAGTTAATAGTGCTGCTCCAATAAACTTCTGCACTGAAATCCATTTCTCAAAAGAGCAAACAGATTTTTTTATATTCAGTTTTGAAATCTGACATGGGGCTAGCCATTTTGTCAATTTCCCAGCTGCCCCAGTCATGTGACTTGTGCCAGCACTTCAGGAGGGAACTTCTTTCTGGCAGACTGTTGTTTTTCCTTCTCAATGTAACTGAATAGTACGTAGTGGGACATGGGTTTTACTATTGAGTGTTGTTCTTAGATATACCAGGCAGCTGTTATCTTGTGTTAGGGAGCTGTTATCTTGTGTTAGGGAGCTGTTATCTGTTTATTCGATCGAAAGTGGACCTTTTAGAATGAAAAAGGTCAATATTTAATGGTTGAATCTGGAAGTTTTTAACTTTAAAATTCGACCCTTAGTAAATCTGCTCCAAAGTGTTAAAACCACAAAATCCTCTGATTTAAGCTTGCAAGGTAAAAGTTATTGAGGTCCTATAGAAGTCAATGGGAGCTGTGATCATCTTATTGGACTATGTATAATCACTTTAGATTTTTAGAGGTTTTCAGATTATTTTCACTAGTAATTGTCAAATTCTTGAAGGTTTCAGATATATTTGAATTTTTTGGGGGATTGTTCAGTATTTTTTTGTTGTGTTTTAAATTTAAATCTTTTAATGAATGTCATCCAGAACGTACGTTTAGTTGTGGTTTAAAAAACCATGACTAAGATTGCTGATAACAACCACCACGGTATGTGTTTGAAACTATACCCCCAAAATGAATACTTAAGCAAAAGATAGTTTACATCATATTCAGAGGTATATTAAAGAGACTTACCAAAATGGAATTTACATGTAAGCAATTATTACCCTTTTACATCTTTTACTTTGAGCCCCCATTTTATGATATCCTTTGTGCTGCCTGAGAGATCACCTAATCAGAAATGCTTCAGTTCTAACTGTGTGGAAGCAAAAGACAGAACATTGTCCATTATTGGCTCATGTGACCATGGTTTATATGTGTGCACCATGAATCATAGGATGACTAGGGGCAGCCCTTATTTCTTAAAATTGCAATTTTTATTTAGGATTACCAAATGGCACATACTATCCAGATTCGCGGGAAATCGCGGCAAATTCACGGCTGGTGAATAAATTCGCCCATCCCTACTAATAAAGTATGTTATGAAAATGGTTTATTTACATAAAACAGTGTTTTACATACAGTATGAGCTGTTTTATTAAATATATTTTTATTGAGACTACATTGTTCAAAGGTAGTTTTCATTTGATAACACTTTTTATCAATTACCTTAAGAACCTTGTACATACTGTAGCTGTTTTATATATATGTGTTGCCTTGCCTATTTGCCAAGGATGCAATATCCTTTCCTCCGAGTGAAGACACGGGGGAGTCAACTGGGTTAAAGGTTTTCAGCAACAATTTCCATATATATTAGAGTTATTATTTTAAAATATCTAGCTTCATGTTCCTTCACCAGAAGTTCCATAGAAAATGTATTTTTCTATTTTTATCAAGGGTCAAATTTAGGTTCATAAACTCCCATAAACTCCCATGAACTCGAATTCGACCAAAAATCGACCAACTACAATTTATTAAAAAAAATTTATTTTCCAAACTCGGTTGAATGGAATCGACCAGCAAACTCGAAGCAAATTTGATTTTCAGGAAGGCTGCAAACAACTCCAAGTAGATCCCAGGATGTCCCCCATGGGCTAAATCAGCAACATGGCAGGTGTAAGGTGGTGAATAGTTGAATTTGAATTCTTAAGTGACCCTCCATTTGAAAACTGGAAATTGTCAGAAAAGTAAGGCAAATAATGAAGACCAGTGTAAAGGTTTCTAAGAATAGGCCATTCAATAATATACTGAAAGTTCACCTGAAGGCGAAGCACCCCTTAAAGGACCAGTAACATAAAAAAATGTAATTGTTTTAAAGTAATACAAATATAATGCAGTGTTGCACTGCACTGGCAAAACTGGTGTGTTTGCTGCAAAAGCACTACTATTGTTTATATAAATAAGCTGCTGTGTAGCCATGGGGGCAACTAGTCAAAGGAGAAAAGGCTCAGGTTACACAGCAGATAGCAGAGAAGCTTTGTAGAGCATAATGTTATCTGTTACCCATTACTTATCCTGTGCCATATAGCCGTTTTTTTTCAATTTCCGCCATTGCTACTTAGCAGCTTGTTTATATGAACTATAGTAGTGTTTCTAAAGCAAACAGATCAGTTTTAACAGCACATGGCAACACTACATGATATTTTCTTTACTTTAAAACACTTAAATTTTTTGGTGTTACTGTTCTTTTAAAATTATCTTTATTAGGGCATGTATTTGTAGTTGTCTTAATTCCATTTTGGTTCCATTTTCACATGGAATTATTGGTGCACATAAAAAAGCAAGTTCTAAAAGTGAGCAGACACCTTATATTTTATATAAATATATACATAATTTTCATTAAAAATGTCTGAAATTCAATACAATTTTCAAATTATTTAAACAGTTTGAAATGTGGTTGCATGAAATGGGGAATAGTGAAAACCCACTGTGAACCAAAGGCAAAATGATGCATTAAAATGCATTGGATTTCATCAACATTAGGAGATGGCTCACCATTTGATATTTTACAAACTACTGGTCATCATTTAATGGACTCTTGCAGAGAAGAAATCTGCAGGAAGCAGGACAGACTGTAATGGGAAAATTTCATAGCTAATTCTCATGAAACGGTGTCCTGCTTTAACTATCACATCACATAATATTATATATTTTATTTTCCTCTGATCTGGAGTCTCTTACATGCTGTTCAGAACATATATTAGTAGTAACAGAGCAAGAAAAAAAGTCAGAAATAAGCTATTTGTGTTTTATATACTATTCTAGCACAGCATTCTAAAAAGTCAATAATTGCATCTATTTAACTTAGTAAAAGCATAGGGTTACCACCCTGAGTGAATACTGTACAACACAAATTATTGTGCTGAAAACACATAGTGGTAGTGTTGCATGTAGTTGTCCTGTCCTGGCCACTGTAATATTGTATTTGTATATTAACCATATGTAAATCTCAAGCCTGTGGATCAATTTGGAAGGAGAAAATAGCAATTAAAAAGAACACCTTCTAGGTAGCAGGCAGCTGTGCTCAGCATACTTCCATCTCCCTAAGGACTGATCCTTATGCATAGATATAATGTCCATCTACAGGTACTGTACAGTAAAATGTCCTCTGTTTTACTCAAACAATATATTTCAGTCTTACAGGAATAACCTAAATTGAGAAATTGTTATATGCCTTTGATATTTACATGTACTACATATATATATATATATATATATATATATATATATATATATATATATATATATATATATATATATATACCGTACAGCCTCATTCAATCCTTCTTGCCAGTGGAAGCTGTACTTTGCAAAATTGTAAAATCTTTGTTTTCTTTTGTTTGTTTTTTTAATTTGTAATTTCATGAAAATTCTCATGAAAATGAGGATTTCAATGTTTTCCTATGGTTATTTGTTCATGCTTTTTTTTCAAGTATTTGAATAAATAAGTTATAAGATTTGTGCTTTTTTTCAAATATGAGTTTAGTTGAGGTTAAAAACGGCACAAATTAAAATTTTTAATGAATAGGTCTCCCAGTCTCTTGCAAAATAACCATTTAAATCTGCCTTCAGTCTGCTGGAATTTGGATATTTGTGTTTTGCATTTGTACTGTTAGTATTAAGTACAGTTCATAATACCAATTTCTAGCCAATTGAAACTCCCTTTCTCTTTTGTTCTTTTGAAATGTTCTAATACGAAAATTGTACCAAGTGCAAATTGGTGTTTGCAAGTTTACATCCTAATTGTTCCTCTGTGAATGAAATAGGTATTGCTACAATTTTCATTTTTTCATTCCAAGGACAGATGCCAAGTCCTTTACTGATGAAGGACACTGAAATATTCTGTTGGTTCAAAGATCAATGTCGGAGGTTGAATGTTCCATTGGAGGAACAGTAAATGTGTTAATGGAGGTCATATTACTTGTGAGGGATCTCAGTCTTCATGTATATATTTATGGCATCAACACTTTCAAATTGGTTGTTAATTTACATTTAAACTCTCCACAAAGTTCAGTCCCTCATGGCATCTACCAGTACCACTGATCTGAATTAGGGAAAATATAAATATTCTAAAATGTGTGACTACCACTGAATTCCAATTACACCCAGCCCATGTATCAGGCAGTCATTCCTACCTGCACAAACTCAGCAAAGGAGAATTTGACCATAAATTAAAAAACTCTACCCCTTACCCTACATAGACCCCCCCTCCCTCCTACCCCCATCCTAGCTGCTACCCCAGGCAAATGTTCCTAAGTCTTCACTTACCCCTATGTGCAGATTCTGTCCGGCGGAGATCACACCAGCCATCGTATTCTCTTTGGTAATCTTCAGAATGAGATCGGCATATTGGCACATGCGCAGCTGTAGTGAAGCAGAAGATTGCTCCAACTGCGCATGTGTCGATACGCCACACTTATTCTAAATATTACTGAAGAGAAGAAGATGGCTGCCATGAACTCAGCTGGACAGAATCTGCACTGAGGGGTAAGTAAAGACTTAGGGGCATTTGCCTGGGAAGCTATCCTGGGGGAGGAGGGAGGGGGGGTCTATGTAGGGTATGGGGAAGGTTTTTTTTTACTTTACTTTTAGGGTTGAATTCTCCTTTAAGGTCTGCCTTAGAAAAGGGACACATCAAAGAGAATTCATGAAATGACATAAGCAGTATAAATAGCAATACAGAAGGATTTAAACTCCCACTGCTATTTGGTTGAACTTACTATTACAGGTGTAACTAAACCCCATATTGTATAGTAGTTTACTCTACAATTACATTTTCCAAATTTGAGATTTGTTTTACAACTCCTTACCTCCACAAGAAAAATATATGCTCTTTTCTTAGATGTCAGGTCAAGCTTTCATTTTATATAACAACCCTTAACAATAAGGTATTTTAATATTTTAATGTATATATATGAGAATATTTCTAAACCACTTATTTTTATTAGGTTTTGTTAGTTCCACGGACATAATTAGATATCAAGTTAAACTCCTACCATGCCCACTGGCAGTATGATAATATTATTTTGAGTCATGGGAATTTCTGGCATATAAAATGTACATTTTATAATGTATTTTTTGTTCAGTAAAGTAAAGACCTATTCTTAAGGGTTTCTGTAACACTTGCACTTTATTGAGGGGAACCTTAAAGGAGTTCCTTTATTTTAGGTTTATCAGCATTCAGTAAAAACAAATATTATGTAGAGTAAACAACTGTCTGATCATGTTCATTTTAAGCATAGCCAAACAACAGAAACTGCAATTTAAAATTAGACATATTTGAGCCAATATCAAATATGTAGTGATGGGCGAATTTATTCGCCAGGGTCGAATTTGCGGCGAATTCCCGCGATTCGCGAATCACCAGCGAAATTTCACAAGCGAAATTTCGTCGAAAAAACGAGTCGCGAAACGAGTCGCGGGACGCTTTTGACGCGCGTCGCGTCAACTTTGACGCGTGTCGCGTCATTTTCAGTGCGTCGCATCGTTTTCGTCGCACGGCGCGTCGTTTTCGTCGCGTCAAAAACGACTCGTTTCGCGAATTTTTTGGCAAAGCGAATCGCGGGAGATTCGCCCATCACTACAAATATGTAAAAAATTGCAATTTGTGGCTTTCCCAAAACTACAAAAATGGTCAGCATTGTGCAAATATATTTAGATTGTGTTTTGTCATTATTTACCAAAGAGAGACAAAAATAATGAAAGAAAGGGATTGAAACTAAATAGCAGAAATGTGTGACTTTGGAAAGGTATTGGCAATCTACTACAGTTTTTGCTCAAAAGCATTTTTGCCATGCATTACAAATGGGTAGGAATACAGTAATGGTTCCAGAACGTCTAGGATCTATGTTTGTAATATAGCCAGAGAGCTTGTATTTAAAAAAGTTTAAGGCTGTTGGTACATCCAAAGGATATGGTAAATGTGTGTCATGGGAGGCAAGAGAAGTTTATACATTTTCAAATGTACATAACATCTAGGATTTAATTTAGCCTGGATTGTGTCTGTAAAACAATATTCCCTAGTAAATGGTTTCTGATTGTTTTAAGAAAAAGTTAAATTCATTAAACATTGTTTTTTTGGCAATCAACAGAATACCAGCTGTAGCATATTTACATTTCAAGTCACTGTATTAACTATTCTGAACTCATCAGAACTACAAAGGATAGCCCAGTGTCCATCGCCCATAAAAAGTTTTGTGTGCCAGTTTTGTGTCATTTGAATATAAATTCCATGTTAAATCAATACATGCTAAATTATATGGCCAATTGCTTTGTTACACTTTGTTGTAACATCACACATGTATGGCTTGTCCAATTCTATATACAAATGTATATTGCAAATGCCAAGCCCAGCCCTCAAGGCTAAAAATCCTGCCCCAGGAGAAAAGATGATAGTTTCACCTCATTAGTGGTGGGGTAGGGTTAATTTCCATATGTGTACTTACTATAAATCATCCAGATTATTTTAAACCTCATTAAAGACAACCTTGTATTTAATAAACCATTTCTTTGGGGAAGCTTCTTTTATCAGTCTCAATGCAATGTTTAACTTTGTTTTTTACCTATAGCCCAAGACTAGAGAAGCAACCAAACTGAATAACACCTAGATGAATATGTGTCTTTTGGTGCCATTGAAGTCAACATCTGTCTTGAATGTTGTTATGATATGTTGAAATAAAAAAATTGCAATGTATAAGCCGTTAGCAAAAAAGTTTCTTCAGTAATAAGAATAGCTATATTTCAGGGCTCCTGAAATAAAGAAAATGCAATATGCAAAGCATGAAAACAGAAAAAATTGCCAAGCACAGAACAAAGGGGTTTTTCCTTGAAACATAACGGCAGGTATAGATCACAAGTTCAATTCACATTACTGTTATCAGTGGATTTGTGAAGTACAAGTGTCAGCTCTACTGTCCAACTTGGGACCTGGTGTTTTCCATATAAGAGATATTTACTTAGTTTGGCTCTCCAGTTAATTTGTTTTCAGATTGGCCTCAAGAAATAAAACGTTTTTTCAGATGTTTTCCTTTTTTTTAATTTTTCACCATTTTTTTGAAGTTGAATAATTTAAATTTCAGCTTCGATAAGCACAGACACAAATAGAAAATACTAATTTAAAAAACTTTTTATATCTGATGAACTGTCTGAATACAACTGAACTAAAAAAAAATTGGAAAGTGAACAACCCCATTAATTAACATTAAACATTGCCCTGCAGGGTTATTTTGCCATCAATATGGATTAATGCAGTTTACCATCAAGTACGAGGTATTATATAGGGAATAGAATTATTTGCTTCTAATAATTTGCTTAATGGAAAACAGGTTTCCAGATAAGGGATTCAGTTGCCTCAGTAGGCACAATACATGAAGTGAAACCTTGAAGTTAAACCTCTGCGAGACCAGTGTTAATTTGACAGCTGCCTTGCCTCTGTACAGCCTGTGCTTTGTATCAGCCACTATATCCAGCAAAAGAAAGAATAAACTTACATTTGGCACAAAAGTGCAAGTAGAGAGGGGTATGTGGAGGTGCAAGTACCTGTAATGAAAGGCACCCTAAATCCAGAACCCAAGCTAAGCTCCCTGGTCTCGGCTTTCACTTCTCCCTATAACTGCCGCCTTTCACCTCGGGAGGAGCCCGGGGCTAATTGGATGCCACCAGGTCTTAATAGAGAGAGAAGCAAAGCTAAAAGGTTCTGGACAAACAAAGGGGCACAATCGTCTCACCAAGGATACTGGATTGCAGAATACCACCAGAACAGGCTGACTGTGGAACAGGCTGACTGGGCCAGCACAAGCAAAGCAGAATCGTTAGACAGTCCAGGACCAGGATTGGAGAGCATAGAATAGTCAGTGGACAGGCAGAGGTCAGGATTGGAGAGTTCGGGGTTAACAGTCAGGCCAACGTCAGGATTCGAGAGGATCAGAATAGTCATGCAGGAAATCACACAGATAAAGCATTCAGGAACTTCTAGATAGAACCTAACAATAGGCAAGGATCAGAACACTGAAAGCCCCTTTTATACTTTTGAATTTCACGGCATACCGCGTGACATCATCACGTGAATAGACCTGGAAGTGCGCCGACGCGTGCACCATAGAGGAGCCAGCGCTGGAAGGAATCAGATGCATGTGGTGAGTGTCCCTGCCGGAGGCATGGCGGGCGCTCTTGCATGCAAAGGGGTAAGCCACTAGATCACCACGGAGACTGTTCGTCATAGTACCTTTATGAAACACCTTTATACCCTGCAGTTTTGCAATTTGCACTTGCTTTCGCAGTGTGCAGTGGCGTAACTAGATGTTACTGGGCCCCACAGCAAATTATTTTTCAGGCCTCCAAAATGTTTAGAGGTTGACTTGTTTTACCAATATTTTTTTAAACTGTATATGAATTAGGGCCTCATGGGGCCACTATACCTCCTGGGACTTGCAGGAGCTTGCTTTCTCTGTAGTTGCTCCCCTGGCAGTGTATACGTGGACGTAGCTAAAGCTAATGGGCAGGAGGCAGAGCAGGCATCCCTGGTGTCTCTCCATCTTGTCAAACAGCGTAAAAGTTTTTTTTTGTGGTATTTTTTTTTACTTTAAAAAAGAAACTTTTTAACCAGTTTTTATTTTTACACTGAACTGTTCCTTTAAGCATCTGTTTCAGCTGTTAATGAAGGGGGGGATACATTATGAAAACACCCCTTCTCCCAGGTTCTGATTGTACTAATAATAACCTATTCATTTATCTACAATGTGGTGTCTTTTTGGTGGTAATGGCTGTTTAGGAGGTAATAGGAGATAACAGATTTTAAACAGTCATTATGAAAGAAGTAGCCAGTACCAATCTGGTATTCCTGATTTCAAAGGTATTCTGGTATTCCTGATTTCAAAATTTTCTAATTTTTCATAAATTTCATAAATTTTCATAGGTATAATTTTATCATTTGCCCACTTGTGTCCTTGTCCTTGTGCTTCCATATTATCTTTTATTATGTTTTCATGCTACAGTGGAGATGGCTGGAAAACATGTATCTAAATCCCCTCCAGCTGTAGCTGCAGTTCCATACCAAAAGAATAGTTTCAACAAGCTATAAGAATAGATTTTATTTATACTTCAGGGATTTATGGCAACAATGATCCAGTGTCAAGCCAGAAGCTGCAAAGTTAGACTCTGAATTACAGTTTTGCTCTCGTTATCGTTTGAATTGTTGTAATGCTCAGATACCTTTGTCAGTGAAAAGCATTCTTTATGGAAAATGACCCAACTTTAATGGCAGCATTACTAACACAGAGCAATTTTTAAAGATCAGTTACTGTAGGTGCAGTTTTAATGGGGACAGTTATAAATTAATATAAATAAATACAGTATACTAGAACTTCTTATGGTGTCTGGTCTTTATGTGCATCTTTGTTTCTAGATTGTACCTTCTATAATGTGCCATTCCTTTAAATAACTAACCTTTCACCATTATAGAGATGAGAGGGAAGGTGATTTTCATTTTTCACAGAATACTTTCCTTGCTTTTGTAATATTTGGGAAATAATGTATTTGTTTAAATCTGATTATTTATTATATATTCCACGTTTCACTGCTTTTATTGAACGTTAAAGGAGAACTAAAGCTTACCTAAATAAATTGGCTATAAATGTTGTGC
Organism: Xenopus borealis; assembly: GCA_024363595.1. Taxonomy (NCBI): domain Eukaryota; kingdom Metazoa; phylum Chordata; class Amphibia; order Anura; family Pipidae; genus Xenopus; species Xenopus borealis. Next base: position 36,642,535 of record CM044432.1, read on the forward strand.
ATTTGGGCTTCTGTACCCTTTAGCAGTGAAAATCTGTGCCTCCAAAGATGCCCCAATAGATCCACATCTTCATTTCTGCTGATTCACTGCACATGCTCTGTGCTGCTGTCACTTACTAAGCTTAGGGACCAACCAAAAATTTACAGTACACAGAGGGTTATTTATCAATGTCCAATTTTTTGCTGGTTAGATCTTTTAAAGGGATAAAAAGCATTTTTACGAATAAAATTTTTTAAATTTTTCGAGATTTATTAAACTCCAAAGGTTTAAAGTCCAAATAAAAAGTACTCCAACTCAGACTTGCTGAGTTCATGTAGAAGTCAATGACAGATGTCCCATTGAAATCCTGATCTGTGCTGGGTTTCGGTCGAAGATTTTATGGATTTCGGGAATCAAATCAAGTCATGGGTTCATATAGTTTTTTAAGGTTTACTTTTCCTTTAATGGTTTCCTGAGATTTGATGGCTTACGGGGCAACATTATTGTAAGATCAGGAAACAAAGACAAAAAGGGACTGGATGTGTATGCTAGCTCTGTTTTTGTACATATAGAAAATAGTTTGCACTGCAATGCAAGTAAGGGTTGAACAAAGCTCTGTTATTTACAGTCAAATATATCAAAGTGAACATGGTTACAAAAAAAAGTAGAAAAATAGCCGTTCAGCTCTCATTTCTGTTTCTTATTAAAATAATGAATAATGCTATGATTGTATCATGCTTACATACATGCTTGGAGCGTAGCATCATCATTTTCAAATCTAGATTAAAAAAAAAATTCTGAAATTAAAAAAAAATTTGTGATTGATGTTTGACACAGCGAAAGTGTCATTAAGAATGGCATCCTTTAGAATTATTGAAATAAGATTAAAATAATTACTTTCATAGGACAACTGAGAATCCATTTACTTTGTACAAAGTAAGAGGTAAATGATCTACATTCTTATATTTTATAGTACACGTTGGGCTTGGTCGAATTTCAAATTTAAAAAAATTCAAAATTTGACCATCAAATTTTTGGGGGGGTCATTTTCCATTTTCGATTGAATAAAAAAAAGATTTTACAGGACTTAGAAAATTTTACAGGAAAGCTTCCAGGAGGTCCCCCAAAGGCTACAAGGGCAAATAGTCAAATTCAAATTTTTTGAAAGGGCCAGTACTTCTAAATATGAATTTTCAATTTTTTTCAATTCAAATCGAATTTTGGGCTATTCGATAGTCGAAGTAGCCCAAAATTACTTCAAAATTTTTATTTAAAAAATTCAAATTTTATTTGAAAATTCACTTCGACCCTGTAATAATATGTTGGACCACCAGATATTACCTTGGGTATAATAGAAAATGTGAAAGCAAAGTCAACCATCAGGAAATAAAACAGCATAAGTATATCAAGACATACACTCACACATGGATCTATTCTAACTATTGTTTCATATTCTGACATATTTTAACTGGAAGTCCAATTCAGCTATTTTGTGTTTCACATCTGATGCAACTACAAGAGAATAAAATGCTAATATTCTTCTTTTATTGCAAAGCTCTCTGCATGTGTGAGATTGAAGTGATAACTTTTTAATGCAACTTACTGGCTAACCTTGATCAATGACCAGAATTAAATAAACTGTTGTGATATGAAAAATGACCTTATGAGATCTTCTCCCTCTCTCTTAGGACACACTTGACTCCTTGGGTTTAAGAGAAAAAAATGCAATTGCCCAGCATGACTGACATTTCCAAATCAAATATGAGACACTTTTATTGGAAGTGATGTGGGAGAGCCATGATTATAGACTTATCTATGACACTGAAATGATTATTTTTCTGTCTGTTTTTTGTGATAAGTATTCTAAGATACTTTAAAATATAACCATTTTAAGATGACACGTATTGATTTTTTTTCTTTCTGATCTTCAGGATTTCTGAAGTTTTTGCATTATCATTCCAGCATAAGCAGGGTTAAACAGATTAGCTCTTTGGTCATAGGCCCAGAGAAGAATAATATATATAAATATATATATATATATATATATATATTTGGTAGATCTGCTCATCCACAATACCATAAATATGAGATATGTGACTAATATATATTGTAACATCTATATTCACTAAATATCAGCGCAAAACACCATCTAGCAGTGGTGTAACTAGATGTTATGCGGCCCCACAGCAAATTAATGTTTGGCACCCCAACATATCCAGAGGTTGTCCTGTTTTACCAATATATATTAAAATGTATCTTTAATTAGGGCATCATGGGTCCCCTTGTACCTCTTGTTCCCCCTCTGCAGCACAGGGTGTGTTTTCTCTGTAGTTATGCCTCTGTCAGCTAGGACCAGCTATTGGATCAACATGCAAAGTGAATCCAGGAAGTGCCATTTGCTCTAGGGCAGTATGCTGCACCTTGTACCCAATTCTTCTAAGCAGTCTTGACTACCAGTTTGGAGCACCTTAGCACATAGCCTATTACCTCAGGGAGACCTACTTGTGTTATATCTTTATTATTTGCAAAACGTGTATATTCTATATATACATTGTGATTTGTATTTGAGAATGTTGTGTTATTTACATCTTAGATAGTATCAGGAAACAACAGAGACAGTTGCTTTGTCCCCTCCTCTTTGACCAAGAGCAGTTGAGAATTTATCCGTTCCTGTCTCCAAACTGCCTTTCCCACCTTCCATTGTCCTGATTCTTGAATAGACTGCCTCAGGAAGCCATGTCCTACTCCCCAAGATTATTTATCAGAACCTGACACATGTACATATGGTCAGTCTTTAGGTTAATACAATAGGTGGCCATAGACGCAGAGGTCTGCTCATTTGGCAATGTCGCCAGAGGAACGGATCTCTCCCCAAATATGCCGACATTGAAGTGGGTAATATCAGGCTGATCTGACCGTGGGCCCTAGGGCCCAACGATCGGATCATAATGCATCTGTAATGGGCAGTCGGATAGCAGAACCACATACATGCACAGGATTTTTTAACCTGCCCGATCGACTTTCAGCCAGATATCGTTTGGGAAGCCCGTCGGATGGCCCCATATATGGGCCAATAAGCTGCTGACTCGGTCTGTTGGCAACTTTTATCGGACGCTGTATAGGGGCCTTAAGTTAGACAGACAGCCCTGGGAGTTCCTGGAGTGAGGGCACAGATGCCAGACCAAATGGAAGGATGAATATAAGGGAGGCAGTGGATTAAATCCAAAATATTCATATTTGTAATTGTCTTTGTAAATATTTGTTATACATTCTATGTATTGTAACTTTGTTATGTGTATTATTTCTATAGGTATGTGTCAACAGCTTTTGTAAATAAATATATATTTTGATTGAAATTTCTCTTTTGTTAAAAATAAAAAAACCCTTATAACGAGGAATACTTATCTACATGTGTATATGAGAATAAATATACATATTTACAAAAATATATCCTTGGTCAAATGTAGACATTTGGGGAAATAGTTAAATACAAATACAGTATTTTTTTTTATATTGTGTGTGTATGATGATATGTCATCATAAATAAGTATTACAGGTAGACTGTCCCCCATAAACTCCACATAATCCACCTAATCCACATTTTTTTTTTAATTATTTCCTTTTTCTTTGTAATAAAACAGTACCTTGTACATGATCCAAACTAAGATACATTATAACTAAACCTTTTATATAAGCAGAAATAACCTATATAGTTTATTCAATGTGTACATAATTTTCTAGTAGATTTATGGGCTTAATTTTAAAAAATCAATCAGCTATTATTAGAGTTTTTTTCCATTTGTAAAAAAACACAAATGTTTGCTTTTTTTAAGAAAATCTGGATTTAAAAAAACTTGATTGAATTGTGGGAAAATACCTTGAATTTGTGAGTTTATAAGATCAAAAAACTTGAAGTTGTTAGTTTACAAGCTCACAAATACTTGAAAAACTTGAAAACCTTGAATTAAAAAAGACTTTTTTTTCCCTAGGACAGATCCCATTGTTTTCTATATGAACGCACAAGCTTTTAGATGCTGAAGTTTTACATTCAAGCTTTTTTGTGCAAATACTAAACATTTCAGTTTTTGAAAATATAGCTCCAATTTGTGAGTTTTTGTGCAAAATACTCAAATTGTGTATAAAGATCCAAATTACAGAAAAATATGTAATCTGGAAAGCCCCAGGTCCCAAGCATTCTGAATAACAGGTCCCATACCAGTTTTTATTACCTGTATATATTTATATGCATGAGAGTTGATATGATGTGTGGCTATATTTCTAAAAAAATATTTTTATACTTGCATGTGTACATACTGTAAGTCTCATCGGCAGCACCGGCTCAGAAAACTTAACTTTTATGCTATAATTTCATAGAAGGCAGAGAATCAGTGGAAAATTTCCCTTTTACAAGAAAGTAATTAGTTATCTACTAGTGATGAAAATCTGAAAGCAGAGTCCAAATATACACAAGTATATCAAGACATACACTCACACATGGCTCTATTCTAACTATTGATTCATATTCTGACATATTCTAACTGGAAGTCCAATTCAGCTATTTTGTGTTTCACATCTGATGCAACTACAAGAGAATAAAATACTTATTTTCTTCTTTTACTGCAAAGCTCTCTGCATGTGTGAGATTGAAGTGATTACTTTTTAATGCAACTTACTGGCTAACCTTGATCAATGACCAGAATTAAATAAACTGCTGTGATATGAAAAATGAGCTTATGAGATCTTCTCCCTCTCTCTTAGGACACACTTGACTCCTTGGGTTTAAGAGAAAAAAATGCAATTGCCCAGCATGACTGACATTTCCAAATCACTTTTATTGGAAGTGATGTGGGAGAGCCATGATTATAGACTTATCTATGACACTGAAATGATTATTTTTCTGTCTGTTTTTTGTGATAAGTATTCTAAGATACTTTGAAATATAACCATTTTAAGATGACATGTATTGATTTTTTTTCTTTGTGATCTATTCACTTTTGGAGAAATCGTCCTTGTGATATTAACTTTAAGGTTAAAGTGAAAAAGTCAAAATCAGAGGTGTACCTAAGCCCGACCCAGCTTTCCCACAAATAACATTCAGAGGGGCCCAGTGTGCATCCTCTGCCTTGCACACAACAGACCCCTGTTCCTCTTGCTCCAATTGGTCACCCGTGGCTCACTTACTTGCAGCAAGTGGACTACCTTACAGCCCACCCTGTGATCTAGCCCCCTGTCCCGTGGGCACCCTAGTGGCTGCGAGGTCTGTTGTATTGTAGTTACTAGTAATTCACCAGCTAAGCATTTGCTGTGACTTACTGAGTTTCGACTTTTGTGCAATTTTTTTACGCGAAACTGCAACACTCATTGACTTTAATGCACTTGGAGAAAAAGTCACCATAAGAAAAAATGCCAATTGCCTTAAATGTATTTCGGAGCGAGAAAATCTGTTGTGTGCATAAAAAAATAGTTGAGTGTAAAAATGCTCATGTGGTCTTTTTTGCAGTTTTGTAAAATTTTCAGCTAGGTGAAACAGGACAAATTTGCTTATCATTAGTTACACCACTGGTAAAAATTTTCTTAATCATATGATTGCTTCAGATTAAAAACAATGGTTAACACTCTTCTGCTTGTAGAAGCTGGTAGACATAGGTAGCCATTGATGAGGAAATCTGAAGTAAGTCTGTATAATACCCTCTTTCCAGTGTCCTTGAATGACATTCAAGTAACGTTATATGATATTGGACAAGTAACCTTAAACTGACAGATCTGGATTTTTTCAAGTGGAGTTTTTTCACTGCACAAAAAAAAATTGGAAAAGCTTAAATATGGGTAAAAAGGCAATGCAGTTTCAGAAAATAGTGAGAACTATTTTCAAATCTTGAAAAATTCAAGTTTTTTTTATACAGTATGAAAAAATTGTGTTTTTCCCATTTAAAAGTCTGACCAGAAAAAAATTGGACTTTAGTAAATAGCCCCCTATATGTGTTTTATGAACAATTCTCAAAAGCCTAAATTCCTGTATCTATAAAAGTCCCTTGCTGTGTATATTTATCTATTCAGATCATATTTTTCAAATACTTTTCTTAGCCTGAGGCTACACATCTCTGCAACCTAAATATATGCAGCCATCAACTCTGAGGTATAAGCCAATGGAAATTTGAATTTAAAGTTTTATTCAGGTCTTAACATGACACAATTCTAAGTTTTTACAGTACATTACCTTCTGCTATTAAATTATTTTGTAAATAATTGGGGTAGCACTTTTATGCATGGCTAAATATGGTAAAATGGATAATAAGTCTCCCTGTATTAAAATATCTGCTGAAAGGTATCTGCTTATGGTATCTGCTTTACTTAATAAAGTGAATAGGATAAAATGGCATAGTTTGTGCATCTTGCATAACAGATCCCAGCGCTATTCTTGTATATCTAAATACTTTGTAAGCAAAATGTATACATTAGGAGGGCATAGTTTTCAAATCATGTGCAAAATCCTTAGATGTCTGATTTTGACGCAATCGACTATTAGGACGAGCATCTAAAAAATGTTGATGCTGGCGAAATGTGGAAATTTGCCGCAAATTTGTGCCAGGCGAATTTATTTGCCCATCACTACAGACATCTATAATATAATCTGAACAACCTGCTAGTATAGATGTTGTAGAAGGCATACTGTATGTGTAATTAAGCAGTGAGTACACATATACCAGGTGTTAACAGTGTGCTCTTTTATTCCTTAATGAGCTCCAATACTGCCTCTGTACTAGATCTTATCCTGCATTAGCATTCATCATTGAACAGTACTAAAGTAGTCATGGGCAAATTTTTTTTTCCAGGGATTGATTTGGGGCCAATTTTCCGGATTTTGCCAATGGCGAATGTTTTCATGATAATTCACTATACTACAGTACTAAATAATCAAGAAGCAAACAAAAATGATCCTGGTATGAATTACTATATTCATTTATTTATTTTTTTTACCTGCTCCCTTTTATGTTATCTGGAAATCCATTATCCAGAAAGTTCTGAATTACAGACTGACTGCCTCACATAGGCTCCATTAGATGGAACAAGCTGTATGTGGATTGGCTCCCAAAAAATACGTTTGCATTTCAGCAAATCATCTATCAAGATTATATTGATTATTATATGGATCTTATTAGAGTGTGATAAAGGTGATTCTGGATAATGAGGATAATTAAGGATATATGAGTGAAACGCAAAATTGGATCTAACATTTATGGCTGCGGTAGCGTACCTATAAACACCACTGTGTAGGATGTAAACCAACCCAGTTAGGTCTGTAAACTAGTGACAGTATATAGATCAATCAAATTAAAATAATGTGACTATGTGCAATGTATATTACAATACATCCTACGTGAACATCCAAGATACATATGCAATCTACATGTCATTCAGCGTGTGCATATATTGTGCAGTATGTGTGTTGAACGTAAACGAGCGTTACCCCCACATCTATACCAATAATTATAATGTGTAACTTGTTATCCTACTCCTTAAACTCTTATATACCAGTATGCTAATGAATTAAACAAAAATTTATATTCATAAAGAAGAAAGGAAGAGAAAAATCAGAAGGAAAATGAAAATAAAAAATAAAAATAAATATAAATAAAAATGTCCGCATCATAAAGCCAATGTTGATATTTGTAAACACATATAGTCCCAACGTTTAATTATGTCCAAAGTGTATCTTAATATGCTTCATTAATCTTAAACTTGTCTTAAAGTTAATTCATACGCTCCTTAATAGCCGCAGGACATGTGAATAAGTAATTAGAGTGTTATAGTGTTACCAATCGGTTAGAATCATCTATCTTGTATCCATTCACCGAGTCCCAATACGATGTTAGGCCTGCACCTACACCTGTAGGACTCAGGGACCCGGAATGGTTATACCCAGCGTCTGGTGTCTGGTTTTTAATGACGTGGGTATTATGTCAGCTTGTGTTGGTGTAAGTTCCCACCAAAAACTTGTACTTAAGGAAGTTTATTCTAACTACTAGATACTTTGAGAAAAGCTTCGGAGGAGGCTGAAACGTCAGTCATTTTCACCAATAAAACTTTTTTATTTTTATTTTAA
>CM044432.1:36677688-36699638 GCA_024363595.1 Xenopus borealis
AACATGTTCGCGAACTTTTTTTCCGCGGTTCGCGCCATCCCTACTTCTGTTACATTGAGAAGGAAAAACAACTGCCTGCCAGAAAGCAGTTCCATCCTAAAGTGCTTGCACAAGTCACATGACATGGGGCAGCTGGAAAATTGACAAATTGTCTAGCTCCATGTCAGAATTCAAAATTGAATTAAAAAAAAGCTGTTTACTCTTTTGAGAAATGGATTTCAGTGAAGCAGCACTATTAACTGATGCTCTTCGTATAGTCCTTGGGTCTCAAAGCCGATTTTCTCATGTACAGTTGAAGCCGATTCCTGACTTGGTCCAACTGTGCATGTTGACGAAAAGACCTGAAGATGGCGGACGGAAGCTCCGTTGTGCTTCTCTGCATTTAAGGGTCAGAATTTTTTGAAGGTTTTTCTTTCACATTAAAACACATCAAGGGTAAGAAGAGGGGAGTTTAGGGGGACTTCTGTTAGGGGGGGTTAATTCTCCTTTAAACAGGAGAAAACAGCTGCAGTACAAAATGCAAAACTTTTGGGGGACCAGTGGTCATGCATACCAACACAGCTGTAAACCCAGCAATAGCACCTGTTTATGTTTTTGGAAACATTACACCCAAGCAACTTCTTCAGTAGATACTGTACATCATGATCTGGATGAATAAAGTCCTTTGTATATAAACATACAGGTATAAGCTGCATATTAATTCAGAGAAAAAAATCTGTACTCCAAAATAATTTATACTACTGTTTATATATATATATAAAGGCCCCAAGGTGAAGTCAAACTATAGAGTGTCTTTTACTGCATTGACTTGCAACCCATAGTAGTCATTCCATGACTCCAAACACATTGCGAGTACCCTTTAACACAGATTAATATTATGATATAATTATGAACATCTGATATTATCTTCCAGTGCACCACAAAACAAAACGACACTGTTTAATAAACAGACAATAAGCAAGTATTCACTAATTAAAGAACATTTCTCCTCTGTGTAAGATAAATCTGTTGGTGTACTAATATTCTGTTTTGGACATGGGTTATAGCAGTCAGGGGAGTAAATTACAGACAAAACTCTTCTTACACAAGACCATCAGTCATCTCTGTGTAACTCTGCGCACTTATTATTAAAGCACTGATGAATTCACAATCTGCAACCCAACCATTCGTTTAAGCATGTTAATTAATTTCCTGTAAGTAATGCTTTCTTCAAATGATACCCATAGCAAGTAAATGTCAAATTAATAATATATAAACCTTGGTATTGAAGAATCATATGATTAATTTAGATATTGAACATATTATGTACTTGCATTAGTTTAAAATATGTTAATTTATTTTTAATTACAATATTCACATATTTTCATTAATATTTGTATTTTAAACACATTTCAAAACATCATTTAACACTAAAAACCACATTATACAAATTCTTATTTATTGGTGCATGTTATGCTTATAATTTAAAGGATAAGAAACTTTTAAAAAAAATGTTTATAAAGAAGCCATAGGATCCGGGGATTCATGCATTTGCCTGAAAATTGCACCTACACTGGGAATGTACTACTAGTGCCAAGGCCAGAGATATCAGGGGAATTTTCTTAATTTCTTAATTAAGTGCAGACTTTGCAGGTATATTCATGGATATTGTTCAGCATGGGGCTTGGGCAGGTTTGAAAATGTAATTTGCAAATGCTCCATGTCGACCAGTACATGGTGAATGAGGAAGTGAAAAAAACTGCAGCTAGACTGGTGGTGCTGGATATGGCCCCTTGTTATAGTTGGACTAGAAGAAAAGTAAACATATGAACAATAAAAAAATCAATATTTGCCCCTTTACTATGTATATATGATTTGCAGTATGATTATAGGAAAGTATAAGTAAAATGGCAAATAATTTTTTCCCAACTTACAATTAGTTCATGTATCAGAAGCATTTACCTCGTACAACATAATTGCATTACCTCTATATATTTTATGCTGTCTTTTTCTTTGTGATTCAATATCAACACAATATAAATCAACAATTAATCAATCCATGCATACTTACATATATTAATACTCTGCCCATGATCATTCTGAGTACTTGTTTATTAATTGGAATGAATAAACAGTTGTATGATGTCAATTTGTCTGATTATTTGCCTGTCTAATTTCTAGGACCCAAATGGCGTGTAAATGCTGTTGTAACTGGCAAAAAGTGTATCTATAGTAGGGTAATTACCAACAGAATTACTGTGGTCTACTTTGAATCAGAGAAAAAGTGTTCTAAAGTTAAGCAGTCTACATCAAAGAAAACCGTTTGCATGTGCAAGGTGCCTCACTTAGATGCCATTATTAAAATAATAATTTAAGTTGCTTTGGAATACTATGATCAAGCTATGCTAGTCACAACTGTTGTTGCAATATTGCATCTTGTCCTGGTGGCTAATGGCATACAATAGTTATTATAAGATAATTATTCTTGATGAAACAAATTAATTTCTGACTCAAAATAAAATTTGCAGTACAAAATGCAAAGGTTTCTAGATAAAGTAAACATAGAAAAATGCATAAGTATATTCTAATGTAGTTTGCACTACAGTATATGTTTTATTGCAAGAGTTTATCGTGCCTTTAAAATAAAGTATCTGAAATGTGTGGTTCATAATAAGATTAAGTGAAGGCCAACCGTGTTACTATTTATGCCTTTGGGCTTGTGTCTGAGGCACAGTTACATATAAAATGATAAAATATTGTTCTTTAAATTAAAAATGCATTTACGCATCCCAAACATGCTTAGAAACAATTCTGTGTAGTTATGTCTTTATTCTGCTTTATTTTGCTTTTGACAATGTAAAGTTTGCTAATGGCATTGCACTCATAGTTTCAAAAAAATATAACTAAAATTACCATGTGTCAATAGGAGAAAAAAACATTAAATACATATGAATTATAGATTATAAATATAATGGTCCATTTTGCATAGCATAATGTATTCATTTTACTGATGCTCTTAACATATGCAGCCGCAGGCATTTTTTAGAGCACTTTAGAGTTGTGAACAAAATAATAATAATTATAATAGCTGGGAAAGTCAGGACAAAATTCAACAGAGCTACCAAATCTACTGGTTGAAATGGGGTCAAGCAGAAATATTGTTTTTAGATCATGCATCTCTGCAGTGAGAGCAAGTCCCAGCAGTGTATGCTTGAGCCTACAACTTTCATTTAGATACTGTTAGCTATTGTGCTCAGATCCAACTGGGGAGATGAAATGTTTTACTTGCCAAATTTGCAAATTTGACATATAAATTGAACTAGAATAGAAATGAAATTAAAAGAGTTTATCATGCCTCTAATGTCTATGAATTGGGGCCTTGTCTACTTATTGTACATAAAAGAAAACACATATTCTTTATACTGTAAGATCAAGTTAAGTATACTTTATTTAGTTTCCTAAAAGTACAGTATAAGCATCACAATATATAGTAGCTAGCACAAACTATTCCCTCCTTACATACTGTACATACGATTTACAAATAAATGTTCCCTCAGCTTAATTAGTGTCAACAATCTTCTAGAAGTGAAAGATTTAATTCATTCACACAAATTCAGTTTATATGGGGTTTTACTGCTACGTGCAGAAAGTAAGTTGTTTATTAGGAATGCATCCTTACCTTTTATTCATAAGAAACATTATTCAACATACACAATACATGCAATAAGGTAGCTAAGATACTGGGAGGCACATTTAGCAAAGGTCAAATTTCAAATTCATTTGAGTTTATAAAATGAACTAGAAATTCGACCAATGGAAATTTATTAAAAAAAATTGAATTTCTTCAATTCTGGTGAATAGGATCGACCCGAAAACTCGAATCAAATTCGATTTGAATTTTAAAAACTTGATTTGAGGTTTTTCTTAAAAAAACTCAAATGTCAGGAAGGCTGCAAACACCTCCAAATTGATCCCAGGATGTCTCCCATTGACGTAAACAGCAATTCAGCATGGTTTAGGTCACAAATAGTCGAACTCGAGTTCTTAAAGGGCCAGAGTATGATCAATCAAATTAGAATAATACCTTAGTCAAATTTGACAGTTTTGGCTATAAAAAACAAAATCGAATTTGAATTTTCAATTCGATCCTTGAAAAATCTGCCCTTGAATGTCATACTGTATCTGTAATGCTTCCCTTATGTCTTCCTGCTATATCTTCTGCTTAAGAGCTGCTGTGTTAGTGACCCTAGGATTTACTGCAGTGGCATAGCTACTATGGACCTGGACCCCTTTTCCCAATCTAACTGCTGGTTTCCTACATGACCACCTGCTTGTTTGCAGTAATGGCTTTAACCATTATAGATCATTACAGACCTATGGGCTGTAGTGAGCCAGCCAGTTCCAGCTTGTACATTTCATGTGGAAACAGCAGAGGAATTGAAACCTAGATAGTAAAAAAGAACGGTCCCTGGAACAACTGATGGGGCTGCTAGTGTTCATTCACAGGACAGGGGAACTGGAGGCTTCTGACTGGAATGCAGTGAGAGTGTGCATGTATGTTGTGAATTGTAACTGAAGATATACTGACATTGGATCAGTTCTGCTATAATATTTATATATTTGTACCTTATATATTTGTAAATGTTTATGTTACACAGTGAAGGCTTTCCTTGAACCCTTTCCCTATGTAAGGAGCTACCAGCCACATGTAGCTGCATTACAGATGGCAAAAATTCATAGTCAGAATGGGTTAGAAGAGAGAACTACCATACAGCAGTGCTCGTCCCCCCTTGACTGAGTGTGGGGTCTGCTGTATGGTAGTTACACCACCGGTTATTGGAATGAGCATTTGAACACATGTAATAAACCCTACAGTTGCTTACTTAGCAGCTCTGAAATAGTAGTTTTGGTACTCCTGGCCATTGCTAAAAAACATGTAGCCAACTTGCCAATAAAAGAAAGGGGACTGCAGATTCAAATATACTCTGAGTCAGCACAAAAGCCTTTATGGGCAAATGTACTGAGGTAGTTAGTGCAAATTCCTTTCCAGTCAGTTTAGGCAAATATCCTAGGTAAGTAACCACGTGTCTGCAGCTGCTAAGATAGGGGCTTACTGTAAGCATGTTAGAAAGCCCTAAAGGTAGGCTCATATTCCAACCAACTGATGGACAGTGGAACACTGGTACCATGGCCCATTGCAAATTACTGTCTGTCCCTATAGGAGTTCAAATATTAAATATATAAATACTTGCATAATAGTGCAGACATTCTGCAAGCTTAAACTTATACCTTACTGTATGTCTTATTTTTATATCCTTTGTTTTAGTCTACAGATTTAAATTTAAATATATTAGAAATGCAAAAAGCAATAGCACCTAATGCAATAAATTTAAAAAATGAATAGAAGGTTAGCACTAAATGGAATAGTATACTCTGCCATTCTCATTGTATTTCCAGCTTATGCTAAATCATTCAAAGGTAATGTGCTTGAATTCTCTTGTGGAAAATCTTGCTCATTACTACATATCATGTACAATAAGTGTATTCAAATATGATTCATTAAACTTTGTATTTTTATATTTCATTCTGAAAGCTTCTGCCAACTGAAATACTTTCAACTGATTATTGCTGTACTTTTGAACCAATAGCAAAAAATGTAAACCTTTCTTTAAAAAACCACTGTCAGTACACTGCCATGTTCAGCATTAACTGCAAGTCAGTCAAAAACTAGAATTGCTAAATGTACTGTAAGTGCAAAAGAATGAATGGGCACAAAATTATACCCCAGGAGGCCTATGCAGAAAATTTGTGCCCAAGGCAATAGATTGTGCAGGCTGTGCAAGCTTAAAATCTGGTGCAAAGTCGCACTTTGCAGCCTCTAGCTCTCCCTAGTCTCTGTGCTGGAATGAGATACAATTTAGGGGGTGATACAGGTGACACCAATATGATGCCCATCATGCATCCTTTGTAAAGCAGGGGTGCCAAATGCAAGCAGCAGCCTTTGGCCCTGATAAGAAGGTAGTGATTGAGGTTAGGACCCTGGGAGTTTGTGTGATGGGAAGAGACTGAACATTCATGGAATAAGTTATTGAGGACCTATGGGCTTTAATGAGTCAGCTAGTTCAAGCTTATATACTGTTGGGTTATTTACTGAAACTCAAATTTTCATATTATTTTATTAAAACAAATTTGACCAAACTCCAATCAACAATTTTACCTTGTTTATTAATTATATAATTTGAAAAATTAGGTGCAGGAAAAGACTCAATATCATGAATTGTACAAATAGATGACACCTGAAAACTATGAATTATTTGGATTATCATCTGAAAACCATAATTTATTTGGATTATTATATGAAACCCGAAACAGATCATGATATCTTCCAAATGCAAAAAAGGGACATCTGCCATTAACTTCTACACAACTTCGACAGGTTTGAGATGGCTTATTTTCAGATTCAGATTTTTAGCAGTTTAATAGTATAATAAATCTAGAAAATAATTAGTTTTTTTCTATGAAAAATGTGTTTTCCACTTTAAAAATCTGACCAGAAAAATTATAGATTTAGTAAATAATCCTATTTGTGTAGACACCGCAGAGGAATGGAATCCTAGAGAGAAAAAGAAAAGGTAGAAAATTCACTTCCTGCAAAAGAAGATGCTGGCACATTAAAAGTCTTCAAAACATCTCTACTGACAGAGGAATCCATGGGTGTCTGGGCCAATGGAGTATCAGAGCTATTACTGTAGCCCCCACTTTACCTATCTTTTTTAGTACCCTCCAGAAAGACAGAAAAGACACAGGAAAAGGGGAACATGCTCACACACAACTCAACATCAATGGCTCCATGGTAGAGACAGTAAAAAAACACCAAATTTCCTGGGAGTCACCATCTCAGATGACCTCACCTGGACCACCAATACCGCCTCCATCACCAAAAAAGGCTCAGCAGCGTCTTCACTTCCTGAGATGACTGAAACAGGCCAGGCTTCCACCTTCCACCCTTACAGTGTTCTACATGGGCACCATAGAGAGCATACTGATGAGCTGCATCTCTGTCTGGTACAGTAGTGTCAGCACTGCTGACCAGAAAAGTCTACAGTCAGAGTTGCTAGCAAGATCATTGGAGCGATTTTTCTATCACTGCAAGACATCTTTCACAAGTGCTTTGCAAGAAAGGCCTCCTGCATTGCATTGGACTCCACACACCCTTCACACGGACTGTTCACGCTGCTCCCATCCGGCAGTAGCTTTCTCAGCATTAAAGCCCAATCAACCAGACTGCGCATAAGCTTTTTTCCACAAGCTATCAGACTCCTCAATTTACTGCCTTCCCTCCCACTACATACCAGACACACCTGAACTGTACATATTATATTGTGTATTCTATGTGCTTTTGTGTGATCTGTACTAGCTGGAGCCACGTCATCTGTCTTACTGTGAATTCGTATACTGCTGAAATGGCAATGAATTTTATTTTGACCTTTTGACATCTTGTTCCAGTCCTAGAGAAGAGAATCCACCACTTTCACAAACAGACAAGGATTCCTTGCAAAAATATTATATTTTTGGTTCAGATGTGTTTCCATTAAAAATAGCATTTGGTGGCCTAAATCATTGAATAATTAGTTGGAAAACTAATGGAAAGACTCTATTCTCCAGGCTCCAATGTGTTAAGAAAAGCTGCTTCCTAGTTTGGTTCCCCGGGGCTTGTAAGGCAACCAACCTTGCCCTGATTCATTCTGCACAGGACATTATGGGAAATAATTCTCTTACTCAGTTAGTTCTTTTGGTATTGTTCTATTGTTGTTGTGCACACAAGTTACAGCCATCACATACTGCTAAGCAAGAAAACAGAAATGAAACTACATAAAATACAGTGGTAATGTAATGACTTGCAAAAACAGGAGTATTTAAAGGGATACTATCATGGGAATAAATGTTATTTCAAAATGCATCAGTTAAGAGGGCTTCTCTAGCAGAAATCTGCTTTGAAATACATTTCTCAAAAGAGCAAACATTTTTTTTATATTTCATTTTGAAATCTGACATGGGGCTAGACTTCAATCACTTTTTATTGCTGTACTGCAAGTTGGAGTGATATCACCCCCTCCCTTACCCCCCAGCAGCCTAACAACAGAACAATGGGAAGGTAACCAGATAACAGCTCCCGATCACAAGATAACAGCTGCCTGGTAGATCTAAGAACAGCACTCAATAGTAAAAACCCATGTCCCACTGTGTTCCATTTAGTTGCATTAAGAAGGAAAAACAACAGCCTGACAGAAAGCAGTTCCCTCCTAAAGTGCTGGCACAGGTCACATGGCCAGGGGCGGCTGGGAAATTGACAAAATGTCTAGCCCCATGTCAGATTTCAAAATTGAATATAAAAAAATCTGTTTGCTCTTTTGAAAAATGGATTTCAGTGCAGAAGTCTGCTGGAGTAGCACTATTAACTGATGCGTTTTGAAATATACATGTTTTTCCATGACAGTATCCCTTTAAAAAGCATTTACTAACGTAATATGATCATTAGACAATGTCTTACCAGCTTATATGTGTTTCTCTAAGATACAAAAATAAAAAGGAAATTTGAAGGACATGATAGATTTACTGCAATACTATGCACAGAACTGTGTATAATTTGTATAGCTGATAAGGCTAGAAATATAAAGATGAAGCAAAGTAAATAAACTACTTTTTCAACTGAGGATAGTTAAATAATGAAGAAGCAACTAATTTCCAGCTGCAGCAGATAAATATGGTGCCAGATGGCATTACAGGAGTTGTTATAATCAAAAATGAAATTTCTAGAGTCAGCAGACAGTTGACTTTAGATCAGTCTCTCTCCACTAAAAAGCAATGCGGCAATGCTGCTTTGCCTTATTATTGTATATTATGTATACATCACAGGATATTGTCTCCAACAAACATTTATGCAATTGGGTTTTTTTTTTACAAAAAGTTTCTTTGTTTCATTTCATGTGGCCTGTTCTATTGTGTGATTAGCTGCTTTTCATAGGTACCAAACATTCCTGTGTAGAGCAATAATTCACTGTAATAGTCAACAGCATCTACTCCCAGCCCTCATTACTTTATTTTAGCTACAGTTCTCCATTCATTTCAAATGAATTTCAAATTCATTAATTCAAATTCTAATTTTAATAAATTCCTAATTTAAAAAACACAAATTTTAGCTTATTTATTAAAATATCCAAATATAAAAATGTAATCAAATAAAACTGTGAAAAAATACAAATCCCTTTTACTCATCATTTATAATGGGTCAATAAGCTCAAAGGAATTGCCTAGGACAGCTCCAATTGACACCTTCATAACTTTGCAGGCTTCCAAATTCTAAAGATTTACATTGAAGTTTTTTATAATTATCAAAATTATCACACATTTGTGGTTTTTTAAACCATTATTGAAAACCATGATTTTTAGCATAAAAAAATGTTAAATTGTGAGAAAATATGAACATTGATAAATAACACCCATATCATCAGGCAGAATAAAAGGAGGACAAAATGTTGCAATGCAAAAATTATTATTTGTAAAATCTGCACTGCCCAAGAACAATTGCCACATAATCAAATGGGTCAGAATTGGCATGCATAAATACATATCAGATGTATCGTCGGAATGGTCTATCACACAAGGAACTAGTAGCTCGAAACCTAAGTCTGTGTTCTTTTATTGTCATACAATAGAAACAAGATGAGGCCAATGAGCAATGGACAATAGCTATCATTTTCTGTTGTTTGTGCTCTTTGCTTTCTTTGGCTGGTTGAATTCTTGCAAAAGGAAAACAACACAAAGAAGAATAAAAATCAATTTACTGCAATATTAGTATCTTCTTGACAAGCAGAATAGACATAAAATAGACAATTTAACCTTGAGAAAGTCATATCCTAAATAACATAAAACTATTTATTTGCCATTTATTTGACTTTTATGAAAATACATATTGTTATGGATCTTTTTAGTTCAACAAATCTAATGAGTATGACTGGAAAATATCTGTTTAATAAATCTAAATATATAATATTAAACAATGTTATATATTCATAGAGATACAATATTTGTTAAATTATATTGGTATTTGGAAAACCCTACAGAAGGATGCATTGCAGATCAATTAATTTACTGTACAAGTCATTTTGCAGATGATGTGGTGATTTATTTTAATCCTTTTGTTAAAGAAATGACTTTAAAAATGTGTCTCACTGTCTCATATTCCTCTTAGGGAGAACCACTCCACATTCTGATAAATTTAGCACTCGATTTATGCTTTTATCAGTTTCTCGTTGGACAGTTTGTTAAAAAAATGTATGCTGATATCCAGACCAAGAGAGACATTTCATGATACATATTGTACCTGTTGTTTTTGCACATATAATTGTGGAATTTCATAGATAAAGTATATTTATTTAAGGAATATGTTATTCTATTGTTTGACAAGTAAAATGGATGTCAAAAAAAATATTGTGTCAATTTATACATTTCTTTCTAAAACAATAAAAAAGATTGTTATAAGTAGGTATAAAAAACAAGAAATGTTCCATAACCTTTTTCATGTCAAATTTACAGAGAAAAAAATTAGGATTTTTGAATTTTGATAAACGTTATCCTTCATTCTTAATTGATTTGACTTTATGTTCATTGCATTATTCTCTCTATGTGTGTACAGTCTGTATACAAATAGGCCTAGACAAATGTAATTGTGCGTAAATACAGTACAGTATTAGTAGTAGTGGTACTGTAGTTGTAGGGCATTATATGTTATTGCATTCAGACTGAAGTATGTAGGCTGGTTTATTCCAGCCAATGTCATCTATTCTCAGTTTTAGTGCGCAGCATTATTTATTTACAAAATTATTTTAGGCTTGAAAAAATGTACAAATTAATTCTGTAGATGGGAGCTTATCACTGATTTCATGCTATACTTTTGTAATTGAAGCAATTCATATTTTGGCACAGTCTAAGCCCATTTCTCATGTAATCAAAGGCAATTCATTATGTGCCAAGATATAACCCTATCTGAAATCATCCCCATTCATATAAATTCAGGGTCTTCATAACTACTAATTTCCCTATTGATGGGCAACTGAGGCAATAGGATGTTTAAAAAAAAATAACAGTTGCCATCACAGAATAAGTAATGATTTTTCATCAAGACAGACTAAGCAAGAAAAAACCCTCTAGATTTGCTTGTATATAAAGGGGACACATAACCATTAAATATATATATATATATATATATATATATATATATATATATATAGTTCCAAGTTTATATATACATATATATATATATATATATATATATAGCTAGCTAAATGAAGGAAATTGTAATTTTTTCTAAGCTATTCTATGTTCCTTGAATATGTTTATTAGATATTCATGAAAATATTGATATATATACACAATGGGGCCCATTAAATAACAAATCTCATTTTATTCCACAAATCTCGAGAACTTTGTGTTTTTCCCTATATTTCTAAAAATTATAGATATATTAACTGAAAAAAAAAATCACAAACACCTTTCATGCCAAAAGTCAATTGGAGGTGCGATGATTCTATTGGACCATCTTAAGTAACCAGAATATTAGAGGTTTTTGAATTTTTTCCTTACAAATTAAGGTATTGTTTAGTGATGGGCGAAACTCCTGCGTTTCGCTTCGCCGAAAAATTCGTGAATTTCCAGAGAAATTCGCGAATTCGTCGTGCGTCGCTTTCGTCGCGTCGCGTCAAAAACGACGCGCGACTCGTTTTTGGCGGCGAATTTTTCGGCGCAAATTTTTCCTGCCATTTCACAAATTTATTCGCCAGCGGCGAATTGCGGGAATTCGCCCCTGGCGAATAAATTCACCCATCACTAGTATTCATATGTATTTTTAAATAATGGTTTTAGAGTTTTTGAGTTTAGTCATGGTTTAAAAAACCTCTAAAACTTTAAAAATAAGCCTCAATGTGTTATTTTAACAAACCTCATTTCAAGAACATATTAAATTAATTGTCAGTTAACATTCAAATTCAGGTTTTAAGTAAAATTCAAGTTTTCTTTAAAACAATAATTTTGAATTAGAATTCTTTTTTTATATACTTATAGATAGTGATGGGCAAATTTATTCACCAGGGGCGAATTCGCGGTGAATTCCCGCGATTCGCCGCTGGTGAATAAATTTGCGAATCACCAGCGAAATTTCGATTGGCGAAAATTCGCCAGAAAAACGAGTCGCGCGTCGTTTTTGACGCGACGCGATGAAAATGATGCGCCGTGCGCCAAAAATGACGCGATGCGCGCCGTGCGCCAAAAATGACGCGACGCGCGCCGAAAATTACGTGACGCGCCGCAAAAGTGTCCCGCAACTCGTTTTGTGAATTTTTCCGTAAAGCGAATCTCGGGAGATTCGCACATCACTACTTATAGAACAAAAAACTTAAAACTTGGATAAAATAAAATTTACAACGTAAAGCTGATGAGTTCATGTAGAAGTCAATAGAAGGTGTATTAGCATAATTCAATGATTTTAATTTCACTGTGTACAAGTGTACGTTTTTTTTAACTGCATTGCATTGTAAATTTTATTATATTCAAGTTTTAAGTTTTTTGTTCTATAAGTATATAAAAAAAGAATTCTAATTCAAAATTATTGTTTCAAAGAATTTTACTAAAAACCTGAATTTGAATGTTAACTGACAATGAATTTAATATGTTCTTGAAATGAGGTTTGTTAAAATAACACATTGAGGCTTATTTTTAAAGTTTGTATTTTAGTGGTTTTAGAGGTTTTTGAAACCATGACTAAACTTTTTGAAAAAAAAATATTTCAATTGACAGGATCCCTTTAAGTTTTTTTTGGCTTAAAATCTGAAAGGGAACCTTTACAGTGCAGTTTGTTTTTTAAGATTACCTGATTCTTTAAGTATGTGTTTTATCAGTGATAGATTTAATGGATTGGCAAGCTGGACCTTAAAATCAATTAGAATTCATGTCACATAAATGGCACACAAAAAGGTCAAGTAGCGAGCATAGTGTAATTTGTATTGACTTTTTTTTTTACAAATAGGCCTAAAAGCTTGCTAGTGAATCTAATAAATTACAGTACATTCCACTGCAAATCTCAGTCAAGATAACGTATCTTGCATTTATAAGTTTAAAGTGTCTAACATACACTTTTCATTAGGTATAATTGAGTGGCATTGGAATATAGTTTCTAAAGATTTAGAAAATACAATAAATAACACATAATATAAAGACACCTCTGGTTTACTTTCAAGTAAGGCACAATGAGCTTCAGATTTATTCATGCTTTTTTCTTCAGATGATACCAATGTTCAAGATTTATATAAAGTATTTGGAGTTTTCTGGATAATAGGTTTCCAGAAAACTTCCGCGACAAATGTATTAGCTTGCCTAGGTACAGATGAAGCACATTATCTTTTAATCCAATAAAGTGTATTATTTTATACTCACAAAAATTGATGAAACAGGGGCTAAAACTGGATTTAAAAATGTCTCATTACAACAAAGGTGATGATTTCTTTGATAAAATTCGTTTGTGTATTTGCCCAATAAATGTTTCTTTGTGACCAAAGGTCATTCCACTGTATTAAAAATGCATTACTTCTAATTTGACAAATACATGTTTGCATTTGTTGGTGGACTTCTTTTGTCTTGTTTTTAAAGCTCTAAAAACATATATTGTTTATAGCTTTGTAAACCATTGCCCTTAATCCAGAGGCAAACTTGATCTGAGAATTTTAAATAATAATAATAATGCCACACAATAAAATCTAATTGTTTAAATGAAAATGAAAAACCTTAATATAGCATTTTCTCTATTCTTGAATGTATAAATATAAACCAATTAATCAATTTTTTAAAAAATTATATATGTGCCATACATTGAGTATTCTTCATTCTGCCAGAGGTCCATATCCTATCAGATTTAGATTTGTTTTTTTGGGTGCTGAAGTCAATGGCAGATGGTCCCTTTTAAAATTGGAAGATGTTTCTTGTTTTCATGATATTTTAGGGTTTCATGCATTTTGGTAATGGTTTTTGGGTGGCAAACTGAAAAACTTGTGATTTTGAGTGACAAATTTTAGGCTTTCGCAGGGTTCAAAGTGCTGCATGATTTTGTTGTGACATTTCCCACATTTTCTTTGTTTGTTCAGTTTTTTTTTGTAAATTAACGGCATTCTCGGTTGACAGTTTTGTCAATGTTTTTAAAGTAAAAATAAGATAAAAATAAATTTTTAATAAATACCCCCCTCAATTCTTAAATAAAATCTGGTTAAACACAGTACTATTGGTTATGGATGCAGTAGCAAATTTAACATCAATAAAACAAAGCATTATATACGTATATCTGGATAACAGGGTTACAGTTAAAACAATCCCTTATTTGTACTATAATGAAAGCCCATTCAGTGGTTGTCAATGCTTTCAAAGATGTTACAAACAGTGAAACTGACATTAATAACTTCAAACATTATTCTGCTTTTTGGTCTATTTCACAAGTGACTTGGCATAGGCTTATATCCCCAAGCTTATGTAGAGTTAGTCATTTCATTTCCCATTAGGAGATTAATTCATACATTAGGCATTTCAAGAAGATGAAATAAAAACAACATCAAAGAATGAATTCAATTGGTACCGTTTCGTTGCTATATAAAGAAGGTGAAATTTTAAATGTAATGAAACATATTTCTTTGAATTGGCTACTTAGAATGCAGTATGTTGAAGAGTTTAAAATTACAAAGGAAAGCAAAGTTAAATACACTTCTTTTTATATTAAATATGACAGCGACACTTCCCACATCAGATGATGCTTTTTCACTGTGCTAATGAACATTGCCATTAGCAAGCTGAAGTATAATGAAAAGTTTTCTAAATCCAAGTCCTCCAGTTGCTACATTATTAATTTCCAAAAGACAAGTATTATTACCCATGTGAAGAAAATACCCATGAAAAAAGTCAAGTTGCTATTACTTGTCTACTCTGTTTTTCAAGATATTTATAAAAATTTAAAAATAGAAACCCATTATCAAGAAAGCTACAAATTAAGGAAAGGTCATCTTCTGTAGACTCCATTATAATCAAATAATCAAGATTTAAAAAAAAAAAAAAATGATTTCCTTTTTCTCTGTTATAATAAACAGACATTGTACTTGATCAAAACTAAGATGTAATTAATCCTTTTTGGCAGCAGAATCAGCCTAGTGGGTGTATTACATGTATACATGATTTTCTGGTAGACAAAGGTATGAAGATTCAAATTATGACCCATTATTTGGAAAACACAAGGTAGGTGTTCATTCTGGATAACCATATCACAGGCAATAAAAAGACAATGGAATAAATTATGTTATTTTAAATCAATGTACTAAGGTTTTGATAACATGGTACAGAATAAGCAACATAACAATACAAGAGCAATACAAATCAAACAATCATGATTTAGGAATGCCACACTGTACCAGTGTGACATTCCTAAACAAACAGTAATTGCAACAACAAAAGTGAAATATTCTGCCCAGTGTTGAACCAGAGACCTGGTATTTTGGAGGCTGTCTGAGTTACCTCTGCTCCATGTGAGCAGACTGCTAAGGCATTCTTCACTCCCTTTGCTATTCTAGTAATTGCAAATAGGCATGGCTTGGTCCAATTGTTATCAATCTGGCCCCATGGGATCAGTGTAAGCCATTAGGTTACTTATAAAGACTCATGCCTTGCACTGAATCATTGCCCAATATACAGTTAGATCCATAAATATGGATTTTATTTTGGTTCTGTACATTACCACAATGATTTTTAAATGAAACAACTCAGATGCAGTTGAACTGAGCTTTATTTCAGTGGGTTGAACAAAAAGATTGCATAAAAATGTGAGGAACTAAAGCCTTTTTTTTTACCACAATCACTTAATTTCAGGAGCTCAAAAGTAACTGGACAATTGACTCAAAAGATATTTCATGGGCAGGTGTGGGCAATTCATTATGTCTATCAATGAAGCAGATAAAAGCCCTAAAATTTATTTGAGGTGGAGTGCATGGATGTGGAAGATTTTGCTGTGAACAGACAGCATGTTGTCAAAGGAGCTCTCCATGCAGGTGAAACAAGCCATCCCTAAGCTGCAAAAACAGAAAAAAAAAACATCCAAGATATTGCTACAATATTAGGAGTGGCAAAATCTACAGTTTGGTACATCCTGAGAAAAGAAAGCACTGGTCAACTCAGCAACACAAAAAGACCTGGACATCCACAGAAGACAACAGTGGTGGATAATCGCAGAATCATTTCCATGATGAAGAGAAACCCCTCTACAACAGCCAAACAAGTGAATAACAATCTCCAGGAAGTAGGTATATCGATATCCAAGTCTACCATAAAGAGAAGACTGCATGAAAGTAGTGCGCTGCAAGGTGCAAGCCACTCATAAGCATCAAGAATAGAAAGGCTAGATTGGACTTTGCTAAAAAAAATCTAAAAAGCCAGCACAGTTGTGGAAAAATATTCTTTGGACAGATAAAACCAAAATCAACCTCTACCAGAATGATGGCAATAAAAAAGTATGGAGAAGCTCATGATCCAAAGCATACTACATTATGTGTAAAACATTTGGGAGGCAGTGTGATGGCTTGGGCGTGGTTGGCTGCCAGTGGCACTAGGACACTAATGTTTATCCATGATGTGATACAGGACAGAAGCAGCCGAATGAATTCTGAGGTGTTCAGAGACATATTGTCTGCTCAAATCCAGCTCGATGCAGTCAAATTGATTGGGAGGCTTTTCATAATACAGATGGACAATGGGCCAAAATGTACATCCAAAGCAACCCAGGAGTTTATTAAAGCAAAGAAGTGGAATATTCTTGAAAGGCCAAGTCAGTCACCTTGAAGTGATTGTGTTACAAAAAGGCTTTAGTTCATCACATTTTTATGTAATATAAAGCTGAAAAGTCAGCAGTTCAACTGTATCTGAGTTGTTTCATTTAAAATTAATTGTGGTAATGTACAGAACCAAAATTAAAAATTCGAAATCTCTGTCCAAATATTTATGGACCTAACTGTAGGTCTATCTTCAAAGTTCCTGGGTGCACTTACATATTGTATGATCATTGTTCTTGACCCTTACATGTTATTTGACTACTTTTCAGATTTTGATTGTGTACTGTGTTCCAATTTGGTTTGACCCTGGACTGTGACCTCAACTAAGCTTCTGCTCCTGATTTGGTACCGTATTGTTATTGACCCGAGCTGTCCCTTGACCACACTCCTTGATCCCTGTCCTTTCTGTACTGCATGTGGTACCCTTGCCTGCCCAGTTCTCTCTCCCTGGTACTCTCACTATAAGACCTGGCAGCACCTGAGGGCTCCTCCTGAATGAAATGTGGTAGAATGAGATGTAGAAGACTGACCCAAGACCAGGCCATTGGGGATTGTTCTGGGTTTGGGATACCTATCTTAACAAAAACTCTCCACAGGATACCCATGGTACAAGCATATAGAATAAGATACTTGCATCTCCACATACCACCACTATTCTGTTGATCTGTAGAAATAAGGCAAATAAACTGGATTAGCTGTGTTTTTTTCCTTGAAGATGTTTCACCAGTCATCCAACTGGCTTTCTCAATTCAGAATAATGTGTACATAGGATTTTGCTTTACTATATATCCTTAATGAATGTTGCTCCAATCAACAATGATGTCTTAAAGTTAATTTAATTACATTATTGTGGATTATGCTAAACAGATCATGCTGATTGGAGTAACATTCCAGAGGATATGTTAAATTAATTTAATGACATCATTGTGGATTATAATAAACAGATTATGTTGATTGGAGCAACATTGCAGAGAATATATATCTATGCAAGATCAGATTTTATTCTGAATTGAAAAAGCCACTTGGATGACAGGTGAAACGTCTTCAAGTAAAAAAAAAAAAAACACAGCAAGTCCAGTTGATTTGACTTATTTCTACACATATACCATGACCTGGATGAAAAAGAATCGCCACAAACTATACTGTTGAATTCGAAGGATTTTACTTCACCTACTATTCCCATGGTATAAATTTTTTTTTAATTCGAAATTCGACCAATAGTAAATCTGCCCCTAAGGGATTATTATTATTATTATTATTATTAACATGTATTTCTATAGCGCCAACATATTGCGTAGCCCTTTATGGGATACTGTATTTACTTACACAAGTGCAGTGTGCAATATCTGGATGCAATCTGCCATTTTTTTACACAAAATTCAGCATGTTTGGACATAAGTTCCTTCAATGAATAGTGACACACATCTGAGCTCAAGTACACCTGCATTTGTAAATTAACCCAGTTAGCAGTGTGGCACCTGTCTTATATTCCCCTAAACAGCACATAAATCAGATTGTTTTATTACATCAGTAAGCTTCTCTGGTAGCAGGACGCCTCCAATGTGGAAATATGAGGATACAGAAATAGCCAAATATAGGGCAACACTGCAACACTCTTTGACTCTCTCTCTCTCTCTGACTGTCTCTTTCTCTCTCTCTCTCTCTCTCTCTATATATATATATATAGTATATATTGCGTAATCATCTTTTTTGCTATATAAAGTTTGGGTGCTTTAGAACGAACAGCTGAAGTGGAAGAGTATTTGTAATAACAATATGAATTAAAGGACAAGGAAACCCTAAAAATGAATAGGACTAAAAATGCCATTTTTTATATACTGAATTTGTTGTACCAGCTTAAAGTTTCAGCTTCTCATTTGCAACAATGATCCTGAACTTCAAACTTTCACAGGGTGTCACCATCTTGGAAAGTGTCTGCGACACTCACAGGCTCAGTGGGCTCTGAGCAGCTGTTGAGAAGCTAAGCTTAGCGGTCATCACAAATTATCAAGCAGAAAATAAGGTTGGCCTGTAATATAAGTTGCTGCTACTGTGCTGATTATTAAGTTCTGATGCTAGTTGCACTGGTTTCTGAGCTGTCATGTAGTAATTATCCATCATAATTACTAATCAGCCTTATATTGTGACATTTCTAGAGCATGTGCAGTGATTCAGCAGAGAAGAGCATGGGGAGCTACTGGGGCATCTTTGGAGACACAGATCTTTACTGCTAAAGGACTGTGGTTGCCTGGGGTTGGTACAGAAGCCCAAAACATCATGTACAACATTTCTAGCCTACTTCTTTAGTTTAACTTTCCCTGTCCTTTAAGTTGTTTATCATCCTACAAAATATATAAAACTTGTACTAAGATGGATTAGCATGTTTAGCCAAAATATTGACGCTTAATATTTGTGTTGCAACTTATCAATGAATGATATTGATGACAAATGGCAAACATATTAAAAAAAATTAGCATCAAAATGAATATTCTTTTTTTAAAACTACTTCATACTTTCTCAATATAAATGTCTTGTCATTGTCTTAATCCTACTAATGATATGGGTAGATATAATAAATAGTAAAGGAGCCAGAAGCAAAATTCCAAATTAATTAAATTAAGTCAGATGGACACTATAACAGATTAAATACATTTGTAGTTTACACACGAACACAATGTGAAATGTTTAGCAAAACTGAGAAGTTGGAGGAAAATTACTCACTGATTAAAAAAAGATATAGGTTTTGTGGTTATGTTGACTTTTTAGATAATATTCTAACTACTTAGAATAAGCATTCAGACTACAGGTATTTAACATAACATCTGAAACCCATGCTTTACATCACTGTCAAATTTCAAGACCGTAAGGGCCATATGATGATGCCTGCAGTTGGAACCCAAGAATAACCATAAATGGGTGCATCTGTGCACAGTTAAAGGAACAGTAACAGTATTTTTTAAATTAGTTTCTTTATAATGAAAAAAAATTACAACACAGTTAAAACTTTAAATTTGATAAGTTTTTATTAAGAAATGACTAGTCCTAGATCGAGTCCTAGCTCCCACAATGCATTGCACTAGGTTACATGGTGGAAGTACGGTAGCCTGATTAGTTCAAATTCTACCATAAACCATTATGGAGGTGCAGAGTAAATATAGGAAACGGCCTCGCATTGTTACAGAGAGTGTCCAGCAGAGGGAGCCCAAAGCATATGAAGTATATTAACAATACAGAAGACATGACATAGTCTATATCAATTAATATACTGTATGTATGGGGAACTCAAAGGAAACCATTAACAGAAAGAAATTATATATAATGTAAACAATTTTTTTATTGCATGTATTAAAGGAATTGTTTGGTATTAAAGTAAAAACTGGGTAAATAGATAGCCTGTGCAAAATAAAAAAAAAATTCAGTATTGTTTATTTAGGCAAAAATGTCTTGTATAAAGGCTGGAGTGACTGGATGTGTAACATAACAGAAGAGAATACTACTTCTTGCTTTTCAGCTCTCTTGGTTTTCACTGCCTGGTTACCCTGGTTACCAGGCAGTAACCAATCAGTGACTTGAGGGGGGCCACATTGGTCATAACTGTTTTGAATCTGAGCTGCATGCTGAGGATCAGTTGCAAACTCACTGAACAGTTATGTCTGACTAACTGAGAGCTGAAAAGCAGGAAGTTGTGTTGTATTCTGTTATGTTACACATCCAGTCACTCCAGCCTTTATACATTACATTTTGGCTAGCAAACTATATTAGAAACATTTTTTTATTTTGCACAGCCTATCTATTTATCCAGTTTTATATTTACTCTGAACTGTTCCTTTAAATATAGGCTTTAAGACAAATATAGGCTTTGGAATCTGCAGCACCATATCTACTGGTTCCCGGTGTAAATGTAAAGATGCCCACTGCGCCGCCTCTCTGCTAGTGCGCGTGCCACACCTCCCCACTTCCCACTTCCGGGATTTAAAGGGGAAGGTGCACTGACGCGTGACGTCAGCGCGCAATGGCACCAACTTTTTTATATTTAAAGGGGTCTTTGATTTGTGCTGATTGCCCATGATAGGTTTTGCCTGGTGTCTTGCTACCTTGTGCTATTAGCTTCTGTTTCCTGATCTCCTGTGTTTGACCCTGCCTGGCTATTTGACCACTCTGACTTCTGAAATCTGACCCGTGCCTGTTACCGACTTGATTCTGCCTTTTCCTCCTGATTGATCTCCTGGTGTTGACTCCTGCCTGTTACTGACTGTTTGATCACCCAGTTTGACCTTTTGCCTGCTGTCCGCCTGCCTTGACCAGCCAGTTTGACCATGAATCTGCTTGCTCCTGTACTATGCTGTACTGTGACCTTTGGCCTTAAAGACTTTACCAACAGTTGTGCCCCTCTGTCTATCCAGAACCTTTCCCTTGCACTCCTCGTTTAAGTCCAGGTGGCATCTGAGTAGCTGAGGGCTCCTCCCAAAGCCAAAGGTGGTCACACTACTGATGAAGCACGAGCCGAGACCAGGGTGCTTGGAATTGGTTCTGGTGTTGGGTGCCGACCGTGATAGTACACTATTTTTTGTGCCAAATAAGTATTCCACCTTTAAGCAGGCATTACAAAGGTGAAGTTGAAATCTACAAGTTCATTTATGTCTAGCATTGTTACTTTATATCACATGATTAAGGAGATCACTTTTTATGGTGAAAAAAGAAAAAGTGCACAGGATACACAGTGGATAAAAGATAAGTTCTGTAGTATACAATGGGATTCTGCAGACCTTATCTTTTATCTACTGGTATCCTGGTATCCTGGTATCCATGCTTAAATGGCTGCCCCCATGGCTACACAGCAGCTTGTTTACATAAACTATAGTTCTGTTTCTGAAGCAAACACACCAGTTGTACCAGGTCAGGGCACCATTAAATTATATTGTCATTCCATTAAAACATTTATATTTTTTGAAAGTTACTGTTCTTTTAACTGCAACCGTTGTCTAATTAAATAACAAGTAAACGTTTTTTTTTCTATCTGTAAATTTCCTCTAAACAGCCCCCCAGATCAATGTACCTTAGTCC
>CM044432.1:36727111-36758084 GCA_024363595.1 Xenopus borealis
CTGTCAGCGGCACATGTGCAGTAGGACACTGGTACTACAGCGCATGCGCTGAAAGTTCACAAAGTTCAATCGGCGAACTCTGTGAACTTTCGGCACATGCTCAGTAGTACTGGCATCCTACTGCGCATGCCCCCCATCACCATCAGATCCAGGAAGAATCGCTCAGAAGAGAAGATGGCCCCTGTGAAGGGTGGTAAGGCCCTTGTTGAAGTTAGTGATACAGGGACCCTGTGAATGAGGTGTAGTTTTCTGTAAGAGCAGCCTGGTTCCAACAAGGAGGGATAGCAGGGGGTATATAATCATGTAAATGACTACAACATTTAAGCAAGTTTCCCAGTTAATCTATTTAAAAAAATAAAGTGTTAGTTATTAAACAACTTGGCTAGTATTGATACCATTTTGCACATCCTTTCCTTCAGTGCAACTAGTACCCTAAAATGATTACAAACAAATAAGGCTCTGGGATATAAAGTAGACTGTGAATCAGTTAGGTTTGCTGCTTCACAGTCAGTGTCTTGGTCAACTTATCGGTTTCCTTTCTTGTCTCTGTTTTTGGAGAATTGATCAGCCGGTGCTAGATGAACATATACGTAGGTCTTACCTTTAATTAAAATCTGATACAACTTCTTGTCTGGTGCCAACTATTGCAAATTCCTTCAACATTTTTTTATTTTTAAAAGAACTTAAATAACAAAGGACATGAATTAAGCTTTACTCAGCTCAGTAAGCATCGCTTCCATGGTTTGACAAAAATAATGTACACTATGAATTACAAAAAAAATAAAAAATAAAAAAATGACATACAATTAAATTCTTGCCATTCAAAGGTGTTTGTTTCCAGAGAGTTCATAATAGATTACGCATTTTTTTAGCAGTGTTATTTAAACATGATGAGATTGATTTTACTTCAAGTCTACTTGCCAGGGCTAAATCCAGTGTGTGTGTAAAATTAATTAGATGGCTTACATGAAACACAAACCATTTTATCATAGATTTTTTCAGTCAATATAATTGTTTTAGTTCTAAGACAAGCATGTCCCTAAATGGGTTTTCCATTAGTTCAGCAACTGCACAAATGGATGACAAGAATATGGAAGGTACAAAACAACATTTGTCTAAGGTTTGAAAGAAACTAGTGCTGGCATTCACAATCAAAACATAGTTGAAGAAATACAAAGAAAGAGGATATGAAATAATGACAATATCTCCCTGCAATATCCAATATCACTCTTTTCTTAAAAAAAAAATTATGAGAAATAAAAATAGTTACTGATGCTCAAAAAAACCAGTACTATTTCTAGAAATGTAAATATACAGCACAATGTCCCTGTGAGTCAACAATAAAAAAATATGAATGTTTAGTTTGAGAATTACACAACACTGAAGGCTTCTATTCTTTTCCTACAAAAGTTTATTATGCTATCCACAATATAATTTGTTTTATTGATTTGCTTGGGACTAGTGACAAGATTTTAATTTGCAGTTGTAAGTAAAGAATTACTCCCTGTAAAAGCATAATCAGGTTCCCGTTGATGTATACCACTTGTTGTATTCTGTAGTGTCACAATAAAGCTAAGGATCAAGCCATTTATGTTCAAACATCAATACAAAAACCAAATTCCTAATACAATAATTATGATTTAAAAGAATACTAGAGGTCAAAACAATGAAGTTTACCATCTCTTCTATTTTTCGTACCTAACATCAGTAAATATAGATACTGCTTGCTGATAAAAATAACTACAGTATTAGTTCAGATTTACAAATAATTTTCCACATCATTATACATAGTATTGTAATATGGGAAATTATTTGTGAATTGTATATGGGAAATTCACGAATACTGTAATAATAATTGATTGTTAAATTTGTTCGATTTCAGGGGCTTACTTAACTGGTAGGCTATAACAGGACAGTGCTTCCAGTGGACTGATCAAGGCAGTCAGATTCATTCCAATGAAGTGAAAAAAATGGCTTTGATAAATACTCCAGTTCATTAAAATGTTTTTCAGACTGCCAGAAAAGTGTAAATAGGTGTGATAAAATGCAAAATGCTTGTAATCCATAAGAAAGAGCTTTAGTAAATCTGTCCTGAAAGATGTACGAAAACCAGGTTACATACATAATAACAAAATTTGACAGTTTGATCATGTCCTGTTTGATGTATTAATAGGATTCACTATACACCTCATTTAATAGCTATCCTTTTTTTCTGATTTACATTACAGAATCACTTTTTTTTATCAAAGAATTTTTTTTCAAGCAATGGTCAGGTATAATTCTTCCATCTCTGGATATTTGCATTTGTCTTTACATTTTGACATTGTTTACAAATCAGATGTATATGTTAACAGTGTTATAAGGTATTTATAAACAGATCTTGAATTTTACATAATAATTGCTTTTAATTCCTGTTTTATATAATCTGAGTTTCCATCATGCCAGGTATATACCGAGATGTGGGCCTAAATGTAGGTTATTAAGTCATGTGAATAGTCTTCTCATTTTATGCAACATAATCACATTTTTATGTCAAATGAAAATGGGAATTTGGCTTGGTGGATATAATACTTTAAAACTTTTTCATAATGTTACAGATGAGTATTGTAAATTATTATCTACAGTATGTAATTCCAGAAGTTAGAGAAAAAATAACCAACAACTTAACAAGGTATGACACACTGATGGAGAAAAGATGAAGATGGAGTTCTGCACACAAGACTACTTTAAAACTGAAAATCTTTATTATTCCATATTAAAAGCCACACTGCAAGCAAACCATGCAGCATGTTTTTTAATATGGAATAATAAAGATGTACTATTTTAAAGTAGCCTGGTGTGCAGAATTCCATCTTCTCCTTTTCTCCATTTTGTATTGAGTGGGACACTAAGGGAAATCTGCACCTGGTCACATGCTAACCGGCTACTAGCTTTTCACTATGAAATTGGGAGTCGGAGTGGTTACTCTTATCTACTTTCTTTTATGAAACACTGATGTCCAAATGACTCCAAATGCATTTACACAGTGAGTTTGAGCGGTTACTCTTATCTACTTTCTGTTATGAAACACGGATGTCCAGATAACTCCAAGTGCATTTACACATATACACATAATTGTAAAGACATATAATTATAAAATACATGTAGCAATACTTAACCACCTGTAGATATTGAGATTACTATAGCCTTATGCTTTTCCAAGAAGTCATCCAAACAACTTTAAAAGGCATTCATTTAATTTGCCATCATAACATCACCCAGCAGAGCATGGCACAGACTTACTGCCTACACATCAACCATTTTCTCTGATTCAAATAAACTTCAGTTCTTCAAATAAAAGGGGTTGCCCTTTGTCATCTATCTTTTCTATGTGAAAAAATATGCTGCTTTCTATATATAATGTCCTCCAATGTTCTTGTAACTAGTCAATTGATATTGCTATGACATAGCAGCGGTAAACTAATTACAAAGAAAAGTTGCAAAACATTCTGAGTTAGTTTTCATTGATACCTTTTTTGGTTTAGATCCATTTAATTCTGATATGCTGTGAAACCTTGCAGCCTAGGCTATAAGCCATTGTCTAATATTTTGCATTACCTCACGCTAATAGAATATGTAAATTATTGTCTCTGACATTCACATTTTTTTATTCAGTTTACTTGGATTTTTCAATACTGTATTAATTGTACTGTATATTCAATATACATTACATGGAATTTTGCATTATTTACACCTTTTTTTCTGAAATATACTGACATTGTCAGAATATTAAAAATTATTGCATTCTACTAGTTTAGACTAATAACCAGACTGGTTAATCACTGTGCAGATTAACACTTGTGTAATCAAAGACCAATAATTGATGGCTTTTGATTCTGTACCTAGTGGTTTTTGCTGACCTATCAATGTACTATGCTTCTAAAAATGGATCTTATCAGTTGCCATAATGAAAACACTTCCTGTGTTTATTTAAATATTCACTGATAGTAGCGATTTGTTTGATTACTTTTTGCAGTGCACATTTTTCATGATTTCTGATTAAAACTGCTTTAGGTGTTATGATACATTTTATATTTCTTTGGGCTATACTAAGTTGCTGTATTTGTATTCATGTTGTTTCCCTCTACTCAGAGAAAAAGTGATGAGCAAGAGAAATAGCACTTTCTTATAGCTGCCCATAGGGGTATGTTATTATCTAACAGATCACTATAAAAAGGAATAGCAAAGTGTTCTGGTACTAATACCTGCTACAGTGGTCTGAATTATCTACAAGTTACTTTAAAGCGGTAGCTAGAACTTTGGTCTTGGCAGTGAATTGTAAATGTATATGGCCTTGGGGGGTTAAATGCATTTATAAAACGGTATTTGCAGAATGAGATGTCCTCATGCTGAACGGATTTTAACTTTAACTACCTGACACTTTGTACAGCAACATTATCAGTTCAGTGGGTCTTTTTTTACTACCAAAGAATTTTAAGCAAGAGCTTAATTACATGCAATCCTACATCCTTGGCAGAACATGATTTACCTTTACAAAACTCAGAGTTACTGTATATAGTCATTATGCTTTAGCAATCACAGAAAAAACAGCAAGACAAGGTGAATAGCTTCATAAATTTTTCATGGCTTTTCTGGGATGTTCTAACAGCGTAGGTTTTGCTAAAAATCACACAACCCAAAGGTCCTTGCCGATACAGCACAATGTGCTGCCCAACCTGCTCCACTCTTACATAATATTCTTGGCAAAGTTGCTTACATCTTCAGTATTTCGAAACATCAATCTTACAGGCAGAAATCAGAAGACTTTAAAACTCTTAAAAAAACGTTTTTACTTTATCTTGTTACATGTGTGTTTACCATTATTTTCACTGGCCCAAATATTAACTTGAACTGTAAACTCCATTGATTTATAATCAATGCAAGTAATAGAAGATTAATGTTAAAAAAGCCACAACATTTGTTTTAACTTTACAGTTGCCAGTTAGGTAACAAGTATCACGTAACATCTTGCAAGTTAATATATTATGTTGATGCCATAAGGTCTGATGCCCTTTAATCTCGTCAATTGGCAGACATTTCAGTACTGCCTAAGTAATAATTTATGACTTACTATTACTTTACTTGCAGATTGTAAAGGGTTTCCAGTGAGTGAGAGAGGTTGTAGCTAGAGAAGTTACTGGCAGTCCAATGCAAGAAAAAAAAATATTTGCACTACACATATACATAATTTTGGTCCATTTATCTATCAAACTGACATATGTTTATAGAGATATTATTTATGCAATTCAATAGAAATAAATATTTGCAACAATTCTAAAGTTGCGACAGTTCTAGCCCACATATTCAGTATTGATTGCAAATGTGTTTGGAGATATAATTGGTATAATAGAGACCTAGTAGGTAGTGATGGGTAAATCTGGGTGAATCGCTTCACCAAATTTTTCACAAATTTCTTGACCAATCCATTTCTCAAAGAGCAAACAGATTTTTTTATTTTTCATTTTGAAATCTGACATTCTGTTTCGAATCCTTCATGTGAATTTTGTAAATCTGCCCCTAAATGTACTTTCATACGTTAAAATTTATTTTTTAGTGTCAGTATTACTTTAAGCTGCCTGAATGTTTTTAGAAGTGTGCTCAGGGAAAACCCATTTAAGTATGGGGAGAACACACATTTACTAGCAATATGCATAAGGCTTTAATTTTTATACATAAATATCTTAGCAGTTGATTAGCTTAGGTGTGTACTCCATTAAACCTGCTTTCTTTCATGATGTCTACAAGCAACTGCAGGGGTTATCTAATTGAAAGGTTCAGGCCAATCATTTTGTCTGTTGATTTGCTACCAATACTGTGGATTCAAAGAAATCATCGAGAAATAAGACATTAAATACAGCATTGCATTCAACTTAAAAAAAAGGCTATTGCAAATTGGTCTTAATTTTTTCATGTTTTTTTTTTCAATTATTCAGCATTTTGTTCAGCAGCTCTTTATCAACTATCTGGCTGCCAGGGTCTTAATTTACCCTAGTAACCAGGCAGTGATTTTAGCAAGAGACAGGAATATAAATAGGAAAGGGCCTTACTAGAAGACAAGTAATAAAAATTAACAATAACAATAAAATTGCAGCCCAACAGAGCAATCATTTTTTGCCTACCAGGGACAGTGAAAAGCTGGAAAGAGGCAGAAAAGGGAGGCAAATAATTCAAAAACTATATGAAAAAATAGGGAAAACCAATCCCAAAGCTTCTAGGAACAAGCAATTCTATAGCATGTCCCTTTAAAGATTTTTTGCTTCACAAACATCAAACACTTATATTTAGCTAAATATGTGAAACAGTTTGAATGTGTGCAATGAATAAAAATGTACTGGTAGTTTTTCTGCAATAGACGTTAAACTGACATTCCCACTGATGGCATCTTTTCATTCCTTCTAAAAAGTGTTTGTTCCTGCAATCTATAGTCTCATTTTTCTGTGACCTTGATGAAGCAGCAGAGTTGCAGACATGTTTATAGCCATATAAAACAAAGCAGTATGTTTAATCTTTTTTGCTAATTGCAAAAAACTCTCTATACAAAATTGAAACTCTATTAAATTCTTTTAAGATGTTAGATGTTAATGACATTTGTTTTTTTTTCTTTATTTAATACAATGTGGAACACATAAAAAGTGGTTACTGTTTGACTGTTCTAACATTAGAAATCAGATTATTTGGATACTTTCTTTCCTCGTTTGATTAAAATCCCTCATTAACATTCATAATTTGTTTTCTAAGGCAAACAGGTCGTAGCCACATCAACTAACAGATGTGGTCCTCGATTGCAAAAAAAAAATCAAACCTCGCCAATCTTGGCAACAAATTGATTGGGTAGACTGATCAGAAGCCCCCATACACTGGCAGATAAGATGCTGAATCAGTCTAAAGGACCGCTATCATCAGTTTTAATCTGCCTGTATATGGCCACCTTTGCAACTGTGTCATGTGGGGGGGCTTAAATTAAATTATCTCAAGTATTGGCTGTAATAATAGGGTAAGCAATTCAGAAAGAGCTAATAGTTTTCTAAACATGCTAAATGACAACTTTTTATTTCAGTTATTTCAGGAACCTATTAGAAAAGTTACTAATTTGGATCTGGTAATCCATGTTACAAACTAAAATTACAGAATTCATCTCTAGCATTTGTGGTTAAGAGAATTTAGGGAACAGAGATCATAACATAGTCTCCTTTAAGATTATGTTGCAGAGACACTAAAGCACTAAAGCATCTCTGCCCTTATACTGGCAAACAAAATACTGGAAATATTTTGCAAGGTTAAACACAAAAGGAATATGGAATGTCTAAAAAATATTGCTTACTAAATATACCTGACAGTATATTCCCCAAGTAAGCAAGGTAAGACATTGCAGAGCTAAAACTGTATGGGTTAATTGAAAGGTTAGCAATGAGGTTGGTATAACACATCTACAGTATGTAAGGCATTCAATTTAGCTGGGACAGTTAAACTGTTTTAAAAAGCATACTATTTTGTATATTAAATCCAAAAAGTATTTTAAATATGCTAAGCAATTAAGTAGATGTTTTAGTACGATTGGTATGAGAGGGAGGTAAATTGGTTGATAAGAACACTGAAAAATCTGCATTGTGTCTGTTTATATAACCAGTAACTAGGAAATATAGGTTTCATTTAAACAAACCCAATTCCAATAATGTATCCATTGCTGGCTGACTCTGGAGGAATCTAGAGAGAGAGAGACTAGAACTTTTGAATGTAAGCAACGGTCCAGGATAGGAAAGAGTTTGATTTTCAAAGGAGGCTTTAAGGTTGAGTAAAGCTAAAATTGAACTCAGTAGTTCAGCCCCTTCAACCAATGATGGGCAAATGTAAAAAAACAAGTAATTGACTATAAGAAAGGCTATTAAGGAGGTTCAAATAATGAAGCTGCATTAATTTCACATGGTCTAAAAAGCCATTCAATCCGGATAAATACTAAAACCATGACAAAATTATAAATTATATTGTACTGTGCTAGTATATTCAAGATGTACCATTGTATTGTTATCATTCATTTGCTAAAGGAGTAATGCATCGCTTGTCATCAGTTGACATAGTTCATAGTCCTCTCTCTGTGACCTTGCCCCACCTCCTCTCAATAAAACCAGACCATACCACATTTTGTTGGATAAAAGATGGTCTCAAATTCTTTAATTTTCACATCAAAACATTCAAGCACCAATAATCTATAATAATTATTAACCATTTTCAAAAACATTTTAACATCCATAAAATTCCATATCAATTATTTTTTTTAACCTGTCCTGATGCCCTTGGGCAGATGGTCCTGGATTACCATCCTGTGCATTGTACCTTAGTACCGCTACACACATCATGTTTTTTATTTACCCATCAGCCGCAATACATCAATTTGATGGTATTTTCCTTTTTTGCCGCCAGGGGACCCCATGGCCAAGTTGGCCCATTATAAATGAAATCTCCATTGTTTTGGAACCCATCATAGTTCCACCTTTTTTCTCTCTGATTTTCCAGGAACACTGCCAAATGCTGCGACAATTAACTACCCCTCTAAGTATCCCTTCTTCCTATAAGTGCTGCTCCCAGCAAGCTATACCCAGTCTACTTACATGTAGGAAACTCTTTCTTACCCAGAAAAACAGGGTGGGAGGCTGGGCCTGTTTCTGTCCTGCTACTCTCCCTCTGTCCATGTAGGACAAGGAAGTACCTTACTTAGGCTCTTTCCTTATATTTCCACAACCCCCTACCTATGTTTTACCTATTTCTACTTCCTGTAACCCCATCCTTATTCTATCCCCCTTGCCTTCCAGTCATGTCCTTTTATTGCCTATACAGGCTCCAATGTCACTGAAATGTGAAGTGTTTAATTCTTAATTCCCATATTAACAGTCAGTTGCTGGTGGGGTATATTTCATCAGCACTAGAATACAAAGAGACATAATTGTTACCTACTTGTTACCTACCAAATGATATAGAGTTAAAAGGAGCCGCAGCTAACTTCCTAAACAATCTATTATATGGGAACACAACAAATCACATACATTAGGGCTTAGCTAGCTGGGCCAGCTGGGCTTTGTTGTGTATCCAGAAAAAGATACAACATTTCTGACTTAATTGCCTTTTGGCAGTAGAACCAGAATATGTAGCAGGTGCACTCAGATACATTTGTAACAACTTACAATAAGCAAAGAAACAATTGTAACAATTTAAGACAAGCAAGTCTCTGGGTAAACTGGCTTGTAGCTTAATTCACCTTCATTAGCAAAACTGTAATAACACACGAAGGCCTCAGAAATGTGTTCAAAATTTCATCTGCTGAATTGTGTAAAATGAACATAGTAATTAGGGGGTGGGGTCACAAAAATGGTCAAAATGTTTTGTCTCTCTTTCTATTTGCAAAAAGTATGGTGCACGGTGTGTGGGGAGGTAAGTGACCTCAGTGGCCCCCAAGGCTGCTCGGTTCTAGTGCCTGTCATCTGCCTTCTTTCACTTGCCCCCACGAGCGCACCTATGCATACACTGGAGTTACGGGGACCTGTGCCTCCCCAGTGCACCTTACTATGCAGTTGGGTGGTATGCCATGCCTTAATTGTTGCCGCCATACGCATCTGTAGCCTTGACACAAATCCAGGCTAATACACAGGTGCCTGCACAGAAGTGCATGCTGCCACAGGTGGGGAACATAAGGGTCCGAACTAGAGGAACACATCAGGGTACCAAGACACTTGTCTCTTTTGCCACTTCCTACTCATGTGTCATCTGCATTCTCCACCAGCTTTGGGTGATTTTGTACTCTGCAACCATATGGCATTTTTATGTTCAGTATGATTCAATAATACACATTTCTCCGGAGAATGCACTGAGAATTCTATTTACAGAAATTGGTCATAAAAATATATTCACATTTAATAAATTTGAAAGTCAGAAAAGTCTTCTTCTTCCAGAATCAGATTATGGGCATGGCTTTGCATTTGATACTAATTCTATAGCATTCATAAAAAATAACTGATGCTCAGGAATGCACTGCATATTCTGTATCTCAGAATAGAAACTACTTACTAATGATAAGGTTGCACCATTAATTTGCAGGCATTTGATCAAAATTCCTACCATCCGCTACAATAACAAAGCAGGTGTAAGGCACTTGTGAGACAGACGGGTTTAATGTCAATGCTATTCAAATAGTCTTTTATTACAGCATAATTCATCCTGCGAAGCTGCAGATCTGCATCGTTTGTGCTGAGCATAGAACTAAATGTGACTTGTGTTTTTTTCATTCCCTGAAAACATTGTGCATAAGAGGAAAATCTACATTAATTGTTAAATTA
The DNA here is from genome assembly GCA_024363595.1 of Xenopus borealis. Lineage (NCBI taxonomy): Eukaryota > Metazoa > Chordata > Amphibia > Anura > Pipidae > Xenopus > Xenopus borealis. The sequence goes on from CM044432.1 coordinate 36,737,476, forward strand.
GTTTGTGAAAAAGGTTTCTATAAGAACACCATATGATTTAGTAAACTGACTAAATGCATCCTTAGCAAGACGTTCAAAGCAGGCAAGGTCCTTGAAAGATCAAAAAGATATGTGTAGTCTTTAATGCACTGCAGCAACAGGGCATTTCAATTAACCCCTGGATCAGAAAGGGAATTTGCTTCAGTACAAAAGACAATATATGATCATATTACTGCTTTGTCATTCTTCCGTACTGGTGTCCAATTAGATCTGACTGCTGTGTGTTATAAAGAACATTAAGGACAAACCCAATAGGTCAGTACTGTTGAAAAACCTGAAGATACAGTATATATGTGTGTGTATATATACAATAATCTTTAAAGGTGCCTATATCATATGTTTTGCCTGTTTAAGTAAGATTATTATGGATATTTCAGTTCTTATACAGTACGTGGACTTTATTGCGGACTTTTTCAGCCAAAGTGGATTTTGTAAACCTAATTGATATTCATATAGAATACAATGGACATTTTTAAGGCTCTTGCCATGGGCATTTGAGCAATGAACTTTTAACTTATTTGTGAACTAGTATGTGTATAAATAATACCACTTTGTAATTGGGTTTATTGTATCCTGGATGTGGGTGGAATTATGTAACCTACAGACCTCCCTCCCATCACCACCCCCCACTCTCTCCTAAAATTTAGATCTTGTTGTGTGAACATTTCAGGCTTGACAAAGGGCCCAGAGGTGCCTAAACATTGCCCTTTTTGTGGATACACATGGGCTTAATAAAAAACTGACTTCACTGAGCAATACAATGGTGTGCTTCTGGATTTCTTGCTAATCTTTCAAAAGGAGGTCATTGACCCCTGCAGCCAAAAACTATTGCTCTGTGAGGCTAAAATTTTATTGTGATTTTTATTTTTTCTCTTTTCTGTTCAGGCCTATACTATTCATCTTCCAGTCTCTCACTGGACCCAAGCTATTCAACAGCTGCTGAAATGCCAAACCGGAGAGATGCTGAACAAAAAGTTAAATAATCCAAAAACAATCAAAATGAAGACCGACCGATTGCAGATTGCCTCAGAACAACATTATCTACATAAAACAAAAAGATAACATAGATAAACTGCAAGTTAAAGTCAATCCTATTTTCCAGTACGAACATCATTAAACCCATACCAGCTGATTTCAAGCAGAAACAAAACAGGCATTTTATTTAGAAGCAGGAAGTGCGCAAAATGTAAAAAAGAAAGCCACACTGGCTGCATTTTGGAGGGCCTGCCTCAGCCCCCACACACACACACACTTTCTGGATAACTGATTTCCAGATAATAGATCTCGTAATGTGAAAACATTTTACTTTCAGGAAACAAATAGGTCAACCCATTACAATTGTCAGGAAGTCCATTCAACTGTCACAACTGTCTGGTTATTGATTGCTCAATTAGCAACCCTGGTTGGATGATGACTGTTATTGGCACGGGACAGTTCTTCTGTTTGGGTTTGATCATTGGACAAACTGATAATTTTTACACCTTATTATTAAAGCACCAACATTTACCAAAGCTGTTTAACAGGTTGGTGCCTTTCAATTTTACACCCTCATGTCAGCTTTATCATGTTATTTAACTTGCTTGTATGTTTTTGGAGGAAAGTACCTGGAAGAAATGCAAGGGGTAGAAAAGTTAAAAAAAAAATCCTTTCAGGGGAAATTAACCTCTCTAATATGACTTTTTCTGTTTCTTTCAAATTTTCACAATCAAAAATGTTTCATTCACTGTCTGCTGCAAGTTTATTTATACAGTATTTTTCTCTTTCTTTCAACCAACTACAGGAAAAGTCAGAATTTTACTCAGCACAAATATATTTTTAATATAGATAAATGAGCTTCATGAAAATTCAAGATCTTATCTTAGTATAAAATATCAAATGCAACCTTATCATGAAACAAACATGTTTACCAGCACAGCAGCGTGTAAAATGTAATTTATAAAAGGAGATTATCTCTATGACCAAACAGTTTTGTGACCGCAAAAGATTCACCTCTGTCACTGAAGTCATCTACCAGGATCATTTCTTCTATAAGACTGTCTGGAGTTCTGTTGATCACACTGTGTATGGTTCTCAGAAGGGAAGTCCACCCTTCATTATGGAATGGGATAATGATGCTGGTGTTGGGTAGACTTTCCAAATACAGTTTGTGCTTACAGCTGTAAAAGATAATATACATAATATGTAAGAAACAGAATTAAGTTGCTCTCAATAATACGTAATAATTGTTTGTAACATTAGCAAAAAAGGAACCCCATGTTGCCTTATAAATACTTATATGGAAATCACAGTTTGGCCAAAATAAACACAATTAATTTAAAAAAAATTACTGATTAATAAGATACATATAAAAACACCTGTAAACTATATGCTTTAAAAGGTATATTATCACATAAACCCTATTGTTGTGTATTATTACATTATTTAATAGTACAGGTATGGGACCTGTTATACAGAATGCTTAGGACCTGGGGTTTTCTGCGTATCTTTCTGTAATTTGGACCTTCATACCATAAGTCTACTTGAAAAGCATATAAACATTAAATAAACCAAATAGGCTGGTTTTGCTTCATAAAAGGATTAATTATATCTTAGTTTGGAAATTATTAAAAACTTATTAAAAACATTTGGATTCATTTATTATAATAGAGTCATTTATTATAATAGAGTCTATGGGAGACGGCCATTCCGTAATTCTGGATTTTGGGCTTCTGTATAATGGACCCTGTATTAATATCCCTAATTACTAGCTACAAAAATACAGTATAGAACTACTTGTCAGAAATATGAAACATATTTTTCATTTGAATAATCTTTTTTTCATGTTGCCCACACTCAAAAAAACTTTTTTTTCATAATATAATAACATGTCATGCTAAATAATTTTCCAATTAACGTTCATTTAAGATTTATAATGCATTTGTAAATGTAATTGTTTGTTTATCCCTTTCTGTTTTTTAGGTCGGACTTATGACAATGTAACAAGAGTTTGGTCTTCTCTAAGGGGCAGATTAATCAAGGGTCAAATTTCGAATTTATTTGAGCTATTTCAAACTCACATAAACTTGAAATTCAAAGAAAAAAAAAGACCAATAGACATTTATTAAAAAATGTGAATTTGAATAGAATTGATCGAATTTGATTTGAGGTTCACCAAATGACTCCAATTGGTTCTAGAAGGTCCCCCATAGGCTTAAACAGGTTTTAGATGATGAATAGTTGAATTTGATTTTTTAAAGAGACAGTACATGGTAAATTGCGAAATTCGAATTTTGAAATTTTTTTTAAAACTCAAATCGAATTTGGACTATTCCCTAGTCAAATTACACTAAAATAAACTTGAAATTTGAATTTATAATTTGACTTTTCAATTCGACCCTTGATAAATATGCCCCTGAGTCTTACAATCAAGCTTAAATCAGCTCCACAATTTTTTCAGGAGTCAGAGACAAAAGTGCATAAAATGCAAACTGTCATATTAATTGTTAATACAATTACATTTATAAGTTATAAAGCCATTGAGTCAGTGTTTAAAGTATATTGGAAAGTTACATTCTCATTTCCTGCACAAAAAGCAGTTTTTGGGTGGCAGAACCTTTTATAAAATATTTGTCAAAAAACAATTTCCATTTTATGCTCTTGCACTGTTGGATCAATTCTGACTAAAATGATGATTGGGCATATGCTTGGGCATATGCTGAAGGTGTTATGGGGTTCAGGCTTTTATTGCTATATAAAACTATATAAAACCTGCACAATTGCTAGTTGATCCAGAAGAGGGAAAAAGCCTAAATTGTTTCAGAGGGCAAACAATATCCTTCCTGACTTCCATATGGCAATTAAAATAGTCCTTGCATCAACTTTGTACTAAGAGCTATCTTCTATAATGCTGTTTTTCTCACTTGTTATAAAGGCATCCACCTCCTTTTTGAAGCTACAGTATCTAATGGATCTGCCAGTACACTGCTTCAGAAAGATAATTCCACAACGTCACAGCTCTGTAAATTTTCAGAAAATTAAGACGAACCTCCTTTCTTCTAATCGGAATGGGTGCCATTGTCTCAGCTGTCTCTCGTTTTGGATGTGCGCATCTGTTTTTGGACGCCGGCACCCATTTCTGGCATCGAAAAAAAGTCGGACAATGGGCTCTGGCATCCAAAAACAAACGCATGCATTCAAATACGGACACGCTCATCCAAAAGGAGATGCTGGGAATTTTCACCAGGGCAAAATTTCGCCGGCAGCAAATCACAGGAATTTGCAGCGAATAAATTTGCCCATCACTACCTACCACTAAATAAAACATTAGGAGGGGGTCATTGTTCCAGTTTATAGAGCACTTGTAAGGCCCCATCTAGAATATGCCGTACAGTTTTGGTCTCTATGACTCAGACAGGACATCATTGTATAAGAGAGGGTACAAAGAAGGGCAACTAAGCTGATAAAAGGTATGGGGAAAGCTACGAGGAAAGGCTGGCCAAATTGGGGATGCTTAAGGGGTGATATGATAACTATGTATAAATATATAAGGGGATCATATAATAATCTCTGTAATGCTTTATTTACCAGTAGGTCTTTCCAGCTAACACGAGGTCACCCATTCTAATTAGAAGAAAAGAGGTTCCACCTAAATATTCGGAAGGGTTTTTTTTTACAGTGAGAGCTGTGGGATTCTCTCCCTGAATCAGTTGTACAGGCTGATACATTAGATACTGTAGCTTTAAGAAGGGGTTGGATGGCTTTTTAGCAAGTGAGGGAATACAGGATTATGGGCGATACCTCATAGTACATATTGATCCAGGGACTAGTCCGATTGCCTTTTGGAGTAAGGAAGGTTTATATCTCCCTCTTAGTGATGGGCGAAACTCGCGCGTTTCACTTGGCGAAAAATTCGCGAAACGAGTCGCGCGTCACGTCAAACGCGGCACGTCGCGTAGTTTTCGGCGCACGTCTCATTATTTTCGGCGCGTCGCGTCAAAAACGACGCGTGACTCGTTTTTGTTGGCGAATTTTTCTGCGGCAAATTTTAGCTGCCGTTTCGCGAATCGCAGGAATTCGCCGCAAATTCGCCCCTGGCGAATAAATTCGCCCATCACTACTCCCTCTCTGAGGCCAATTGGAGAGGCTTCAGATGGGGGTTTTTTTTTTGCCTTCCTCTGGATTAACTAGCAGTTAGGCAGGTTAAAAAGTGAAAAGGTTGAACTTGATGTACGTGTGTCTTTTTTCAACCTAACTTAAGTTAGAGAACTTATTATATGGTCCTCATATATTTGTATATAGCTATTATATCTCCCCTTAAAGAGGACCTGTCACCTTGAGACATGAGTAAAATATTTATTTTCCATCCTTAGTTAAACCCTTTAGTCAGCTGTTTTTGTCTATATCTGAAACGGATTAGAAAATATCCTTCATGTAAAAAGGGCTTCATAGGCGCTGCCATGTTTAAACACCCCTTTGTTTTCCGTGTGTGGGCTGTGCCAAACTGCCAAATCTCATTCATGCTTAGTCAGAGTAAACTCTATGATAGACAGGCTCTGTATAACTCATGTCACACCAGGACTTGATATTCTATGGGAATTATTTGAAACACCTTCTATTGTTCTATTCAGATTGTGTGGGATACTCCAGCCACTAACAACTGCACAAACTGGTGATATTGTGAGAGGAGTCTGCAGGACTGATTCTACCCATGATGCTTTGCTCTCCTGACTTTCTGGAAAGTCAGGGCTTCAGTTAGTGTCTCATGGACATTTTAAAAGTAGTTATAAATTGAGAATTAGTGAGATTTGAGCATAATAAATAGGGGTATGTGGTTTGTTTTAAAAGTTTTATTTTCTTCCTAGTGTTAACTCAATCATGACAGGTTTCCTTTAAGAGCCTCTTCTCCAGCATAAACAACCTCAACTTGGCCAGTCTTACCACTTAGCTGAGACTTTCCATAATTTTATAATTTTAACCAGTAGAAAACTTTTCTAGCAAGCATGGATTCAGAGTGAAATTCCGCAGAATTTTTTTTGTGAAACTGTGGCAGAAAAAAAAATTATGCCAAGACAAAAAAGTCACCACAAGAAAAAACATGGGGGTAAATTTATCAAAGAGTGAAGTTCCACCCCTAGAGTGAAATTCTGCAACTCTCAATTAATTTGTATGGGATTTTGAAAGGCATATTTATCAATGGGTGACTTACAAGCACTCTGCAAAGTGAAAGAGTAACCCCCCCCCTTTGGCGAATCTAAGCCCTTTTAATATAGCTCAAGACATTATTTGCCCTTGATGTCGCTGACTGACATTGCTTACTACAGCCGAGTTTATTGTCTACAAAGACTCCAAGGTCCTTCTTCATTTATCAACTCATCATCTGCCACTTAGCCACTCATATTGCCATTTGTCAAGATCCTGCTACAAGGATGCCGCATAATGATATGTTACTTTTTTTTTATTTTGCTTACTAAAAGCAGATTAACCTAAGTGCTATAATTTTCTGGAAACAATTATGTAGCCTTGGATTTTGGCTATATTATTTATACCATGGTAATAAACCATTATTTAACAAGCAATATGGAGCATACAGTATATACTGTATATGCTATGAAAACTGAATTTTACCAGGTACCATATGGTAAACACAGGCCATATGTGTACTATAGTTATAGCAAGTGATCTATAAAAAAAGTAATTTAAACACAGAGGTTTTTATATAACAGTTGATAGTTTCTTTTATGATTACTAGGCCTCGCACAATAGCCTTTGCCACTGGTAATATCCATTCACCGAGGCTCTGAAGACCCTCTTTTTCCTTCACAGAGATCATATTTAACAAGAGCCTTTGTATTACATTGTAGGTGTTTACTGTTTTTCTATAGGAAAGATGTCAGTCAAGCACACCTTATTACTGCCACAAAGACACCACCTGAGAACAATAATATTAGTCCTGACAATCACTGATGGCTATGGAACAGCATAAACCCAACAGTATGTCAGTATGAATTATGAAAAAAAAAACCTAGTAGCTAAAGGAGTGCTCAGTCTGGAGCAGGGGGATTGTGTATACAGCAGTATTTCATTTACATTATTTATGATTCTGTACAGTTCTGTAATGTGGGCTGCATCCCCATGATGATGAAATGCAGAGAGCAGTCAATAAAGATTTTGTGATCTGTGTCAGCAGTCGCAGTCTTCTATAAACAAGATTTCTTAATGACACCTTCATGATCTGTTTCAATTACAAATGGGACACTTGTCTATGGTCTTGGTACAAGTAATGCATTTGTTATTATGGCTATCATGTTGTAATTATTCTAAGGGGGTTATCAAAATTCAAAATTTTCTCACTGAAAACCACTCCAGCCAAATTCACACAGACCCCCCCCCCCACCCCATTTATCAGTAAATTTTCATCAAAATGTCTTGTCCTGGAAAATACTACATAATGGTATTTGTTTTTCAGAATTGGCGGGCGAAACCTGCAACTTTTTTTAGATTTGACGCCCAAAACTAGGAGCAAAACCCAGTGCAGATCAGGATATATTCAAAATATCAATGGGACATCCACCCATAAAGTAGACCAAACTGACTGGGTGAGTTTCATAAACAAATTGAATACAGTACAGTAATTAAGCTGCATTTAAAAAAGAAATTTTATTGCATTCACTAAAAATGTAAATAAAAATTGTCAATTGTAAGTGGCTCTATAATAATATATTATGACTATATGAATATATCCTTTTGCTCCACGATAAGCATGTGTTTAATGTGTAACAGCACATGAATAATAAAACCTGTTGCAAGAATACTTTTTAACAGGAAAATGTGTTATTTTGTTGCAGCATTATCATATAATGTTTGTCAATGTGTTTAAGGTTTCAACTTTAAGAAAAAATGCAAAAATTATACAATATAACCAAGTTTTAGTGATCAGTTTTTGTACTTTGGGACACCGCACACAAGTGTAAATGAAGGAATTATTTGGCACATAGCAGGTATAACAATGGAATGATTGTGATGTGTCTCTCTGTTGTTACAAATACAGCATAATGCTACAGTATGTAGAATCAGCTATACTTACTGAGCACACTTCTCATTGTCTCTATCTTTCCAGCTGCTTGAAAAATAGTCATTACCATAATAAGCCATGCATCCAAATTCCTTGTAAAATTACTTATCGTTTCAAGTCTTTTCCTGTGGTATGAGTGTATTCTGTATATTCAGGTCCAAAATGAAAACATCATTTAAAAGCACTAAAAACATTGGTGGGGAATATTTATGTTTATGTACTGTAAAGAGATACTGTTGTGGTGAAAAAAAAATAAAATGCATCAGTAAATAGTGCTGCTCCAGCAGAATTCTGTACTGAAATCCGTTTCTCAAAAGAGCAAACATATTTTTGTATATTTAATTTTGAAATCTGACATGGAGCTAAACATATTGTCAGTTTCCCAGTTGCCCCAAGTCATGTTACTTGTGCTCTGATAAACTTCAGTCACTCTTTACTGCTGCACTGTAAGTTGGGGTGATATAACCCCTCCCTCCACACCACCAGGAGTCCATAAGCAGAACAATGGGAAGGTAACCAGATAACAGCTCCCTAACATAAGGTTTGCCTGGTAGATCTAAAAACAGCACTCAGTGGTAAAATCCAGGTCCCACTGCAAACCATTCAATTACATTGCGTAGAAGAAACAACAGCCTGCTAGAAAGTAGTTCCATCCTAAAGTGCTGATTCTTTTTGAAAGCACATGACCAGGCAAAATGACCTGAGATGGCTACTTACGCACCAATATTACAATTAAAAAACACACTTGCTGGTACAGGAATGAAATTTGATATTGTAGAGTGAATTATTTGTAATGTACACCGTGTAATTTAGAATTAAAAACTACATAGAATCTTGACAGAATCCCTTTAAAGTGTTCTATTTTTGGCCTACTCTGCAGAATTGTTAAGAGTTTAGTTTTTTTGACTGAGAACATCAAGATAAAAGGCAGCAGAATATTTTTATAGCTCATTAGAATTTTGTATAGAAACAGGCATGCACTTGGAACTCAGGCCGAGTTTTGAAATGGTCACGTATTTCTTGGCTACCAAACACACACATCTGAATATTCATTGTATTATCTTACATAATTAATCAGACTGAATTTCTCTAATAACTTAGGAAAAAGCAGTTAAACAGGAAACCAATCTCTGTGGGTATGAATTATATTTTCACATTAAAGGGTGGCTGCACTTTTTTAAAGTATTATTTTATTTGTATAATGGAAATATTAAATATGCACAATTTTATGTTTTGTCCTTCATATACGTAGCTTATACAAAGAGTTTAAAACCCTCTGATATGCTCTGCTTTTCAACTGGAGAAGTGCCCAAATCTGCCACTTTCCCTTTCTTCTGAATGTGAAATGCCAGGTAGAGCTGAGTAATGTGAGCATGTTCAGACTGAAAAGAGGCAATTCTCAGCACTGCCATGCATGCAAGTTAATAAATGTAGTGAAGATGTTGGAAGGATTATTTATGCTGTGTACTGCAGTCCTTATTCTAATTAAAAATATATAATTTTCTTACTTAAGGGGTTTGGTTTGCCTTGTACACACACTCTTATCTACATATTCCTGCCACGGACAACTTCATAACTGATTCAGTGAGTAGTGATGAGTGAATCTGTCCTGTTTTGCTTTGACAAATGATTTGTGAAACCGCAGAAAAAAAACACATTGAAATCAACAGCAACATACTTTATGTGCGGCAAATTTTCTTATGCATGTGACTTTTTTTATGCATATATTTTTTTAATCAAGATGCATAAAAATCATTGAGCGTTTTTTCACAAGTTTTTTAATCACTTCAAATGCATTACATTCACTGGGCATTTTTTTCGTTTGGCAACTTTTTTTGCAGAAAAAAATTCAGATGACCATCTCCTCCAATAAATTGTAGATTATCTAGATGGAAATTATGAAAAAGATGATAATTGGATTCACTGACATCTGATGCTTCTGTGGAAATGTGAGCCATGGATTGCAGCAACTTGGAGGAAGGGGCTGAATTACCCGGCTTAGCTGACAAAGGCCATAGGTAGTGGTCCTCAAACTTGGCCCTCCAGCTGTTAAGGAACTACAAGTCCCACAATGCAATGATGGAGTCTGACAGCCACAGTCAGGCAAATGCATTGTGGGACTTGTAGTTCCTTAACAGCTGGAGGGCCAAGTTTGAGGACCACTGGCCATAGGTATGTTCATATGTTGGGGCAGTACATATTCCTGCTACTGACAACTTCAGAACTAAATCAGTAAGTAGTGATGAGAGAATCTATCTCTTTTGCCAGCTCTGACCTGTTGAAGTGCATTGGAGTGCATAGAACACCCTCATTCTTCAGATACTTACTAGTGATGGGCGAATTTATTCACCAGGGGCGAATTCACGGCGAATTCCCGCGATCGACGCTGGCGAATAAATTCGCGAAACACCAGCAAAAATTTGCCAGCAAAAATTTGCCAAAAAAAACGAGTCGCGCGCCGAAAATTACGCGACGGAAACGACGCACGTCGCAAACGATGCGACGTGCGTCAAAAACGACGTGCGACTCGTTTCGCGAATTTTTTTGCCGATTCGCGAATTTCGCTGGATATTCGCAAATTTTTCGGCGAAACGGGTGAGATTTGCCCATCACTATTACTTACATCAGAATTTTTGACTGTAATATCTTCTAAGTACAAAAAACACTGGTCTTTTCAAATTTTCATCGTGTAAAGCTGGCCATGGATGCAAAGATCTTTCCCCGATATGGTACTTACACGGCAGGGCTATATGGGGGTAATCCGAACGTTCGGCCATATGGTCAAGTAATCGTATTACGATGACGCCAAGGGGCTCCGACGGGTCGGTCAGAAGAAAATCAAACCTTCCCGATCGATATCGTAGCCAGAAGCCGTCGGAAGCCCTATACACAGGCAGATAAGCTGTCAAATTGGTCTAAATGACCGATATCGGTAGCTTTATCTGCCTGTGTATGGCCAGCATTACGCTGCAAAAGGCATTTTCTAACATATGGCCCATTATTTAACTGTGGGCTTATGTGTAGGTCACTAAAACAAACCTATTGACTTTATTAAGGTTCCCTTGGCATGTCTAGTTATCAGTGTACCATGTAACATCGATAGCTCCATTCCACTTTAACTTGCCCGCTGTATGCAAATTAGCCTGAGAGTAAGCTCTTTAGCCAGTGTTGGACTGGAACATCAGGAGCCCACCCAAAAATCTTACACTAGGGGCCCACCAAGAAACTTTAGACAAGGGGCCCACTCTCAGTACTATTATTCTTCCTCTACTCATTCAACCTCTATTCTCCTAGTGTATTTTCTTTACATAGTATAATCTATTATTACTTCTATTTATCCTCTAGAAATAGGGAATGACCATGAAATAGGCCAAATTAGCAGCATGAGGGCTCACTGACACCTGGGCCCACCGGGACTTTTCCTGGTATCCTGGTGGGCCAGTCCGACACTGTCTTTACCAAAGTTGCACTGGGCAGAAATAAACACTAGCGCAGCTTCACTTTGTAACAATACAGAACATTTGCCAGTGTTTGGTGCGTTGGACGCAATTTTGCACTTTGTTGAATTAGCGTTGTCTGAACAAATTTTCGTCTAAGTGTTTTGATGGCTGTGAGTCCGTCGCTGGTGAAATTGCACTCTTAAGTGCATTTGCCCCTTTAAGTGCAACACATTTTCTTACACATGTGACTTCTTTTTACTTGCACAATTTTTTTTCTCAAGATGCATTAAAGTCAGTGGGGCAAATTCCCTAAAGCGCGAAGCGTCTAACACTAGCGCAAATTCGCCAGCGTGACGTCAAATCGTAACTTCGCAAATTCACAAACACCGGCTCTGGCTAATTTACGCTAGCGAAGTAGATAGACTTGCGCAACTTTGCACCCTTACGCCAGGCGAAGTTGCGCACTGGTGAAGGATCGTAATTACGCAAATTCACTAAGATCAACTTTTTGTTGAACGTTAGCACTTACGCTAGACTTCACTTCGCCTGCTCAGACCAGGCGAAGTTCAATACAATAGATAGGAGGTGGCGTGTTTTACCATTATGGGTGATAATCTGAAAAACATTGGGTTTTTTTTGGGGGGTTACCCTCCTTCCCCCCTACATTTCCTGACATATGGCAACACAACTATACAGGGGGTACATGTAGGGCAATAGGACAACTTTTTTTTTGTTTATTAAAGGTTTCCTGGGCTTGTGTAGTGGCTGTAACATACACTTCTATTATATTTTGTAATTCGCGCCGTATGCAAATTAGGCTTCGCAGGCAAAATTAGCCAAAATTGCGCTATGTCTAGCGAAGTAACACTAGAGTAAATATGCTACCGTTTGCCGACCTGAGTGAAAATTCGCACTTCAGTGAATTTGCGTAGCGCTGGAGAAAATTCACCTGGCGATGTGCGGCAAACGCTAGCGAAGCCTGCGCTGGCGAATTTTTGGATCTTAGTGAATGTCCCACAGTGGGTGTTTTCTGGTGGGAATTTTTTTGTTTTAGTAACTTTTTTTCAAATTCTTTAAAGTCAATGGGCATTTTTTCTCACTCCAAATGCTTTAAAGTCAAAAAATTTGCAGATGGCCATCTGCTTCAATAAATTATAGATTATCTAGATGGAAATAAAAAAGCGGATAACTGAATTCAGTGACATCTGATGCATCTGTAGAAATGCGAGCCATGGATCACTTGGTGTCCAGGTTTATGCATAGGGATACTCAACATTATTTGAGGTTGGAGAGAGTAAAAGTAATGATGCCCACATGCCCATCATAGAATGGTGGGAGTTTGTTTTTGTTTATTGTTTTGCTAGTTGCCATGTATGTGGCCTTGGAGGGAAGGTGTACACTATAACCACAGCTGAAAGTGGGGCCCTTTTTAGTCTGTCAGGTAAATCTGTTATGGTATGGGACTGTATGTCATGAGTAACCTCTATGGTGGGTGACCATTAGTGTGGACAGAAGTAAGTGAAAGATAGCTAGGTGATGTTGTGCTAAAATATTATGTTATATTAAGTTAGGTGCTAGCTCTGGAAAAGTATAACCATTTTGGAACAAAAAATCATGTCCTCTGAGCTAGATGAGTGCAGCTAAAAGATACTGCTGTTCAGTGATCGAAAGGTAGAAAAGCGTTATGTGCACTTCTGTTTTGTATCACAAAGTTTATATAATTTACTGTCAACTGTACTTGATAATTAAACATAATTTAATTGATTTCTATTTTATGTTGATGCTCTTGAACTTTTGTGATATCAATAAAATTCATTTAGTGTCACTAAATGATCATTTGTCATGCAATTTATTTAGTATCCAAAAATGTATTAATAAGTGTGAGCACTTACCAACGCCAAACTCCAGCGTGCTGCACATGTAGGCCGTGATCCCATGCAGCCAAGAAACTTCTGCAGATTTGTGTAACATGGAGCACCAGAGGAGGAGAGTAGTTTATTAGATAAAATTAAGAAATCCATCATTGACGTGTTCAGATAATATTGGGGTTAACTGCTCAACGCATTTCATGGCTTTCCACCACTTCATCAGGAGCTCATTTTATTTAGTAGTTATTTTAGCAGAGTGAACTTTGAGTGATGTCTGGGTAATGCCATTATAGATTTTTTTACATTTATAGGGTGTATTTATGAAAAATAAATGTTTTTCTGTTTTTGTAAAGATACTTCTGACCTTATTGTAGAATCATTACCTTGTATTAACCCCAGATTAACCCCCACCGCTCCTCACACTGATAACTTAACAAGAAACCAGCAAATAATTCTTCTAACCATTCAACATCAACATAATATCCATTCGGACAATGGACAATAAATATGTACTGTATTTAAAAGGGGACCTGTCACCCAGAAAAGCTGTATAGTAAAAGTCCTTTTCAAAACATGAAATCCAAATTCTTTTTTTATTAAAGCATCCATACCTGTTGTAAACTCAGTTAAAAACTCAGCTGTCAATCATGGCCTGCCCCTTTTCCACACCTTAGGCATTGAAGTGTGGCTGGCAATTACTTTCACTTTCCATTAAACACTTTCTTAATGTCACTGCTCTTCTCACATTCCCCCTCCCTCCTCAACATCTAATTGTGTAGCATGTGGGCATTGCCATCAGGTCCCCCATTCTGGCACGCAAAAAAGATTCTGTGCTGATGCAAGGCTTGCATTAATAACAGTATCCACAGAATTCCCAGGCTGAAGGAACCAAGATTTAAATAATTTATATAGTTTAAGTAAAGTATATTTTAATTGACGAACATGATACAATAGGATTTCGAATTATTTCTTAGGATGACAGGTTCCCTTTAAAGCAGCACTCAATACCTATGCTATGTAAAACTATTATTAAGATTGTTAAAAAACAACGGACTAACACATTGTAACAATTCAGCTAAAATTCAGAACCTATTGTATTAAAATGGATAATGTAAGATCTCACACACATATGTAGAACTGGAAAAAAATATACGATTCACTTACAATTATTTTGTAAAAACAATTCATTTTTTTTTCCTGAAAGTGTTGCACAAATGGAATTTATGAATGAATAGTGCTGCCAAAATGGCATCAACAGAAGTATTACCATCTGGAGTGTTCTGGTGATAAACTGGATTTGTTGAAAGCCCACCTAGGCCCGGGCCTAGGATGGCAGGATCTTAGGGGCGGCATGCTGGCGTTTTATAAATTTCCCATGCACCAATCCCTATTGCTATGGTTCAGATGATGAAAATTTGCGAATAAAGGGCAGAGTATGGAGGTGACGAATGACAGTGGGCCTAGGGGCGCCCACTATGTAAATCCGGCCCTGGCAATACGATGCTAACATCCACCTTCAGTGACAATTAGGAAACCCCTCTATGTTAGAATTCCAATAGTTTATCTGTAGTTTCTGCACACAAAACATTTATTCACATATGGCAAACTGCAGCTTACAATTGAATTTCCTCCCAGTGCTATGGATACTTCTCTTAAAATCTGCATGCATAAACATATTCATAAGATGATCACAATGAAAAGAAAAAAAATACATCTATTGCCAAATACAGTAAAAGGCAATGTAGTTATATTACTGATTTGCATCTTTGTTGGCAAAGTCTTAATAGCTATTTCAGCTGTAATGCTGGACCTTACAATGGTGGCATATTGTATCAGCTATGCATCTGCCTAGTTTTAAAATCAAACCACTCTACTTTTCATTGTAGGATACAGCTGTAACATGGAAGCTTTTAGCTGTCAAAATTACATTTACAGTATGACAAGGACGAAATTGCATTAACAATACTAGCAATGCTCACAATTGCTAAATGGTTTCATGAGCATATATAATGATTTTCACATTTGGTAAAGAGCTCTGGCCCTCAGTATATAGTGTTACATTTAAGACGAACACCAGAATACTACTGAAGCTTTATAGGCAACATATTAAATCACTGAAGTTTGTTGCTTGAACACAGTAACCAAGCTCCGCTTGGTATAAGATTGATTACTTGTCTTTACTGATTATTTGTTGCTACAAAGTCACCCAAAAATGTGATCAGTATCCCAATATGGGGCCAGGCACACAAGCAAGGTTAGCACATACATTCTAGCAGCATAGAACCAGTAAGCAGGACAGCTAGCCAAGCAGAACACTAGCTAAAGCCTTCATTGTTTTAGTCAGTTTTAATGAATGCATCAGTGCTCTCAGCAGTAATGTCTAAGGGCTCATACATACAGTATGTCCAATGCCTGAAAACACAAGAGCAGGCAATCAGAACAGTGATATTTGTGAATTATCTGACCAGGATTAGAAGCAAGACTCCATAAAACTGCTAAAGGGACAAGTTACTTGAAAACGAGATGAGTTGCACTTGAGCTTCATTAACAGTTGGCCTAACAAACCCCTGTAGGACAAAGTTAAATAGAAGGAATTGTATGCACATCAGCGCACAGGTTTAAATCTAGTCAGGGTCAAAACATAGAAGTGTGCTAGATCCAACCTGAAAGCAAAAAAATGAATCCTTCAAAACTGTTTGAATCTACTTGTCCTATCATGATGAGTGGGTAGTCTGTTTTGCTCTGCGTTATACTTTATATATCTGGCGCACAATGAAAATGCTGGAATTTGAAAAATATATAATTTGTCATATAATTTTATAAATCATAATGTCACGTTATGTGTTATTTCCCTTGAGCCCCTTTACTTAGAGAGGAATAACGTAGAACATAGCCTTAAAGGAAAATTATACCCCGAAAATGAATACTTAAGCAACAGATCGTTTATATCAAATTAAGTGGCATATTAAAGAATCTTACCAAACTGGTATATGTATAGTCAAGTAAATATTGACCTTTTACATCTCTTGTCTTGAACCACCATTTCCTGATGGTCTGTGTGCTGCCTCAGAGATCACCTGACCAGAAATATTTCAACTCTAACTGTTACAGGAAGAAGTGTGGAAGCAAAAGACAGAACTCTGTCTGTTAATTGGCTCATGTGGTCTAACTTTATAGTTTGTTTGGTATGTTTGTGGGCACCGTTGAATCATACGATCCCAGGAGACTGTCTTTATTTTTTAAAATGGCTATTTTCTATTTATGAATACCCAATGGCACATTCTACTAAAAAAGTGAATTATTATGATAATGGTTAATTAACATGAAGCAGGGTTTTACAGGGTTTTTGAGTTGTTTATGCAACATCTTTTTATAAAGACCTACATTATTTGGGGGGTATAGTTTTCTTTAATTAAAGCAAGTTGCATATTTATTTACTGAGTAATATTTGAATATTTAAATGTAGTGTTTAGCATTTAACTTACAGCATTATTAAGAACAGTTATTCTGATCCTGGCAGTATCCATTCATCCTAAGGGAAGAACAGACTTGGGCTTGACTGGGCTTCAGTTGTTTATTGCTATATTAACAAACTGTCTTTGCTTTCTTCTTCACCTCATTGATGAATTTTTGTTTCAAGCAAATCTAACATTGACTATAAAACACTTTATTATTGTCATGCAACTGCGTCACATTGCTTTTGGAGGGTTTTAGGTATTGTTTTCTTTTTTCTAAAAGTCTTCCAGATGTTAAAATATCTGAAAATACTATTTCTTACTTTAATCAGTTAATCATTATAGATTTATCACACCCCAACATGCAAAAAAACATTACCCTCTTTTTCTTACTGTGGACCCTAGTTACTTCTGAAAAGAATACATATGAATCACTGGCTTATGCCAAGGATACTGTAGAATGTAATAACATCATAGCTCCTATAATTATTCCTAAAAATAATAATGAATAATCACATTTCCCAATGTAATATTGTTAATTAGTCAGTCAATATATTTTGTTATATTCTGTTAATATAATATTGTTAATTAGTCAGTTAGTTAATATGTTTATATTAATAATTTTTTTAAGTTTCAGAGCTTTTTAAGGTTTTTTTAAACTATCAATGGAATTAATTGAACGATACCCGCTGTTCAATTTCTGTAACTGTATAATCAGAGAGATATACCTTCAGAAGGAAATCATAGAAGTATTCTTATGTAGTTCTGCAAAGGGAGGAAATCAGAAACCTCAGATGCCCTTTTCCATCTCCTTCCTGAGCAACATCAGAACATGTCTCAGTTTTCCTTCTGATGTATTTATCTGACTGTACAGTCATAAGGAATGATCAGCAGGTGGCACTGTTGTGTGTCAGTATTGTTCCTATTTTGCTGAAATAACAGTTTGTTACAATTTGGCAGTTTGTTTGTATATGAGTATCATGTTTCTTCCTATAGTTATCAAAGGGATAAGAATAGCTTGTTATTGCAATGAATATGTACAGTATTACATAGCAGTATTTAAACCCTGCCCATAATGCACATAACTATATATACTGACTGTCAGGATGCATATGTATAACTCCCTCATTGAAAAGAGCTATATTCTTCTGATATTTGCCATAGTAAACTTCCAACCCAACATCGGGCAGATTTATCATTATTCACTAATTCGAGGGCTAAAAGTCTTCACCATTTTTTTGTGAAATTGTTTGATTTCAAGAAAAAAATCGTGAAATTTTGTTCGATCGTTAAAAAAAAATCGTAGAATTCGAATGATCGAATGATTCGATCATAGGATTTCTATTCGAACATGTAACAGAAAAAAAAGCCTATGGGGATTCCCATAGGCTTCTTTTACAATTCGGTAGCTTTAATCTGGCGAACTAGGCAGTCGAATTTAAATTTAGAGTGCAAGCTCTTCGACCATTGAATGATCGAATAGTCAAATAGAATTTTATTTGATCTATTCGATCTATTTGATTCGATCGAATTTGCAAAATTCGATGGTTGAAGGAATCTAATTGGCATATTCAAAAAAATCATAGAATCGGAATTCGATCGAATTTCGAATCCTTCACACAAATTTAGTAAATCGGCCCCCTAATGTTTATTCTTTGTAAGCCTCATAGAGTAACAAAGCTGAGGGTATGTGTACAGTCCCATGCTTATTAAGTGTAATTGGAGGCTAATCAACCACTAGGAAACTATTCTGGGTTGCAGTCTTTATAGATTAATGCCCTGCATCTTCTTTCTTCATTCAGAATCCTGAGCTCAGAGAAATCAATCACATTTTTCTTCCCACACTACGATTTATTTCTATTGATTACACCGCCTGCTGAATCATTTTATGTGAAGTGCATATGAGAGCTGAACTGCTAAAATTGTCATAGCAGGGTGCAAAAAAAACCTTTTTAACAGTAGTCATAGTTTTAATCTCTAATGCACTGAAGATATTACCAAGTCAGATAAACGGAATTTCGTTGTGATTGGAATAAATATTCTTTTTATTAAAAATCAAAGAATTATGATTAACTCTGTGACTGGAACACTGAGCAGTTAATTACTTCTACAAGACTTGCATAAAAGATGAGTTGTCAATATATTAAATCAATTCTAACCAAGGACTAAAGAGACAAATATTGATAATGCCTTTGGAAGTTCGGTAGTTTGATAATGCTGCATTGGTTAAACATAAAATAAATAAAATTAGTTAAAAAACTTGAAATATTGAATGCAACTGTCTTAATCAGTTCATTTGAGCAAGATGATGCATTATTTTATAATTGTTTTCAGAAAATTGTATCATTTATTGGATACTATACTAATGATTGTC
Organism: Xenopus borealis; assembly: GCA_024363595.1. Taxonomy (NCBI): domain Eukaryota; kingdom Metazoa; phylum Chordata; class Amphibia; order Anura; family Pipidae; genus Xenopus; species Xenopus borealis. Next base: position 36,756,702 of record CM044432.1, read on the forward strand.
AATTAATGGAATATTCGAAGCTTAAGAGAAGTTCAATGAAAGTATAAAACCAAGATTCTGCAGACCATGCTTTTAGGTCAAAGAACATCTTTGTGCATGCTTATTATTTAGCATATTTCTCCTGGTCTAATTGTTGTGCTTAAAGGCAGTCAAACCAATCTCTTTGATCTTCATTAAGTCAAAAAAATCCAAAAAGACCAGCTATGTCCTAGTTTTGCACTGAATGGAAGCATGCTACGGAGTTTCCTAATTTAAGATTTAGGGCTACAGTGAATTACTGTAAATACTTTTTAAGGTTATGTCGGCCAGCTAAAGATGAGAAAGTACTTTGTTTTATAAAAAATAAATTGATTATACATTTTTAAAGATCACTGGAATGACCTCAGCTAGTATTTTACTAAATTTTGGAACCAGTCCACAGGAAGGGCATATTCCTAAAAATAGAAAATTTTGCATATTTAGGCAGGGAGTACAACATGGTCTATTCCATTGCTGAGTAGACATTCTTCCCTATATAGGGAACCATTTATGTATTAATAAAGGAATGATTTAAAGGAGAACTAAAGTTTAACTAAAGAAGTAGGCTAGAAATGTTGTACATTATGTTTTGGGCTTCTGTACCAGCCCAAGGCAACCACAGCCCTTTAGCAGTAAAGATCCGTGCCTCCAAATACACTTCCAGTAGCTCCCCCATCTTCATTACTGCATATGCTCTTTGCTGCTTTCCCTTACTGAGCATTGGGACCAACTCACAATATAATGAACTGATACCTTATAAATGTCACAATATAAGACTGTCTAGTAAATAATTCTGATAATTGGTACATGGCAGCTCAGAAACCAGCACAATTAGAATCAGAATTTAATAATCTGCCTTGCAGCATCAGTTTATATGACAGGTAAACTTAATTTTTTGCTTGATGATTTGCGACTAACCCCTGGGCTTGACTTCTCAACAACCATTTTAATCACACTGAGTATGTGCATGTCACAGACAAAATCCAAGATGGGAAACTCCTGTGACAACTTAGAAGGACTGGATCATTACTGATATAGAGGTGCTGAACCTTTAGGCTGGTTCAGTAAGTTTAATATTTAATATATTACATTTTTAGTCATAATCAGTTTGAGTGTTTAGTTCTCTATTAATCAATTCCAAGAGTTACATGACCTAAAAAGTATCCTGCATTATCCTGTCCATTTAATAAGTATCCTTACATGTGTCCTTTGTGTACAGGGCATTAATCAAATAATCAGAGTGAAAAGTGGACTGAGGGGGGCACCTTTTCTGATAAGTTGCAAGCTTGAAAGTCCAATATTTTATATGGCCCAAATATTTGACACAGAAGTTATCTAATTATCTTGTATTTATATCTTAATTTT
>CM044432.1:36772720-36800302 GCA_024363595.1 Xenopus borealis
CATTAACCTGCATGATAGAAGCAACCCAAATAGCCTGTTGCTTTAATTTAATTTGCAGGTGTCACTTTGGAAACTTCCTACACTCCAATATTAAACTTATATTGCTCAGAACACAGCTGTAAAACACATAAAGCCTGTTATTCATGATATAATAAATCATTTTTTGCAGGTAAAAGGCAATCCATGAGTGATTTGACTTCAATTCATCAATTATATTGGTTTATAGCATTCCTATTATGCATTCTTTAATCAAGTTAAAAATATGCTTTAAACAATAAAGCTGTATGAGTAACCTTAAAATTTAAATTGCTAGTAAGCTTAGATTAATGTAATAATTTTGAAATGCTCCCAACTGCCAGCTAATACATCACAGCAACAATATCTTTATTAGAAAAGTTGATTATTTGGTGTTCTTATCCAACTTTCATTTTTATTTTACTTAAACTACTTGCATACCAGAACATTTAAGGCAAAAAAACTTGTCAACTTACTTGGGATGCCGAATGTCAGGTAATGACCTCTCCAGTGCAATCTTGTTGCTAACAAAAATATTAAAACCATTTTCTCTATAAACAGTATCATCTTGTTCTTCCTCAGTAAGGGGGTATGGCTTTCCATGCTCTCCTTTCCCTGAAAAAATTAAAAGCAACTTATTTTAGCATTTGAAAAATAAGGTACATTTCAGATTTGATCTGATCAGAAATCTTCTTTAAAGATGTACATCAATTCTTTCAAACAATATTGTGCAAGTATAGTATCTATTATCTGGAATGCAGAATAAAGATATTTTTCATGGCCAAAAGTAAATGTGGTTGCTGAAAGATATACATTCTGACAACATGGACAATGTAATGGTGAATCCACAGTACAATTTGTAGCAGCTTTGAGAGAGTTGCTTGTTACCTGTGAGTTTGGGAATCTAAATGCTAAGAGACCAAATAGGGAAAAAACAAACTCACTTTCACATTAGAGAAAGACTGCTCCTGGAGCAGGATTTAACCCTTGCAAAGGCTATTACAGTTGCTAGTCAAATTGAAACAGCAGTGGCAGAGGTTAAAACTCTCAGTCAGGGAACTACTGTGAATGTACAGATTGTGAATCCAGTACTGTGGCCTAATAATGCACTATAACCCAATACAGTGCTAAATAAAGGGGTTCACTGCAAAACAATGCAGAAAATACAAATAAAAAATACTGTTTTCGTTGTGGTTCAACACAACACATTGCAAATTATGCTACATGTCCTGCAAAAGCTGTACATTAAAACTAGGAAATGGCCCAATGATATCCACAACAATCCCTTAATATAGAAATGATAATCAAATGGTTTCCTCAAGCATTCTACAGATACTGAGAATAAAAAAGAGGTTTTATACCAAGTCACGGAAATGTATTTTAGAGTATTATAAATAAATCACATCTGAAAGACATGTGCTAGTGCCAACTGAATAAATATAGGCAAAGCCTGGTTTCATACAATCAGCATCCCTTGTTTGGTGCAAACATGACCGCCTCATCTTATTAAATCATATTTTTCAAGCAATGATTATTAAACCTTACATAAAATAACATAATAGATTTTTCTATTTTGATCATTTTAAAAAGTACCCAAGTTCAACTCTAAGCAAGGGATAACGTACAAATTTATATAGCCACACGTCACAGGCTGATAGAGATTGGAACAAAAACATCTAATCAATGTGTGCCAAATATCTCCAACAGCAGATCTGAGCTTGAATAGAAGCTAATGATCCTTTCAAGTTCAAATACACATCTGCATGATGAATATGCTATTATGAGGAACAGGAGCACAGCAAAAGCTACACTCAATAATAAATGATTTGTAAGGCCTGCAGGGGTTGAAGACCAAGCTAAAAGCTTTAAATATCTCCATACAGCCAACCATTTTTAAGCACTGTATATCACAACTTCAATTAATAAACCATGAAGGTAACTGGTAAACTTATGGAGGCAGATTTATCAAGGGTCCAATTTCAAGTTCATGAGCATTATATATATATATATATCTCATGAACTCCCATAAACTCAAAATTAGACCAACTGCAATTTATTGATACATTAAATGATTAAAAACTCCAGTGAATGGAACTGACCAGCAAACTTGAATCTAATTCAAATTAAAATCAAATTGAATTTGATTTGAGTTTTTTCTCCAAAATTCGAATTTTCAGTTTGACCCAGAATCCATACATGTATTGTAGGTTGTTATGTTTAGGGCAGTGATGGCAAGGGTCGAAGTAAAAACTTTAATTAAAAAAATTTGATTCGAATTTAAAAAATTAGATTTGAATTTATTCAAAAATCGAAGTACTGTCTATTTAAAAAAATCGAATTTGACCTTCACCTCCTTAAACCTGCCAAATTGCTGTTTTAGCCTATGGGGAACCTCCTATAACCTTTGAAAAATCTAATTTTTTTGGAGGAAATCAAATGATTCAAACAAATTTAATTTGATCAAAAATGTACCTATTCGATCAAAAATGGTCCGCTTTCAATCAAAAATACACTTCTAAAAAATTTGATGGTCGCATTTCAAAGTTTTTTCACTTCGAAATCCGACCCTTGATAAATCTGCCCCATAGCATTAGCCAGTCTTACATCTGGTTCCAGCCTTTACAGCAAATGATAAATGCAGTTTTATTATTTCTCTTAATCAGAAGACAGATTAAACCACAGATTTTTATCTTAGAGCATCATTTTATTTTATAATTTATTGAATTACATAATTTGCAATGAAATGTTGTATTGTTCACAAAATCATGGATTTCTGGAAAGAGCAAACTTTTTTTGCCTGGTACAGTTTAAAATCACCATTTCACCAGCAGTGAATATTTGTCACCAGAAGAGAAGCATGGAACTGTTTGGGCACAGTGTTTATAAGAAGAGGCAGCATAGGAGACTTCTTGTTTCTATAAATAACAACTTTAGCATTGTGGAAAGACACTTCTTATATGCAATTGAAGAGCTAAAAATGTCTTCAATATAATTTCACATAGTTGACAGTGCATTTGTCAGGACTAGGGATAGGCGAATCTGGGGCATTTTGGACGTGGGCATCTGTTTTTGGATGCTGGCAAAACTTTTCCCAAATTTATTTGCCTGTGGTGAATTGTGGGAATTTGCCGCAAATTTGTCCCAGGCAAATACATTCGCCCATCACTAGTCAGGACTTTAGCATAGTGGAAAGGCACTTCTTATATGCAATTGAAGAGCTAAAAATTCTGTATAATTTCACTTCCCATCTAGCCCCCTTTGTGCCAGTGTTCCATCCTGATCTGCCCTGTTACTGATTCCTGATCTGTCCTGATTTTTGATATACCCTGTTCCTGTTTGCTCCACAGTCCTGTTAATACCTTGTCCCAGCTCCCATACTTGTTCTGATCTCCTGGTTTTGTCCATTTGCTTGTTTCATGGACTTGTGTTGCCTGCCACCCACCAAAGACCTCTTGCCTGTGGGCACACATTTGCATCAGCCTGCAGCCTGCCCCTACCTGATAATACTCTTTCTCATTTGTCTTCTGTCTCCCCTGCACCAGCTGTTTCTAGTCTTTCTGAGCACATTTCCCATATTCTGGTTCTTCTAACACTAAACATGATGTTACCATGCATTTCGGCTCCCACCTGCCATCTACACACCATTGGTAAATCCTGACAGCATTATGACAATATTTTTCAATTTTGTTCACTTTTTCAAATTGAAATACTGTATGTAATTTATTATTCTGCCTGAATGTGTAGCAGGCATCCTTATAGACAGGACACATGGACATCAAGAATACACTGAGCCATGCTCACAGAACACTGGTGCTTCATTAGATAAAATAGGATCAGAGATTATGCCAGGGTAAAACAAATCTAAAGTTGGTTACATGTGTACAGGTTCATTCATTTGGCGAGGCATCAATTTAAAATGTCTTTGTCTGTTATCCCAAATCAGAATAGCTTTGATATTGGGGCCAATAACGGGGGCCAATAAATAACTAATATTTTGGCCAATAATTCTATCATGAGCCCATTCAGAAGGGCCATATACACAAGCTTTGGGATTAGTAAAATTTGGTCCAACACATGGATGGATTTACCCTGATCTCACAGAAATTTCAAACTTCAAACTGTCACTACTGAAAGCAAAAAATATTCTATATCACAAATTTAAGTTGACACCTGAGGGCAGATTTACTAAGGGCCAACCTGAATATTCAAATGAAACTCTTGAATAGCCCAAAATTCGATTTGAACTGAAAAAATCAGAAAATTCAAATTTGGAAGTACTGTCTTTTTAAAAAAACTTCGAATTGGACACTTTGCCACCCTAAAACTGCTGAAATGCCATTTTAGCCTATGGGGGACCTCCTAGAACTTTTACTGAAATTTTTTCTAAGTCCTGGGAAATTGAAGGATTTTTCTGAAAATCGTTTGAATTGTTCGAATCGAACAATGCATTTGAAAGATTTTTATTAGATCAAAAACTGACCTATTCGATCCATTTTAAATCAAAAATGGCCTTTAAAAAAAGTCGAATTTCAAAGTATTTTTTACTTTTTTAACAAATTCAACCCTAATTAAATCTGCCCCTGATTATCAAATTCTAATGTTAGGTTATTGATCAGGAAGTATCAGCTAGATTAGATGTCTCTTAAAAATCAACTTTGGAATATCCTTAATGTCTTGTAACAAGTTAAACATGGCTGCATCTGATAACTAATTCATCTAGCAAAAGAAAATAATATATAGTCTTTGTTTCCTACTCTTTTAAGATAACATTATAAAATAAAGAGACTAATCATTACTGTAAATAAAGCACATTTTCAATACTGATACCCATATTACTTCCATCTTATTTTTTATTAAACACGAGCTACTTTATGTTTATGAACAGGAAATCAGGGAAAATGGAGAAAAGGAAAAAAAGGACTAAGATTGGTGTTGGGATTCAAGATGAACAGTATAAGAAAATATAGCAAAGGGGATGATAGGAACAAAGGACTTCAAAAACTAACAGACACAATAGTAAGAGCAAGTGAAATCCTTAGAATGTATTTATTTAGATATGGTTACAACGATTGTCTGGACCATATGGCCTTATGGTCTTTTCTAATGGGCTATATTATCAAAATCTATTAGCAATGAGAATGTTTTTTATCAGTGACTGACCATGTCTTTGAGTTTTAGTCAGGTGTATGCCCAGCAGAAAAATGGAGATGTCTTTTGGGACAGATAAAAAAATAAGACTTTTTGATTGGTGAAGAGAGACTGGTTCTAAATCCTGCAAAGAGACACACTAGTTTAGCTTTTTCAAAGCTTGTATTATGCAAGCTTTCAAGACCACTAACGCATTATCGATTTAAAGCAGTATCTTATCATTACAGGTTCATCCATTCGTGGTTTGTTAGGTGACCTCAGGGGTGCATATTGCATGCAGCTCCTATGCGGTAAATATTAACCATGGCATTGGATCTGCTGCATAAAATAATCTTCACAGCAGAGTAAAATATTTGCCAATTTTATAGCAAAAGTTTTCTACACTGTCCCTGATGTTTTTACTTAATGCTGATCATATAAGCATGGTACTAAACTTTTCACTGTTCTTTTCTCAATCTCCATTTCCCTACTATGTCCTACATAATTTATTTCCCTCTGCAGTACATTTGAAATAAAACTATTAATAATTCTTTTTTTTCCAGATGGCTTTATGGTTTTAGTATACTTTGGAGGACTAGGATGATATTGACTTTGAAGAATATCAAGAAAGTGAATTTTCAGCAGTCTTCTAATTGTCATCTAGCACTTTAGGATTAGATCAGGCCTGTGTTTTAACCCAGTTTTTCTTTACAAGTGGTGTTCATGGCTACAACTTGCATTCTAATTCCCACTGTATACAGCCTGAAGAAGGAATATACTTTCCAATGAAACTGAAATTACAATTGCTTTTCTCTTCTTGTTATTATTTAGGCAAACATTTTATTGCTGGAGGTCTAGAAAAGTTGTTAGTGCTACAGATATCTATAGAGTATAGAATATTTTTAAATAGTTCAAAATGATAAGTTTAAAAAGAATCATCTATGTTCTTGAAAACACTGAGGGGATTATTTATCAAAGGTGGAATATCGAAGTTATGTGATTTTTTTTAACTCTAAGAAATTTGAATGTACTCACAACTCGAATGGGAGTTTATTTACGATAAAACTCTAACAAAAAAAAAAGGTTCATTGGACCTCTGTCATTAACTTCAACATGAATTTGGCAGGTTGTAGTATTAGAGCTGTTTCCAGGGTCGAGGTGTGATAAATCTTACATTCAAATTCAATATCACGTTGGTAGTTTCAAACTCAAAGCCCCTGCAACCCCCTTGCACTTTGTACCCTGCTTGACCAATGAAAAATTAGGCCTTTTATATCTAATCTACTAATCTATGAATTCTTCTGATTCTTTTTTAATTCAAGATTTCCTCTTTTGCATCATAAACTTGATCTACCCAGTCAATGCCACAATCTGCACAGTTATGCCCATCTAAATACTGGTACTCTGGGCTACTGTAAATAATGAAAGCAAAAATTCCTCGAGAGAAGAACAGCTTGTCCTCCTCTCCATCAGCTAAAACTATTGTTCCTGAGATTCCTAGCAAACAAGATATCTAAAAAGGCCAATCTGACATGGGAATTTATTCTACTGTTTGCCATAAAATGTGTTCTATGTGAAGTAACTATCAGGTGATTAGCAAATGCTTCAATACATGGTTAATCTCATTGGTTAGATCTTGGGTAAAATTTACACCTGTTATTACACTCAGTCAATGATGCAATAAACCATGTAAATAGGTTTTAGTTTCCTTTAAATACAGCAGGTACAACATCAATAAGAAGTTGCAAGAGAGTAATCTGATGCCCAATTAAACCTTTATTTTATTATAAACTTCTATTGAATTTATCTTCCCTGAAGACGCTACAAGAAATTTGAAGTAATAACATTCTTTTTTCAAAGCTGTATATGAAATATAAGCAATATTAGCCTTATGGTATAAACTACTATGTTTTGTCATGTATGGTGAAGACATTTAAACATGTTTAGATACAGAATCAATGCATAATCACTTTTATTCTGCTCTGTTTGTAAAACAACATTTTTTCTTTTAGTTTAAATTATTTTTATACTACATGGCCTTGGGACTCTGCAGTATTTGTGAGCTGAACCGTGCAATCTAGTGCTTTTTCTGTATTTAACCTTTTGTTTCTGTTTTGGTTTAGAAAATCAATGTCTACCATTCAAGGCTTTGCTATGACAGGCAATATTCCAAAGTCAATCAATCCCACAGGGAATGCACAAACTCCTCATTAAATGCATGCAAAGTGACCTCGTTTTTCCATTTTGTTCAATGCACATGTTTTTATGAAAACTGGTTATGCTGATAAATTCTATAACCATGGGGATGTATATTACATTGTTTAGATTTAGTTTTGTGCTAATAATGCATAGCACAATTTAACTAGCAGCAGGTTGGTAAATTAATCTTATACTGTCCCAGCTGTCCAAGAAACACTGGCTTTATATTGAAGTATTTTAAATGCCCAGGTAAGTCTTGTCTAGGAACATAGACTGGCATTTGTTATAGGTTGTTAACATACAGCCCTAAGTTGTTACTATTGTATTAAAGTTTGTGGTGGCCCCAGATATTGCAACTTAAGGTGGCCATACACGGGCAGATAAAAGCTGCCGACAGACTGTGTCGGCAGCTTATCTGCCCGTGTGGGGGGCCCTCCGACGGGCTTTCCCGATCGATATCTGGCCGAAAGTCGGCCAGACGTCGATCGGGCAGGTTTAAAAATCCCGTCGGATCGCGGCCGCATCTGTTCGTTGATGCGGTCCCGCGATCCGACCGCCCATACTGATCCGAACGTTGGGCCCTAGGGCCCACGATCGGATCAGCCCGATATCGCCCACCTCAAGGTGGGCATATCGGGGAGAGATCCGCTCGTTTGTCAACATCGCCAAACGAGCGGATCTCTTCGTGTATGGCCACCTTTAGGCTACATGTGCTCCAATATGAAACAATGTACTGTTGCATATGACATTTCCTGGGATTCTGGGGGATATTTATTTGTAGCAAAATATTTATGGTTTTGAAAGGCAAACAGTAGAGATAATAGGGGTCATTTATGATCACAAGGACAGCTGATGTAGCATAAATTTCCCATTTATTAAAGATATTTGCATCAAAAGGCCCTCCTTGGACTTGGCACCCTTCTGCTGGGAACCATAATTACAGTTATATTATGGAGAGAAAAAAATCACTGTGTTGTGGAAAAAAAATTGCAGATTCCATCTGAAACTACACTTGCAGGTTGTAAATGACAATGTTGTTTAGTAAAGTGCTTGAAAGCGCTTGAACAATCAGATTTACCTAAATACAAATTTCCTTAAAGAGATACTGACCAGGTTGGAAAAACAGTCAGGTTTAGCAATTTTAACTAACAATTACTTATAAAAACAGACTTATATGACCTATAGGTAACGTTTATTGCACATTCTTATTTTAGAAACTAGTTTTATAATGTCAATAATACTTTAAGTTGGACATCTCAGCGTTTCGTTTACCAGGCATGGATTCATATTCCACATTTTGCCATCTGCAAATTTTTTCCCAAAACTGTGGCAAACATTTTGTCATGAACAGCACCCTAAATCCAGAACCCAAGCTAAGCTTCCTGGTGTCAGCTCTCACTTCTGTCTATAACCACCGCCTTTCACCTCGGGAAGAGCCCTTGACTAATTGGATGCCGGCATGTAATTGAGAGAGGAGCAAAGCAATAGGCTCTGGACGAGCAAAGGGGCACGATCATCTCACCAAGGATAGTGGATTGAAGAACACCACCAGACGCCACAGAGTGGAACAGGCAGGCTGGGCCAGCACAAGCAGAGCAGAATCGTCAGACAGGCCGGGGTCAGGATTGAAGAGAGCAGAATAGTCACATACAGGCTAGGGTCAGGATTGGCTGTATCAGAGTAGGCAGGAAAAGCAAGGGTCAATACACAGTAGATTAGGCAGGAATCACAAGGATTAAACACCCAGGAACTTTCTAATAGAACCTAAAAATGGGCAAAGTGCAGAAGACTGAATTCCTCTTTTATACTATTTGAATTTCGCGCGATGATGTAATCACGCCGACGCATAAACCCGGAAGTGTGCCGGTGTGTGCGACATAGAGCAACTGGCCACAAAAGGAGAAAGAGCAGTGTGGCGAGTGTCCACGTTCATGACTTATGGTCCAAATCTGCAAAAAATTTGTATCTGAAAATATTCTAGCTAAAACTTGTAGAAGTCCCTTTAACAATTGGAACATGTTTTTTGCCTTCATGATTTTGATGCTGTTTCACTCTGGTTTTCCTTTTCTAAACAGAATAATTTGAGTTTTTTCATTTAATAATTTGAATAATTTGAGTTTTTCATGGGGACAATTAGAAAATGTAGCACAACTTGAATTGTTGTACTTTTCCTGCATGGACAAATTCCAGTCTGAATTGTTAGTGAACTAAGCCAGATCGTGCGTGGAAGTTTGGCTGAATTTTTATTATTAAAATAATGGGAATTTTAATAAATTCCCACTTAAACTATAACATCATATGTTGAAGAAATGTAATAGACTATCAATGAATCCATTAATAATGAAAATATTTAAGGAACCAAGACCTTACAAAAGGTAAAGGGTAGCCCTTTCATGTATACTGTATGTGCACCCCCCCTTTTTTCCACAGTGGATAGTGTACACATTTCCACACAGTGTAAAACAGATCCAAGGGCTTTGATTGTCGCCTGACTGGAATGTAAAACATGTACTAGATTAATGCACAAGAAGGCAATTAAATTAAAAACAGTGGGGGGTGGGGGCATGTATAATGTTTGTGCAGTGTATATTATATATTTATTCTCAAATTATTGTATTGTCCATGTTTTTTCCTCAATGTTTAACTATTGCACTTCTGTAGCCTTCATTCCATTTTTTGCAATTTGCATTGTGCATAAATAAATTGCAAATGGCTTCCAAAAGAGACTGGTGTTTGTGTGAGTGCACCCATTGTGTTAGGTTGTGGTGCGTGAAAATAGCATTGATAGTAAATCAAATTCTCCAATTTGCTAAACTGTTTTGCGTATACTGTATTTGCTGAGTGTGCACATCAGTTTTTGCAATTTGAGTTTTTTTCCATTCCATTTTCCAGAGATTTAAAAACCTCTTATGAACATTCGCAGTGCAAAAAAAAATTCACAACTCTTATCCAGCTTTATTAATATAACCGTGAGCAGGGCAAACATATTAGACCAATCTGCCCTGCTCAAAGTTAATAAATGAGCCCCAGTGTGCATTATAGCAAGATCATTGTTTTCCTGTATTATTGGAAAGAAAGAAAGAAAGAAAGATTATCATGCTGCTAGAAGTCTATATTCCATCTCTACTCCCTAGACAGGGGATTGTTATGAAGCTAATTTCAGTAGTCATGATCAGCAGAAGTTATCCTTATTTCTTGTAACATCGGCCTTGTTTCACTCAAAACTCAATAGTTTAATACACCTGCAGCTCATGTCAGAAATATTGCAACCATTTGCTTATTCCTTAGGAAATCTTCAACAACTCACTGATTGCTTTCACTAATTAAACATTCCCATGTGTATCATTCTTCTCCAATCAAGGTGTCTAATAGATGCACCGAACACAGGCGATATCTGAGCAATTCCAGTTAGCCCTTATTTTTTGTTTCTATAGATTAACCATTTACTGCTATTACATTTAACTACCCCTCCTATGTCATTTCAAACCCATCTTTATGCATCTTGGAAGAAAATATATTTTTGGATGGTGAAACATAGCTATTAAGATTAATCTCAGACAAAATACACAGAAGGCATTGTAAAATAACTAAATAAAAAACATTTTGTCACCCCTTTGTCCTGGTATTTTTTTGTAATAAAAATGTGCAATTGCTCAGCTGCTGCTGTCAGATAAAGCTACCTCTCACCTGATCACTGAAGATAAATAAGGGTTCTAATAAATATTTTCAATTATGCAATTTTTGTGTTGTTTGTAATTATTTGGAAATGATTGGTAAAATAAATTATGATGCACAGATTAATCAGATATATGGACTCATAACTGGAATTCATTCATATTTTTTCCCATTGAAACAGAGTGAAGATGTGTCACAGTAATATACAAAGGGGCAGATTTACTATTGGTCGAATTTCGAATAGAAAAAAAATTGACCACAAATTTTTCTATGGGGATCATTTTTGATTGAAAACGGCCGATCAAATCATTTGAATTGAACAATAGCATTGTTCGCATCAAACACTTTGAATGATTTTAACAAAAAAATTAAAATTTCCAGGACTTTTCAGTAAAGCTTCCAGGAGGTCCCCCATAGGCTACAATGGCAATTCAGCAGCTTTAAGGTGTTTAATTCAAATCAAATTTTGGGCTCTTCGATAGTCGATATTGCCCAAAATGACTTCGAAATTCAAATTTTGCCGTCAAATCTCCAAGTACACGCTGTGGATGGAGTGAACCAATTCAGTTACATCTACATTTGATTTGGCAAAATATGGTTTGTTGAGAAGGCATTTTACAAGATAAAGGATTGGCTGGTAGTAGTCCCATTTTTTCATGAGAGATATCCAGCACTGAGTCTAAAGGAGTCTAAATGGTCCCATTCTCACATTTGGAGGGGAACGGCACCTTACCTACTACAGCACAAACAAAAAAATGTTTGGAAAGACTGCACTATATTATCTCCTATTTATTTTTCCAACTACACACAGGTGCCGATCATCTTTCTGATTAAACTCTTTTATAATAAGCTTTAAGTAATTGTAAGTAAAGTAACATGTCTTTAAAGTTGCCCAAAATGACTTCAAATTTTAATAGAAAATTCACTTCAACCCTTATGTATTTAGCTATAGGTAATATTTCAGATTATTGTAATACTAGAGTATTTGGCCTTGCTTAGTCAATTAAAGTCTATAACTTGTACAACTTTGCAATTTTTCCTACTGTGGAAGCTTTTAGTTGTGTGATTGTGGCCTTGGATCTCCAATACCTAGGTACAAGCAGTTTTGCGGAGTTTAGAAGAGTTCTAGTAATGCCTTTCTATATCGATGTGGGGTTCTACAGTATCTCCATGGTGCTGCAAAAGATTTCGATTTTTTAAGTCTGTGAGAATCTTAATTTAGCTTACAGTGGTATATGACACAAAGAGGATGCCCTGGATAAATTAGGGAAGAACATTATATTGTACAAGAGAGGTTTCTTAATGTGTTGCCAATAGCATCTCATTTTTGGCTTGTTAATTGTATAATGAGAGATCATTTAACTTCATGTATAACTGATTAATTTTCTACTGCATTTCTCTAGCTTGTGAAGATTTGATTTGGTTTCTAGTTCCTTAATGCATTCAGGACATTGTTAATTTTAAGATGTTTTTCTTGTGTTTCCTTTGGGACACTAATGATCACTTCTGATCATGTGCCTCCCCAGATAATTTAATGTCAGCCTTTTCCAATTAATTTGTGGTGCATGTGCATATTCAGTTGTAGATTTACTTTTTTAAGCAGCCTTTCATTTAGTTTCCAAGACCAGGTATTAAACTCTGTGGACAAAAAACGTCTTATCTTCCACAGCAATGCCTGTCTACTACTTGGCCCCTTTAAGTAGCATGCATAGTGTTGGCCATCATAAATACACCAATGATAGCTTGCTGCAATGGATAAATTTTTTGTAAATACTTTCATTGCTGTGATTTCAATATAAATTCAACACCATCCATTTGTCACTTTCTTTTCTTAGGTTATGCCATTGTTTTTTCAGACAAATTGTGTGTTCTTCAGCAGTATTTAACGATATCATATACAATTTCTGTCTCTAAATATACATTTAGATATAAATCTACAAGTTCTGCTATTAGAGAGTATTCAAAAAGAGCATCCAGCCATGATCAGTCTATAATTAAAAATACTGTGTTTCTCATTGTTTACATTTCTGCTTGGAACATTGTCTCCAGACATTGGTAGTTAGCACAAAAGTGTAATCAACAATAGTAACAAAGGAAGTATAGGACTATTAGTGCCAGGAAGATTAATTATCCTGGCTGCAGTCAGGACTCAGGGTTAGACTAGCCTGCTGGTAGAAACTATGGTCATTTCTAAAGTCTGTCAGCCTCCTAGTGTCTCCTAGTTTCTGTTCATCGTTTTTCTTATAACTGTAAGATAACCATTGGAAAAGTAGCGTTGGAGTTACTAAAGATGGCCAAATTAAATAAGTGAATAGCCAGAGACATGCGCCCTCTTTAATATTAACAAAATTACAAAAATAACAAAATTGAAATAAGATCAGCTTAAAAAGTTGCTCATTTTCCCTGCCAATCAAAAACAGCTATTTCTCAACAATTTCATCAGAAAGTGCCTGTGGGTGGGGGGAAAATAAACAGAAACTGATAGCTGTAACCTCTGAGTGACATCACTTCCAGGAGTTGCGCACAGAGACATAGGGGTAGATTCATCAAAGAGTGAAGTTAAGAGTGAAGTTCCGCCACTAGAGGGAAATTCCACAGCTCTCATTTCATTTCTATGGGATTTTTAAATGCATATTCATCAAAGGGTGAACTTTCACTTCACCCATTGATGAATACGCCTTGCAAAATCCCATAGAAATGAATTGAGAGCTGTGGAATTTCCCTCTAGTGGCGGAACTTCACACTTTGATGAATCTACCCCATGGGGAGAGGAACACTGGCATCTTCTTACACCCTTAAGCGATGCTGATCTCAAACGCAATAAGAAATCCCATCCCCAATTTGTTTTTAAGCCTTTCTGTTTCATATTTAAATAGATTAACAATGGCTTTATGCTATGGGCTGTTTTCTAATTTGCCATCAAAACTCCAAGTACATGCTGTGGATGGAGTAAACCAATTCAGTTACTTCGACATGTGAGGTTTATTGAGAAGGCATTTTACCAGATAAAGGATTGGCTGATAGTAGTCCCATTTTTTCATGAGAAATATCCAGCACTGATGTTCATTGGAGTCTAAATGGTCCCTTTCTCACATTTGTAGGATTTAAAGGGGAACTTCACCTTACCCATAACAGCACAAACATAAAAAATGCCTGGAAAGACTGCACTATATTATCTCCTATTTATTTTCCAGCATCACACCAGTGCCGATTATCTTTCTGATTAAACTCTTTTATAATACGCTTTAAGTAAGTTGTGCTTAAAGTAACACATCTTTAATATATTTATAATTCTGAATAAGCTATTTTTCCTAGTGTTCTTCTCAATGTCTTTGAAATGTTTGTGACAAATATTTGCCTGGGCCATTGATTGACAATATGAGTGTTATGTGAACACCAGATATTACACTTCAAGGCAGAGTAGAAGCTTTATAGACAAAAAGTATACAACACACTTTGTATTAATGTTTTCTTGATTTCTGACAATCCCTGCAGCCAAGTGCACACTAAGGGGCAGACTTGCTATAGATAAAAATTTGAAATTCAACCATCAAATTTTTTGGGGGCTCATTTTTGATTGCATTGTTCGAATCGAACAACATTAACAAAAAAAATTTGATTTTCCAGGAGGCTTCTAGGAGGTGCCCCATAGGCTACGATGCCAATTTGGCAGCTTTAAGGTGGCGAATAGTCAAATTAATTTTTTTTAAAAAGAGACAGTACTTTTCCAATTTGAATCTAATTTTGGGCTATTCTATAGTTGAAGTAGCCTAAAATTACTTCAAAATTTGAATTTTAAAATTCTAATTTTATTTCAAAATTCACTTTGAATCTTAGTAAATGTGCCCATAAGCATACTGTATGTGGAGGCCTATTTTCAACAGTACATTTTAGTGGTTTTAGAGGTTTTGGAAACCACAACTAAACACACTTTCTCTAAAACCATGAATGTCATGAATTGTATTAAAAGATCCAAAATGAAAAGACAAGAGCTGGAAAAGTCACAAATAGCTGAAGAAAAGTAAAAAAATGCAACCTTTTGCACAATAACTATGATCAAATCAAAGAAAGAAAGATGTAAAAAAGGACATCTGCCATTGACTTCTACATGATTTCAACAGGTTTTAGTTGGAGTATTTTTGTATTTGAAATTGTTACAGTTTTGTCACATGGAAAAGTCTGTTTTTTTTTTGGCATAAAAAAAAACCTGACTCAAAGTTGTGGTTTTATACATCAGGCCCCATAGTGTCACAATGCCAGAAAGAAAGCCTAGCAAGATTAAAAAGATTGGGAATACCTGTAGGAAACTTTGAAGGCAGAAGTTGGTACTGTTGTAGAAGTACTGAACCTCTTGGCTAAACTTGTGAATACAGTACAGTATATAGGATATTACAATACTTGTCTTATTTCTAGGCTTTAGTTATCCTTTAATATATTCATATTTCTTGATTCCAGTTTTTGATAACTTATTCCAGAATTTTAAAACAGTTACTCTGCATCTCACATACTTATTACAATCCTATATTTTTTGTTATTGATTTTTCAATTTCCCTGTACTGCATGCATTTTTAATGCTATATCCATTATCCTCAATCTTCTCAAAATAACACTGCTTGTTTTTTTAACCACTCTCAAAAATGGTATGATACAGTATATACTTTTTTTCTACATTATTTGCTTTTATGTTTCCTTTTGCTAGCATAAACACAACATTATTTGGAATGGGGAATAACCATGAGCTCACAAGTATCTCAAACATCAGATGTGTGCATTTACTATTGTAGCCTATGGGGGAATCCTGGAAGTTTTACTGAAAAATCTAAGTCCTGGAAAATCAATTTTTTGAAAATCATTAGGTTAGAATTCTATCAAATTCGATCGAAAATTGACCTATTCGTTCGAAAACAGTCCATTTTCAAATGAAACTCCCCCCCAAAAAATTTGATGGTCAAATTGCACATTTTTTTCATTCAAAATTCAACCCTTAGTAAATCTGCCCCTTAATGTAACTTTGAGTTTCTTTCTTGAGGCCAACCAATCTAAAAATGTCTAGTATGCAGCATTTAATATTGTATGAATGAGTTATTTTTATTCATTCTTTTAAATGCACGTTCCTCAACAAAAGTTAGTCATTGACTTTTGAAAACTGGCAAAATTCTCAGTTTTATTTCAGAAAATGAACACTTGCATAAAACTACAGATTGGAGTAATCATATTTTAGAGAAGTCAGTCCTAACATCCAATAAGCTAGTAAATCAACAGTAATGAGACAGATGAAAACAAAATATGATTGGTTGCTGTGGGTTACAACTCAGGAGATAAAATGTCCTTTTTTGCCTCAGTTCTTTTTTTTATCTATATCTAACTACTGTATGTACCTACTAATATACGAAATGTAACATTATACAATTTATTTGCAAGGCATTAGAGGTTATTTATAGTGGTGAGCAAATTTTTTCCCCAGCCATGGATTCCAAATTTCCCATCTGCGTTTTTTCCCCTAAAAACTATGGTAGAAATCTGCAGTGGGAAAATTTGCTGTGACAAAAAAAGTCATCAAGGTAAAAAGACACCCATGAGTAAAAAAAATGTCCACTTCATGAACAGGTATTGATTTTCATGCATTTGGAGAGAGGTAAATTGCCGTTAGTGTAAAAAATTGTCGAACATAGAAAACATTTTCACTCCCATTGACTTCAATGCACTTTACAAATTTCTCACAGGTTTGCACATTCTTTCTCAGTTTTGTGAAATTCGCTCACACTGGTCTTTACTTCATGCAGGGCAAGGTGTAAAAATTTAGTAGAATCTGCCATGTTTTCTGCACTATGCACACTGCCCTTCGTGTTTCTGTGCTTTGTTTTGCAACCTGTGTTATCCCCAGAGGCTGGCCCTAGGCAACCCAGCCAGCGAGCTTCCCCCTCCTTCCCCTGTAGATTGTGCATGCATGCGCAGTGAAGCTCGCAGATGCATGTGAGATGAAGCTCTCACACACATGAGCGGTGAAGCACTCGCAGCACTTGCATCTGGGGCATTGCTGCACTCCTATTTTGCTACAGTGCACTGTAGGTTAAAAAAAAGTAAAAGGCAGAGAGTGCAGCCATGTACTTAAAACACTTGCCACAAGCAGACTCTGTTGCACCTCCCAACTTCTGCAGCTAAATGGCATGCAGGTTAGGAGGCAGGATAGGAGATCCATGTAGTGGTTTTATCTTTTTAAACATGTCTGACAGTTTGTTTAGGAAACCTTTCAACAAGCAAAATACACAGTGAAGACATGTCCAAGAACTTTCTCTTTAGTGATTGGCGAATTTATTCACCTGGGTCTAATTCCCACGATTCCCTGGAGGGAAAAAAAAGAAGACTCTACCGTTCTTTTTGGACGCCAACACGAATGTGCATCGGTGTCCAAAACGAGATGTGCACATCCAAAATGAGATGCACGCGTTCAAAACAAGACGCCCGCAGCATTTCGCAAATTTTTCCCTGCTTCACGAATTTCGTGAAAAATTTTGCCTTGCCAAACACCACAAATTCTCCCCTCACTAATTCTCTTTAGTTTAAGCACATTCAGGTGATTATTACATAAAATTGTACCTGCAAAAAGCAAGACTTTCTAAGGCCACTTCCATTTTGTTTGGTACCTCGATTCTGTGAAACGTTGTACATCCAATGAATAGCCATGCATCCTAAAGTTCAGGACTGTTTTTGCTTCTTGTCTATATATAAAATGTTTTACATATAGAACACATAGAACTTAATTGCAGGATTAATGTGGCACATTACCTCACATGTATCTAAAATTACTATTTGGGGAATGTAACAAAGCTGGCAACAGAAAAATATTCATAATGCGAAAAGCTATGCCTTTTTCTTTGTGCTAATTTAAGATACAGAAACTTTTGCAATCTCGAAAACTGTTTAGTGGCCTCTTCCGCCAGTGGAGGAAGGATTGACAATTTTATAGTTTGCTTCAAAAGATTATGCCACTTTCAAGCACTACTTAAAAGTGTGCAATTAACATTTGCAATGCAATAACAGTTAAAGGAAGAATGGTACATGCAAAATGCAATTTTTTATTTTTATTTGTGCTAATTGTTTTGCTCTTTGCAACTTTTAACACATACCCCCATAAGACTTTGAATGACTCCTGATGATAGCATCTTTTATAAAGCATATTAATAATTTTTAATTTGTGAGGCTTTCTTATAATTCCCATATACTAAATAATTGTGCAGATTGTAGTTTTGTTCATTTCCACTTTGGATAGTACATACAGAATATGATATAAATTGTTTGTGATCATCCACTATACAGTCCTGCTGTTCATATTGAACAGAAGCAGAATAGTTTAAAATTGACATTGTTCGAAAATAAACGTCACTATCATCTATAAAGTGTGATTATACCAGGCTTACTTAACAAATCTTGTATTGATGATATAAAATATGTGCCACATCAGATAAGCTGTCATGATCCCTGCAGCTGTGTTTGAAATTGTTGCAGATAATAGAGACTATTTTCTTTTGAGGAGAATTGCATGCACTAGATTGATTCCTGCTTAAATGAGAATTCTATATCTGGTAGATGCATGGTATGTTTTCTATTATATCCAGTTACGACAAATAGCAGTGTACATTAGAATTCTCTCATTTAATGATAAAAGAGACAAGTAATAGACTTTACAGCTGATAAAAGGAAAGAATCCCCACATCACATTGAGCACAGCTTTCTATGTTATAGTTTCACAGACATTTACTGATCTGGGATGATTATAAGAATTTCTACAAACACAAACATTTTTTTACAGTCATATTTTAATTGCAAATGAATTTTCCTCATTGTAAAAATGTTAAACCTGGGTGTTGAAACCTGACCTCCCCCAAAAGCCACAAAACGGTACACACAGGGTTGCAACTTGGACGGGTAGATGGGGGGTTGCAGCTAGGGACCCCCCAGTCTGATGCTGATTACTTTTAGGAATGTCTGTTTAAAGCCTAGTGTGAGAGTGGTCCCCACTGAAGATGTTTGTTGTGTGGCCAAAGTGTGAACCCAGATTTCATGATGTCACAGTCGGCACCCAAACCAGAACAGATGCCAAGCACCCTGATCTCGGCTCATGCTTCAACAGTAGTGTGACCGCCTTTGGCCTCGGGTGGAGCCCTCAGCTACTAAGATGCCACCTGGACTTAATGAGAGGTGCAAGATGAAAAGTTCTGGCTAGCAAGGGGCACGACGGTTAAGCAAAGTCTTGGGCAGAAGGTCACAGGACAGAACGGAGGCAGATAACGTAGTTAAATCATGCCAGGTCAGGACAGGTGGAATGCAGACGTAGTCAGACAGGTCAAGGTCAAAACCAGGAAGACTAGCAGATAGGACGAGGCAGGGTCGGAGTCAGATAACAGGCAAGGGTTAAACCGGGAAATCAGATCAGAATGGTCAGGCAGGCAGGGTCGGATTACAGATGGTAGAATAGTCGGTCACAAGCCAAGGTCATGGATCACAAAAGTTAGGAGTAGTCAGAATCAGGCAGGGGTCACAACAGGAATCAGAAGGAGTCAAAGACTAAAGAGCACAGGCACCAGAAACACATAAAAGGTGAACCTAGAACGGGCAAGGGCTCATAGCAAAAAATCCTCTTTTAAACATTTGAATTTGGCGGCACTGTGCGCTGACATCATGACGTCAGGGCACATGCGCCTTTAAAGGAACAGTAACATCAAAAAATGTAATTGTTTTAAAGTAATGAAAATATAATGCAGTGTTGCCCTGCACTGGTAAAACTGCAGTGTTTGCATCAGAAGCACTACTATTGTTTATATAAATAAGCTGCTGCGTAGCCATGGGGGCAGCCATCCAAAGGAGAAAAGGCTCAAGTTACACAGCAGATAGCAGATAAGCTCTGTAGATCATAATGTTATCTGTTATCCATTACTTATCCTGTGCCATATAGCCATCCTTCAGTTTCTGCCATTGCTACACAGCAGCTTGTTTATATAAACTA
This sequence comes from Xenopus borealis, assembly GCA_024363595.1. NCBI lineage: Eukaryota > Metazoa > Chordata > Amphibia > Anura > Pipidae > Xenopus > Xenopus borealis. The sequence continues at coordinate 36,792,741 of CM044432.1, forward strand.
TAGTAGTGTTTCTGAAGCAAACAGATCAGTTTTACCAGCGCAGGGAAACACTACATGATATTTTCTTTACTTTAAAACACTTTAATTTTTTGATGTTACTGTTCCTTTAAACAACGGAAGTGTGTGCCGTGCGCGCACTAGGGGGCCGGCACAGAAGAGGAATGCAGCGAGGTGGGCATCCCAGCTGATGGGTCAGCAGGCGCCCCCTCTGCACCACTAGACCACCAGACAAGCCGCTTTTTATTACACATGAACAAAGATTAGTCAATGAGGAGTGATGTTGTATAAAAAGAGTTGAATAATTCAGCACATATCATCAGGCATTGCTGCGTAAAATGTGTAAAAGTAGCATCATTTTTTACATGCTTTTTCATTGAAGCAGTGTAAAATGATGGCAGTTACATGACATAAAATAAAACAATCCTTGATATATTCACTATTTATTTTATACAGCTGTGAACACTGTTTTTGCAGCAAATTTCCTTTTATACAGTAAAATAGATAGGCCTCTGAGTGCGATGAAAGAGCTGGCATAAAATGGAATTGCATAATAATTGGAGGGCATTAGGTGCTATAACAGGGCTCAGGGGGTCAGGCAAGAGGGATAGGAATCATTGCACGGACTTTCGCTTTTCCATCTCATATAAGGTGAACTGGGAGACCAGCATATTCTCCTAACAGCAAATGTTCCAGTTCCCAGATATATAAAAACTGCGAGAGTTGATAAGAAATTGATTTGCTACTCTTTACCCCTGATGCACAGCCATATGATGGAAGATGTGCAAGGCTGGAAGGAGGTACCAGAATAGTGTTATCTGCAGGCTAAGATGAATGAATCTTCTTATTACAGGTATGGACCCTGGTATCCAAAATACTCAGGATAAGGGACCTTTCTGTAATTTCAAGTCTACAAAAAAATTATTTAAACAATAAATAGACCAATAGGCTTGTTTTGCATTCAATAATGATCAATAATATATTTGTTTGTATCAAGTACAAGGTACTGTTTTATTATTATACAGAAAATGGAAATCATTTAAAAAAATGATTTAAATATATTGGAGTCTATGGGAGATGGCCATTTTGTAATCTGGCACTTTTTGGATAACAGATTATGTATCCTATATTACTTTCTTCAGATAAATTTAAAGTCAAATATATTGAAGCCAATGCATATAATGATTAAGTAGGCATCATAGGCAGAAAAAGAAAATCATTTAAAAAAATTATTTAAATATAATGGAGTCAATGGGAGATGGTCATCTCATAATCTGGCACTTTCTGGATAACAGATTCTTAATCCTATATTACTTTCTTAAGATAAGTTTAAAGTCAAATATATTGAATCCCATTCCAATGCATATTATTATTAATAAGTAGGCATTATTGCAGTAGTTGCTGTGACTGGCATATCATTCTGATAGCATCTAACTTTAACTGGTAATGAACTATTCTTTCTTTATTCACATAAAAAGAGCAATACAGTAGAGACCAAACATTTACCAGAATTAGACAATGCATTATTCTTCACTCCTGCCTTATACAAAATATGAACAGTAAGCTAATACCTTCCAAATCGTTTTACCGAATATGGTTACTATAATTCATCATAATACATTTCCTGAACTCATCACTTAAAAACTATTAAGTACGATCCTTGACTTTTTAAAAAGGCTTATGTTGGAATGCTAATGATCATTTCAATATACATTAATCAATGGCTTTTTAATATAGTGCTAGGTCATGGGTAAAATGTCCTGTCTACTTTGAGAGTGTTCCAACACACAATATATTGAAAAAATAATATTTAATTATGGCTGCAATAGTATTCATCCTCTAAATAAACATATTTAGATTTCATTTTAATACTGATAAGATAATGTTCTATACCAGCTATAATAATGATTACATTTGGCAGCCAGTACAGAATAGAAGTACCTATTGTTGTGAAACCTTAACTTCAGCTTTAAGCACCATTGCTAAAATGCACACTAGCCATACACATCAAGTTTGTTGATAAGGTTGCAGATGGTGGTCAGCAGGTTGACATTTTGGAGTCATACACTGTCAACTTGACTTGGAGAGGCCAAATACACAGTTATTAAGTTTGTAAGCTTCAGAACGCTCTTCACTCAAACATGACACAAACTTCGAATAGGCAAATATTTAGACACTGATGCTCCTTTCCACAGTCACACTCACACATACACTGCATTTTCACAGAAATTAACATTACATTGGGACTCCTCAATTGACCCGTCACCTAGTGCCATCCCACTAAACCCCCTTGTTACATATCTTAATAAAACACCAGGAGACAGAGATGGTATAAAATGGTCACAGCATTTTATCAAATAAGTAGGACATTGTCAGCCAAACCCAAGGCAATATTCTAAAGCCAGAATTCCATAAGAGATTGCTACTATGCTCTGCCATCCCTCACTGAAGACTTAAGATCAGCACTATGATATTATATCCACCACTGAGTATTAGGCTGCCTCTACCTACAGAAAGGATGGCCCTCAAACTCTGCTAGCAGCCGGAGCTGCATCTTCCAACATGAGCAAAGTTCAACATTCCTGCTGGCAGCCCTAAATCTGCACTCTGTCTCGATGACAGAAAACCCAAGCAGGCTGTCACCTAGCACAAGTAGTAGTAGCTTCTGCATCAATCACAAGAGAGAACCTACTTTCTCCCTCTTCTAAATTTACCTGTGCAGTACTCTGGCAAGGTCCTACTGCTGTTGTAACAAATATAATTTTAAATAGATCTTATTTTCAATGTTTTGATACAGACCAAGGCAAAACACCAGCCTGAAGCCAGTGCCAATTATTCCTCAGGAGGGAAAAAATTCCTTCCTGGCCCCAATGGCGATCAGAAACATTCCTTGGATCATGCATTTGGAATTAAAATAAATTAATAAAATGTTTTTTTACTACATAAAGATACAAAAACACAATATAAGAGTGAATTCAGGAAAACCTCCACAATCGAAGTAAACACCTGACATTAACTCTAAACATTAACCAGTATAATGTGGCTGCTGTCATTTGGCTGTTGCTCATTCCACTTTTGCTTTTTCCAGAGGACTTGTACCTAAGATGGCTTGGTTACACTTGCCCCCAGTTACCCACCTGTTTCAGTAATCTGGCATTCCCCATGGATGCCCCTTTAATATTCTGACCAGGCTTTTTCTACTGACAGACCACTGGTCTGAATCCATCAAACCCTACTACTAGCCTAAACCCTTCCTATTGAGTCCTTCTGCTGTGGAAAATCCACCGGGACACTGTCCCCACTACCCTCCTTGCAGGGGTATTAGGCAGCCCATGCTTACTACCCTAGTTCAGACAATTAGTGCCTGCTCAACTCCCTCTCACCTGCTCTCAGCCTATTTGTATACACTTTTCCAGATATCTGCACTTCCAGTCTTCCACTTGGGGCCACTCCAACCTGACTAAGAACATAAAACCAGGTTGTGGTTCCCTTTTTATACCTCTTGCCATCTGCCTCTAGTGGAGAAAAAGTACATTGTATCCACACTTCTATTACCTTCTTGTGCCACCTAGTGGCTGGTTTAGCAAATTACACATATCATCTATATAGCAAACAGACTCATATTTATATGAACTGCACACTAACATACCGCACAGCAGTGTGCACACAGTAATTTTCACTCACAATAACATACATCACCCACTCTACCCCCTTAAGTGTGATGTCATGCAGGGCACTTCTCAGTGCCAACCATAGGAAATCATGCCCTCACAGGAAACAAAGTGCCAGAAATACCCCATTCATTGTGGTGTATGGAAAAAACAAAAAACATCTGAATTATGAAATTGTGTTTAGATGCAGAAGGAGGCAATTTCACACAATTGTGCAATTCAAATGTTTTGCAATTTAAGTAGATTTGATGAAATAAATTGATTTCTGTATTCAAATTATAAAGCAGAAATCATCTGTAAATAAATGTGTTTAGATATACCTTACTACAGTACCTGGTAAAGTGCTATGATTTAAAAAACAAGCTTTACAATATTTAGAATGTGAGAATGCCCCTGTTTTTCTCTTATCAGCTCCACAATGCAAGTCATAAAAACATTTGATGCAGGTATGTAGTTATAAATTCTTATTAAAATGCAGCAGATGCTGTTTTGTACATAATTTTGTATTTCCTCCAACTTATATGCAACGTAATGAATATGCTTATAAATTATTTGTACAGATATTGGACCTGTTATCCAGAATGCTCAGATCCTGGGGTTTTCAGGATAAAGGATCTTTCCGTAATTTTAATCTTGATACCTTAAGTCTACTAGAAAATCATGCAAACATTAAATAAAGCCAAACGTCTGTTTAACCAAGTTACTGTTTTATTATTACAGAGAAAAAGGAAATATATTTAAAAAATCTGGATTATTTGATGATAACGGAGTCTATGAAAGAAAGCCTTTCTGTAATTCTGAGCTTTCTGGATAATGGGTTTCTGGATAACAAATCCTATATCTGTATAGGTTTTCTAAATATTTATAGTAGCTTTTTAATTTTGTATTAAGGGTTGCCATGACCGAAGATGGACTAATTGAAGACATTGTTTTTTATATTACTTTTATAGTACAGGTATTGGATCTTTTATCCAGAATACTTGGGACTTGGGGTATTTTGGATAACAAGTCTATTAACTATATCTAATTTAGGATCAAGTATACTTTATTGTTTTATTACTATAGGAAAGTATTTTTTAAAATGTTGATCATTGTATTAAAATGTAGTCTATGGGATGTGGCCTTCCTATAATTCAAAACTTTCTAGATAATGGGTTTCTGGATAACAGATCCTATACCTATACTTATTAAGAGTATATGAGTACTTAAAAGTTTCTTTTTACTTTATGATACTATGGATCTATGCAATGAGCTCTGAATCAGTGTAACCTTCTCATCCTCCCTCTGTTGATTTCAGTGCCTGCTCTTGTTTTACCTCAAAACTCCAAAATAGTGTTTTGAATTCTGTTGCTCATTCCGAAAGAATAATGTGTAGAATTTTAGGATTCAGTATTAAATGGGTGGTATAAAAGAGTATCTCCAAAAATTCCCATAATCAATGTTGTAAAAATGTTCACAATTTATTCAAAAATATATGTTAAAAACATATATGCATACTTGCATACTGACCCAATACTCCTCCAACTTACGCGTTCCATACCCTCCATAGGTGATTATGCTGACATAGTGGCGGTCCATCATAGGCCTATGATTAAGTTTTGTGAGAAGAACACGAAACGTGTAAGTATGTCATCCATACCTGTACTTCAATAAATACTTTTTAACTACAACTGCCTGGAGGATTTGCTCTTTGAGTGCCTACCCAAAAATAATACGGTGATAACCTGTATTAAGGTCTTGTAATGTTGTAATAAAATATATGATAAATATATTTCCTTGATTGGCAAGACACTAACTAGAGTTCCTCTTTTTTATGTGCTTTTTGTTAATAAGTTATTATTGTTAGCTTAAATATAGTCCAGGGCTTTCAGTATTGTCAATATGTCATCTAGCAAAGAGAAACTGATTCATGAGCTCCATTATGTGTTGTTATCGCTCTGGGAATCTATACATAAGTCACAAAATCCCATTCATATTACTGTGCATGTACTCATGCTATTTTGACCTGTTTAGTGTGCCTTGTGTCAGATTAGTTGAGTGCTCTGAATTTTGTAATATTCCTTGAAAAAATATCTAATTCATTGCAAATATTTTTAGAGGATTAATTTTTGGAAGAATAATGATATAGTTTGAACATGCAGTTGTGTTCAGAATAATACCAATGTGTTTAAAGAAAGTGTCTAAAGCTTAAAAATTATCATAATAGCTTTTATTTCCATACACATAAATGCACTGGGAACACTGGAACATTCTATTCCAAATCAAAACTAAATAAAATAAAGAAAAAATGATCAAATTTGTGTTACATTTTACAGAAAGGAATGAAGAAAAGGGAATATTAGGCAGTTCAAAAAATAGAATTGTCTGCATTCTTTACAAACTCAAATATTCACTGTGTAAACTGAAAAATGTTTCAAAATTTTGCTTTCCTTTGAATGACTGAACTAATATTTAGTTGTGGAAGCACTGTTTCTGCACATCTATGTTGCATGGAGTCGCCCAACTTCTGGCACCAGGTATTTATGGAAAGGTCACCTAGGCCACAATGAAAATTTGTGAATGGGCCTGTCTGGAACCTCGTACATTCCACAATTCTTCAGCATTTCTTGGTTTTGCCTCAGAAACAGCATTTTTGAAGTCACCTCACACATTTTCTCTTGGATTAAGGTTCAGGGATTGGGCTTGCCACTCAATAATGTCAATTATGTTGGTCTGGAACCAAGGTGTTGCTCATTTACTGGTGTGTTTGGGGTTGTTGTCTTGTTGAAACACATACATGATGTCTTTTAGTATTTTGATGTATTGAAATGTATCCATGATCCCTGGTATGTCCAACACCATAGTATGAGAAACATCCCCATGTCGTGATGCTTGTGCCACCATGATCTACTTTCTTCACAGTGTACTGTGGATTGACAAACTGTCTTTCATCCCAGACCCAAAAAGAACAATCTTGCTTTCATCAGTCAACAACATGCTTCACATAGGTGTCTTTTAATTGTAACAGTACTCACAGGTAACTTTAGACCTTCTTTGATCTTCCATTTTGGAAATTATTCTATCCCTTCCATTGGTAGTTTTCTGTTTTCTTTCACGTCTTTCAGGTTTTGGTTACCATTTTCAAAGTATCTGAGCTCATTCAGCTAAGCAGCCTTTCATTTTCTGCACTTCTTTATTTGTTTTCCCCTCTCCAATCAACCTTTTAATCAAAGTACCTTTTTGAACAATGTCTGGAATGAGCCATTTTATGTAGATTTCCATAGAGTAATGCACTATAGCCACCATGCAAAACATTTGCTGCCTTCCATTATTAAATAAGGGCCACAACTGACACCAGTTTTTTCATTGAATGAATGACCTCACAATTAAACTTCACATTGCTATTATTTGGAACAAGCCTCAATTAACGATTCAATTACACAGAATAAGCAGCATGCATGGCGTGACTGTTGGATCTGTTAGTTTTCTATTACTCTACCTCAACTACTAGTTATTTGCCATGTAGAAATATAATTTCTACCAAAAACAGTGATTGATCAGGTAAGTGATGTTGGTCTGCTATTATTCTAAACACAACTGTATGTAAGTAGAAGAGGGATCAAATAGAGTCCCTTCTTAATTACAGCTGCTGAACAACAGAACTGTGAATCTTTTTTAGCTGCACTCTCGCTGAAAGTGTCTGGAGAAAAGGAGTTGTTGAACTGTAAATTAAGTTTGCTATTGGTTATCTTAACCATAAACTAGAGATTTATTGAAACAAAAAAGGGTCATTTCTTGGTACAATACCCAACACAACAAGGCAGTATACTGTATAATAAAAAACTCAGTTGGGGACAGAAAATTATAAAGTTGAACTGCTGTTTCACCAACAGGATAGACAACATAGTGAAATGG
>CM044432.1:36819443-36846677 GCA_024363595.1 Xenopus borealis
AAGCCCAAACATCATAACCCGGGTGCAATCGAAGATAACAGCACTCCAGGGATTTATAATCAGGCACAAAGTTCAAGCAAGAAGTGGGTTCCTTCATAGAACTTTCATCATGGAAAGTTCCAATATGATTTCAATATGAAGCAACATATGCACATATGCATAATTCAATGAAAATGTCTTCCGAATACTTGAGCTCTTATGGGGTTAGAATCAGATCAATGAAGTGACAAAAAAGAGCAATTTCAGTTACAAAGCAACTTCCTTCACCTAGAATAAAAGAGAGCAGGTAGAGCCCACTGTCACAGGCATATTGCTCACTAAGAAGTGTGGTAGAAAAGAACAAGAAGAAACCTATTTCATGGGACACCAGACATTTTCCTGTGGATGTAGCTATAAATTAACACTTTGAAATGTCTTAAATGTTTACTTGTTTGATATCTCAAAAAACTGTTTTCGTTGGTACTACATCAGACCATGGTGCCACACCACTACCAACTTGAAAGAAGAACATTCAAAGCCAAGTTATCACTCAACTGAGGAGAAAGGAGTGATGCAAACTTGCTATTAAATTTGCAAATATCTCTACTGTCCAAAATATCTTTAGTTAAAAAAGATGTGCAGTTGCTTTTTTTACAATATGCATAAAATAAAGATAATTATTTGGGAGATTTTCCCATGTTAAATGTATTAAAAGTAATGATATTGTTTTTCATTATTTCCTAATGAAAATTAATTATACAGAGAGTATCAAATATATCTACAGTATGTACATAACTGGCCAAATGTTTGCACATTCTAAAATAAAATTGTATGAGAAAGAAGCTCAGTATATTGAATCTGAATTTAGTACCTCGTCAGTTTGCTTTGACAGCAACAATAAGCAAATCTAAATTGTAAGCATGCTGCCAGGTCCGTGTCTCTGTCTTGCTGAGCTTTGAATTCCATAGCAGGCAAAAAAGCATGTGAGCATAGATAGGCCATCCATCAAAGAGTTTGGTAAGAATGACAAACATACATAATGACAGCACTAATGATGTTGGTGGCAGCATTTCTACAGACAGCTACTTGGCATGTTGGATAAATATTGCTTTGTGTAGTAATACTTTACTGGTTTGTGACATTGCATAACTCATATGATCCTTAGCTCCACTGTGATGTATGCTTGATGTAACAAATAACATGCTTCAGATTTTTTTTAAAAACTACTCAAGCACTTTGGACTACATTCAAATATGGACACAATTTTTAGCATTACATTTCCAGATTACCATTTTTTTAGATGAAAACAAGAGGGGGTGGGGTCAATTAAGGGTCTAAGTGCATTTCTAAAAGATACTTTATTCCGATTCTCCCCAATTTAAACTCCTTACGTTTTTAAAAATCCTTCCTGTATACAGTGCCATTTCTAATGCAGGAGCCACCTAAGGTGGCCTCTTACCTTTATCTGCGCCAGAGCAGTTTGGGGGGGACCCACTGCAGAGAGCACAATGTGCTCTTTTGCACTAGAAAGATGAATTTACAAGTCTCTTAAAGGTACCAGAATGGTCTTTTTTGCCGTCCCGGTATTATGCTCAGTGATGTCACCTTAGGCAAGTTTTCAACTCACCACATTGTCGCTGCTCCCCTGCTTGTACATTAGGAAAGAAGGAAGGCTACACCAAAAAGGATATACAGAAGCATTTAACCCTAAACAGCCCTACTGCAGAATGAGAATTCTTTGCTTATAAGGGAAAAATATGGAAAAATGCAGCCCAACCCTCATCAATGTTCCAACCCTAAACATACCAGTAGAATGTAGAATACATGGCTCTGGCACAATGGTACTTTTATGTCAGCATTACAGATGCTACATGTATGCTGGGCTCAGTGTGGCACAGCAATATCAAAAGGTGACATAATTGAAATAGCTAAATTAAAATCTCTCTTCCTAAACAAATGCATCTTTCACAGGAAAAAAACTATTCTCCATCTTAGACTAAATCATTCTTGGAGTGAATGTCAGGCCATCCAATCAAAAAGCAAAGTTGAACACAAAGTTATTGTGAATCATGACAAAGTTCCTTAATGTGTATGTATATCTGTTACAGAATGGCTGCCAAGATAGGAATTCATGGTTTGGATTAAATCAAAGTGGCAACCTACACTCTGGAGGGATTGCATGGACTGAAGCAATTGTTTATACAAGGAAGCCTCCATATATCATGGAGATGAATCAGTCTAGATCACTATTTACAGGGTCTATAGACATTGGTTTCCAAAAATGTTTAATATAGTGGAGACTATACTAAGCTTTTTCATAGTGTAAAAATACATTGTGCCAAAGTTATATCTCTTAAATAGTGTAGCAGAGCAGATGATTTGAGCAAAATGGAATTGATAATAAGCATAACATGACAGTTAACAAATTGCAGAGTACATACAGAATAGAATAGTATACTTCACTATTTTAGACTAAATCAAAGGAAACAACATTGTAAGAGCATAAGGAGAGATTTAATTATTTAATGTCAAATCTGTATTACCCTACAACCCAATGAGAGAGAAACTTTTGCATTTTGATTGCTCCTTCAAATCTTTTTTTTTATTGGCCAAGCTTTCAGTGTTCAGATAACTTTTCTAATGGTTAATAATTATTCGAATCACTGTGTCAGTCTAAAACAGTGTTTTACAGTGTGTTCATAAGCATCAGTTCTATTTAATTATCATGTAAACTACAACTTCATGAACTGAGAAGCAATTACAAAACTATGCATGGTCGTATGCAGAGATTAATATGAGCAAAAATATTCCAAATATAATCTGATACCATGTAGCTACGAAAATACACTATTCATAAGTGAGTCTTAGCCAGATTATCTTTATCTCTCACATCTTACCCACTTACATTCCCTTTCTTATTATAAATACCTTAATTTTTTTGTTGTATGGGGGATTTGCCCTAATTTTTATTGTAAATTAATGTAGCCATCTAGCTATTTTTCTTCTTGGGTCTATGGTATAGTTAAAACTATCATAAACCCACATAGATAAGGGGAACTTTTGAACTAGAGAAATGCATTGATGCGTTTGATCATGGCTTGTGGTGGTGCACGACCCACTACTGCTGAACCACTGTTATCCAATTCTTATGCATACAAAGCAGTGTTGCTCAGTTTGTGGGAATTTGGAGAAGTCTACCCAGGGGAGGGGGGGGGTCTACCCAGGGGAGGGTTGTTTTTTGATTACGAGTTTAATTCTCCTTTTAAAGTCTGGAATATGAATAGGCACAGTATTGAATAGGAAGGTAAGTGATAAAACCATAATACTGTAGCCTGAGCAAGCAATAGCTTTGTGTGCTGGGTCAGTGACCCCCATATGATAAAGACAGACAAGCACAGCAATTAATTTAAAAAACAATTAGAAAAAGAAATAATTTAGACGAATAACAAAGTTTCTAGGAACAATACATTCTATAACATACTACCAGTTAACTCCAAGTTGAACCCCCGCTATAAGTAACAGTATTTTGTTTGACATTTATAGTGGTTATATCAGACTGATGCATTGTCATAGCCATGATGACACATACAGGTATGGGATATATTATCCAGAAACCCATTATCCAGAAAGCTCCTAATTTCAGGAAGGCCACTTACCATAGACTCCATTATAATAAAATAATTGCAATCTCTAAAAACGATTATGTTTTCCTCTGTAATAATGAATCTATACATTGTACTTGTTCTAAATACTATCCAGTTGGGGTTATTTCATGTTTAAATTATTTTTTAGTACAGAATCCAAGCGATCCAAATAAATCCCTTATCCAGAAAAATCCTGGTCTTGGCATTCTGGAGAAAAGGCCCCATACCTGCACAGTGATTTATACTGTCAAGGTCTTTGTAGGAAAAATATATCACTGGCCTCGGAAAATAGCTAAAGACCATATATAACTGACTTACTTGTTTTTCACAACTATTATGTGCAATAACCTGTTCAGCCAACACAGGGAAAAAGACAACTTTGGGATAAAGAATATGGGATAAGTATAAACCAATCATTGTGTCCTTATTTAGAGGTCTGAAGAACCAGAGAATTCCTCTTTCATCAATCAATTTTATCATATGTTTGGAAGAAAAGTAGTTTTTTTCCCTAGTGATACATTATTATTTCATTTTATGCTTTGCTTTTCCATGAACATCTGAGATGTTTTTATTGCTTACTTGACATTTATTGCCAAGAAGAATCATGAGGTCACATCAAACTGGCTATTTCAAAAGAAATGTGCAGATAAATATTTTAATGATCAAGTAAAATGTTGAATCATGTGCATCTATTCAATGCAGTTGTGGGGAGAAGGACTTCATTCAAGGAAAGTCAACAAGGAAGAATAGAAATACATGCAAGATCAGTTATGAATTCACAATGTTAGGAAAAATTCTCAGCACCAGCATGCAGTTTTTGTACTGGTAATACTCTGTCTTTACAGAAATACACAGCCTGGGGGGAAATGTACTCAAAGATCAGTTAAATACATTGCAGTTAGTGATGGGCGAAACTCCTGCATTTCGCATCGACGAAAAATTTGCGAATTTCCAGAGAAATTCGCGAATTGGCAAAAAATTTGCGAAACGAGTTGCGTGTAGTTTTTGACGCGCGTCAAATAACGCGCGACTCGTTTTTGGCGGCAAATTTTTCAGCGCGAATTTTTTCTGCCGTTTCGCGTATAAATTCGCCCATCACTAATTGCAGTTTATTAATGGAATACTTGGATTCTATTTGGTCGAACTGTCTATGTATGGGAAAAAATATTTAACAGGGTTTTATGAACTTTCAGTTTGGTCTACTCCTTCCATGCCATCTGGCCTCACCACATATTAAACATGTTCCGACTGTGCTAGAGCATTTCTTACATGGGGGCTTGACACTCAGACAGGCCTCCTTGAATTTGCATAAGTTTTCCACCACATTCCTGAATATTCTCATTAAACAGAGCACCAGGTGTACCCTTAAAAACTTGTTCTTTATTAAACATTTCATTCAACGGTTTATTGATTGCTGGATAGTGATGGGCGAATAAATTCGCGAAACGGGCAAAAAAATTCACCAACAAAAATTCGCCGTGCAAAAACGAGTCGCGCGTCGTTTTTGACGCGACGCACCGAAAATGACGTGACGCGTCGGAATTGACGCGACGCGCGTCAAAAATGACGCGACGCGCGTAAAAAACGACGCGACGCGCGATTCGTTTCGCGAATCGGCAAAAAATGTGCGAATTTCTCTGGAAATTCGCTAATTTTTCGGCGAAGCAAAACGCGGCCGTTTCGCCCATCACTATTGCTGGACTTCTCTCTAGTATGCAGTGCCTTCCTCCGTTATACTGCCTACCTACTCTACCTACTCTACCAACTAGATCCTTTACCAAAGTAAAGAACATGATACCATATGCCCTAAGTGTGATGTTGCTAATCTGGAACTCCCACAGAGAAAATAATTCCACATAGCAGCTATTAATCGACTAGTACGTCATGTAGCAGCTATTATTAAGAATTTCAGTTTCTAGAATTATTTGGATCCTTTGGGTCAAAGTAAACAACGAGAGAGATCTTAACCTCACTCAGATTTTCTGGCATCAACTATTTTTCTTCATGTGTACTTTTTTGGGTTTTTTTGCAAAAAAAAAAATAAATTATGATCTCTTGCATTTGCTGACATTGTTTACTACAATCTGAGGATCACATGATAATAAGTGTTAGCATTACTCCTCAATAGGGATGCACCAAATCCTCTATTTTTTAATTTTGGTTGGATACTGAATCGCATGAAAAATAATGGGCACCTTCCACTGGTGTAAATACACATTATGTTAAGGGTTCGTGGAACTTGGGTTCGCCAAATCCGAATACTGCTAGAAAGTTCTTAGTTTGGAAGAATTGCAAACTGTATCCAGCATTTGGCGCATCACTACTCCTCTACACAATCCAAGAAGTATATGTTGATGGTGCTTTCGTTCTTGTAATAACCAGCAAAAATATAAAAATTATACCTAAAACCTCTTTTATACACCTTAAATTACCTGAATTTTGGAAAAAAAGAATCATAAAAATTAAGGTTGTATCTATTAAACTGTATGGTGATAATTCACTTGTATATTGACAGTCTGCTACAACTTAAAGAAAAACTGTTTGCAATGGGTAAAAAGACATATTTTGGGTAAAACTTTGTATCCTAAAAGTATACCATTTTTTTATTAAAGGGGTTGTTCACCTTTGAGATAACTTTTAGTATGATGTAGAGAGTGATATTCTGAGACAATTTGAAATTGGTTTTAATTTTTTTTCACTTTTGAGTTATTTAGCTTTTTATTCAGCAGCTCTTCAATTTTAATGTCAAACAATCTGGTAACTAGGGCCCAAATTACCCTAGCAACCATGCATTGATTTGAATAAGAGACTGGAATATGAATAGGAGAGAGACTGAATAGAAGGATCAGCCATAAAAAGTAGCAATAACAATACATTTGTAGCCTTACAGAGCATTTGTTTTTTAGAAGGGGACAGTGACGCCCATTTGAAAGCTACAAAGAACCAGAAGAAAAAGACAAATAACTATAAAACTAGAAATAATAAATAATGAAAACCAATTGAAAAGTTGCTTAGAATTGGCCATTGAATAACATAAGAAAAGTTACTTTAAAGGTGAACCACCCCTTTAACTCCCAGTGGGGAAAAATAGCAGCACTCTTGGAAATAATCTAAAAACTGTATAATGAAAATAGCAAGAGGGTAGTGTAGGGATAACCATAACATCTTATGACATTAAATAAAGGTTATATAGGATGAAATTTGTTCTGACATATGTACAGTTATACCTCATAACATATACAATCAACAATTTTCATGACAGAGAAAGCTGTCATGAATTTAAACATTGGACCCTCTAAAAGTTTGTAGGAGGGATCAATTCCATATTACCCTGCATAAAATTTACTTTGGTGTCTAGTCCAGAATGTATTTCTTTTTTGGATACAAGGGTGTCCAGATGTGATGGGTCTCTGACGGTGGATTTGTTTGTCAAGCCCACTGACAGAAACACCCTTCTACATTTTGACTCTTTTCATCCACTACAGGTTAAAAAGTCCCTTCCAAAATCCAGAAAGTTGCAGGATTAAAGGACAAGGAAAGTGAAACTAAAGAAATAGGCTAGAAATTTTGTACATTATGTTTTGGGCTTCTGTGCCAGCCCAAGGCAACCACAGCCCTTCAGCAGTAAAGATCTGTGTCTCCAAAGATGCCCCAGTAGCTCCCCATCTTCTTTTCTGCTGAGTCATTGCACATGCTCTGTGCTGATGGTTACTGAGCTTAGAGACCGACTCAAAATATACAGAGCACATAGAATAGAAATGTCACAATATAAGGCTGATTAGTCCTTAATACAGATAATTACTACATGGCAGCACAGAAATCTATGCAATTAGCATCAGCATTTAATAATAACCCCTGTAGCATCATCTTATATTACACCTCTGTTTGATAATTTGTGACAACCCCTAAGCTGAGCGTGTTGTATTTATCGTTGGCTGAGCTTTCAAAGTAGCAACATCCTTTTAAAGGGGAACTCCACAAAAACATAACTTAAGCTTTTTGAAAAATAAACATAATTTCAAGCAACTTTGCAATATACATCAATTAAAAAATATGCAGACTTTTCATGGTTTTTAATGGTTTCTGACAGTTCCCTAAGCCTAGCCCCCTGCTCTCCTACTGATTGTTCTGACTACTTTGCTGAGCTGGGTGACTACTGTTACTTTGTATCAGCAGGCAGCTGTTCTTAGCTTACATCCTCTAAACCCCACAATTCCCTGCATACATGATTTCAGTACAATGCATTGTGGGTATGTAGTTATGCATGCTGTATGTAAGCTGTGGAGAAATTGTAGCTTCAGTGTTTTAGTCCCACCTTCCCTGCCAGGATTTAAATTGAAACAGAAAAAGAAAAACTGTTAAACAGCTGGATTTCAGCATAGAAAATGCCATTTGTTCATACTTTTTGAAGAAATAGGTAACTGTAATAGGTATATAAGGGGTTTATGTGTTATGTGTTTATCAAATTTTGGTTTGAAAGACAGAGTTCCCCTTTAATATATATAGCTGGCCTTATGGAAACCATAGTATTTCAGCAGTTTTTTGGATTAACAGAAAATATACAGAATGCATCATAAAAAAATTATGTGCATACATTTGGGCACCCCAACAGAGATATTACATCAATACTTAGTTGAGCCTTCTTTTGAAAATGTAAGCATCTAGACACCTCCTATAGCCTTTGATGAGTGTCTGGATTTTGGATGGTGGTATTTTTGAACATTTTTGACTATACACATTCTCTTCAGTTCAGTTTAATTTGTTTGCTGCCGAGCATGGACAGCCTGCTTCAAATCATCCCTAAGATTTTCGATGATATTCAAGGCGAGGGACTGTGACGGTCATTCCAGAATCTTGTACTTCTCCTTTCTGCATAAATTCCTTTGTAGATTTGTGTTTGGGGCCATTGTCTTGTTGGAATATCCAACTCCTGCATAACTTGAACATTAGCCTGAAGAATTTGTTGATATCGAGTTGAAATCATCCAACCCTCAACTTTAACAAGGGCCCCCCTAAACTAGCCACACAGCCCCACAGCATGATGGAACCTCCACCAAATTTGACAGTAGGTAGCAAGTGTTTTTCTTGGAATGTGGTGTTCTTCTTTTGCCATGCAAAACACGTTTTGTTATGGCCAGATAACTAAATTTTTGTCTCATTGGTCCAAAGTACATTGTTCAAAAATGACTGTGGCTTGTCTAAACGAGCTTTTGCATACAACAACTGACTCTGTTTGTGGTGTGAGTGCTGAAAGGGCTTCTTACCCTGACATACAAATGTTCTTTCTGCAAATTATGCTGAATTGTAGAATGATGTACAGATGCACCATCTGCAGCAAGATGTTCGTGCAGGTCTTTGGATGTGATCTTTGGATTGACTGTAACCATTCTCACAATCCTCAGCATATGCCACTCCTGTATTATTCTTGGCCTGCCAGACCTAGGTCTGTGGCCTTCCATTTCCTGATTACATTCCTTACAGTTGAAACTGTCAGTTAAAACCTCTGAGACACAGTAGCTTTTTGTAGACTTTCCCTAAACCATGATACTAAACAATCCTTGTTTTCAGATCTTTTGAGAGTTGCTTTGAGGATCCCATTCTGTCACTCTTCAGAGGAGAGTCAAACAAAAGCATGACTTAAATATCTTTTCTCATGATTGGAAACACCTGACCATGAAGTTAAAGACTTAACAAGATAATCCAAGCAAATGTAATATTTAAAAAAATTTACAGAAAGTCCAGTTGCGTTTTGAAGAACTTATATTAGATACAACCAAAATGGTGTTGCCAGTAATCAGTATTGAGCAGTGACATGCATTCATATTAGCAAAATTACACAGCCAGCTTTTCACATTAGATTTCATTATACAACTGAATACTGCTTCACTAAAAATCTTTATTCAGTACTCAGATGTTCCTGGGAAATGAAAGACACACCACTGTTATCTTTTTTGTTGAAAGTGGTGTAAATTACTATGTAGGCTGAGAGTGGTTCGCAAACTTTTGGGGGAAAAAAATGATTCTTGGTCTCCTGTTCACTACACTAGCTCCTCATGCCTGTGCTGATCTTTTATTCATTGGTGAAAGTGAATTGTTCTTCTCTATTACTAAATAAGTTTAATGTGTGTTTCGAAAAACCCTTTACGGGGTACAAACGGGGTCTGACACCAGTCAGGATAAAATTAATGAATGTAAAGAATTAGAAAAAAAGGAAACCCCGCTCGTAATTGCGAAAACTAAAACTTCCCAGTAGTAAATTAGCAAACCTTAATTGTCAAAATTCATGTGTTAATTTATCAATTAATTAAAAAAGTTCATTAAGCACCCTCACCCAAACAATCAATTTCCAAGTGTAGTCCAACCCGATTGGACTTATAAATATTTCTATTAAGAGGATTCACTTAAAGTTTCATTAGATGGTGTACAGATGTGAATAAATAAGGTGCAAAGCCATAAAAAGGGGAAGCTTAAAAAAGTGAATTCATATAAATAGTGTAGTATGACCAGCATAAGGAGATGGGTTAAAACGTCCTGTAGTTAAAATACATTGCACAAAGTATTGGAAAATTGGAAAAATTATAGAGTGGTGGAGTTGTCCCAAAGAGTAAATAACTGCCTGGGACACCACAAAGCAAAGGCAGGTCAGGTTTGCTAATTTACTACTGGGAAGTTTTAGTTTTCGCAATTACGAGCGGGGTTTCCTTTTTTTCTAATTCTTTACATTCATTGATCTTTTATTCATTCACATCAATTATTTGGAGTTTATCTAGTGGGACAAATTCAGTTTTTCTGTGTACATACAGTAAAAAATAAGACATATTAAAACTTCAAACAGAGAACAAAACCAAATGTTTTAATAACACCATCAAAATGCTTGTACTGGAGAACATATTACATGTATATGTGAGCATAAGCAGCACTGAAAATAAATTATAATAGAAGTGCTAAATGTATAATGTTTCATATAAATAACTGTATTGGAGTTTTAGGAGTTGAGTTATAATTACCTGCCACGCAAATTAATATGTACAATATATAGTACAAATTAGGGATGCACCTGCGCTATAAGCTTTCACAAAAGATTTTATGGAATACCAAACTGAACCTTCTGAATAAAATAAATTGCCATGTCCACATGTCTAGACCTTTCAGGACACATGACTCAAGAGGTTAGGATTTGGTTTGGTTAATCAGGTGGATTAAGCTGAATCCTGTAAGACAAATAGCAAACCAGATTTTGGAACACTAAAATTACAGTATTTTGAATAAATAATTCACACAGTTTTGGAGTCAGGGAGACTGATATGTATACTTTTTTGTGATAAGTTTTTGAAAAGCATGTGCCAAAACATGCATGCAATTTAATAGAATAAAATTTATGTCCATATTAGTGCATCTTGTGCAAGTTGTGGTGAAAGAAACCTATGTTGTGAATGTAGCAAACTACATCATTATTGGTGATGGTGAAACTTATCAAAGAATGGTATACACTACCCTCTATAAATGATCCTTTATTCAGTCCTCTATTCATTTACAATCACATACTAACAAATCTTAGCTTAGAAAACAAATGTTTATGCAGCACACTTTGGTTTCCAAGTAGATCACATTTTCCGCAAGCCTGTACCTGTATGTCTTCTAGGAATGTTAATGTAAGCTGTTCCTAGAGAGCAGTAATCGACAACCAGTGGCTCATGAGCAACATGTTGCTCTCCAACCCCTTGGATGTTGCTCCCAGTGGCCTCAAAGCAGGCCTCAAACCTGGCTTTGAGGCAAGTTTTGGCTGTATAAAAAACAGGTGTACTGCCAAGCAGAGCCTCCTGTAGACTGCCAGTCCAACAGAGGGGCTACCAAATAGCAAATCACAGCGCATATATGACACCCCAGGAACTTTAAAAGCTTGTGTTGCTTCCTAACTTTTTCCTATAACTGAATGTGGCTCAAGGGTAAAAAAAGAGTTGTGGATCCCTGCTATAGATTAAAATATTGACTTTTATAATTTGTACTAGTTTACAGTTAATTGACTTTCAAATATTAGATTTCCTTAATTTAATTTAAACCTTCACGAAATAGGCTAAATTTACTTTTACAAGTTTAATATAAGTAGTTATACAATACAATGTGTTTTACCCATCAAGACAATACCTAAATGTAGTGAAAATATTGACATTCCATATAATGAAGGCAAGTCTTCTACGTTCACATGTTATCTCATCTCTGGAACATAAAAATCTAGAGAATCCAGTTAATTTTCTGCCTCATACAACATCTCTTTTTATAGCACACATCTATGCAATTAGCAAATAGAATGACTTCTGCATATGACAAATCAACAGAGGAGAGATATTGTATACTTTCATTCATTTCATGTGTCAACTCTTATAACAATGATGTGATAATATTCTTTCAATGTGATAATCGTAATAGGTACATTGAATTCCCTTTACATCTGAGGTGCAATTGAAACAATAGCAGCCATGAATGTAATAAGACAAAAGATGACTCACATTTAATTTAATTGTTGTGCATAAATTAGGAGCACTTTTTATATATCATACACTCACAATTGGTCTTCTGTCTGTGTTTAACATAAAAGTTCAAGAACTATCTCAGAATGGGGCAAATACTATTCTTTCATTTCTTTTGCTTTCGGTGCTCTGTAAGTTATTTTAGGTATGCACTTTCACTTATAAATAAAAATAGATAAACAATCGAAACTATAGTTAGCAAACCCTTCCTTTAAAGAACAACAAAACCCAAACAAGCAAATGTTTATACACTTATTAAATTATGATAATTTGTGGCAAATCATACTTTACACCCCTATTGTTTGTTGCTAAACTCCTGCTTGCTTAGCTAGATTAGTTAGTCATCTAGAGTAGATGGTGCTGAGTAATCGATAAACATGTACAGTATGTTCCTAAAGGTGCAATAAAGTCAACTAGAGAACCAGACAGAGAAGGACAGAGAATGAAGTACATCAAAATGATAATACCCTAATTAAAATAACAAGTTAAAGTGACTTGTGCTTGGTGTATATATGTAAAATCCAATGAAATGTTCTGCATTGTTTATACTATCATCTCCATTTGCCCTTTTCATGTATATTTGTATGACCATGGTTGAATTGCCCTAGCTACCATATTCATAGAGATCTCCTGCTAAATATGCTCTATTATAATAGAGAACATTTTGGGAGATGATTTATCAAGGGTCGGATTTCGAAGTTAAAAAATTATTGAAATTCGACCTTCAAATTTTTTAAGCATTTTTTGATTGAAAATGGAGCGTTTTCGATTGAATCGGTCCATTTTGATGAATAAAAATAGTTCGAATATTTTGATATAATCGCACGATTCTAACGATTTTCACAAAAAAAATGTTTTACTTTCAAAAATTTTCAAAAACACTCCTTAAAGGGCAAGGAAAGTGTAAAATAGAATAAGGCTAGAAATGCTGTATTTTGTATACTAAACATAAACATGAACTTACTGCACCACAAGCCTAATCAAACAAATTATTCATGCTTTCAAAGTTGGCCACAGGGGGCTGTCATCTTGTAACTTTGTTATACATCTTTGTCTGACACTGGCACTGCCCATGCTCAGTATGGTCTGCTTGAGTTCTGCATGGCTGGTAAGTAAGGCAGGGGTTCCCCCTGCTGTTCATAAGTGATTGTTTCCCTTCCAGAAGCACTAAATGAAAGAAGAATTTCACTGCATACAGTCAGGTTTCTTATAAAAACGGTACACATTTTAAAATTAAAGTATATTGGAGATAGATTTCTTTTTCATTAAAGAAAGTAAAAATGGAATTTTATTTCTTTGCCTTTCCTTGCCCTTTAAAGAGGAGGTCCCCCATAGGCTAAAACAGCACTTCGGCAGGTTTAAGGTGGCGAAGGGTCAAATTTGAACTTTTTAAAGAGAAAGTACTTCGATTTTCGAAATGGTCGAATTTTAAAATTTGAATCAAATGTTTTTTAATTCAAATAGAATTTTGGCCTATTCGATCAAGGTACCCAAACATTACTTCAAAATTCTAATTTTTTTATTTAAAATTTTCAATTCAACCCTTAGTAAATCTGCCCCTTAAACTTTTAATAATGTAATCATTTTCACTATGAAGTCTCTTTGAATGTTTTATATGTAAAAATTCTATTGACAGACTTATATTAGAAAAAAGAATGATGTATAATAGGGATGGCCAAATTATTTTGCCCTGCCCATAGACTTAAATGGTTTCTCGCATAAAAAAAATGACGTGTGTGGGCATCGGCGTCAATATGCTGGTGTCACATTTTTGCCAAAGCAAAATGGGTCAAATTTGTCCATCCCTAATGTATAAATGTTTTCTGCTATACCTGAATAATCACTTGAGGTTAAGTAAAAAAAAGATTCTATTCATGTACAAAAATCCCTCTCTAAATATATTTGTTGTACTTTTTTTGGTGGGATGAGGGTGGAGATCATATTTCACAAATAAATGTAATGGAGAGGTCCACCTTTATTTTATTACTGCACTTTCTGCTGACCTACTAAGAAGAAACTGAGTTGTGAGACACCCAGTCAAAATAAATGATAAATCCGTTTATATTGCTATATTGAATTGCTTGTTGCTGATTCATGGCTGTGGCTGGGGTTATGATCTATTTTTCAAATGTACACATATGTGAACCTTTCAGATAACCATTTTTTCCGCAATAAAGGAAATTTTTATTCAACTGCCTTCTTCATCAGATTTAACCTACCGAATTGCAGTAGAAGCCCCCATAGGCTTTTTTTAAAGTTTTCGTATCGAATAGTATTCGTACTATTTTGTGTAAAATATTTGATCCTAGGATTTATGCGAATATTCGAAAATCACTCAAAACCTTCGAATATTTTATTTCGGCCAGATATCGATCGGGGAAGCCCGTCGGAGGGCCCCCCACATGGTCCGATAAGCTGCAGACACAGTCTGTCGGCAGCTTTTATCGGCCTGTGTATGGGTTGAAGTGAAATTTTGAATAAAAAAAAATAGAATTTTGAAGTAATTTTTGGGGACTTCAACTACCGAATAGGCCAAAATTCTATTTAAATTCAAATAAAATTTGATTAAAATTTGACCATTTGAAAACCAAAGTACTGTCTCTTTGAAAATTTTGAATTTGAACCTTTGCCACCTTAAACCTGGCGAATTGCTGTTTTAGCCGATGGGGGACCTCCTAAATGTGAACATCTGAAAATTTTTGAAAATCTAGGGTGGGGGGGGGGCACGGCCCGCACCAGGGCCCACCCCACCTAGTTCCGTTACTGTTTCCACTTCGCCTGCCAATTCATGAATATCATTGT
The DNA here is from genome assembly GCA_024363595.1 of Xenopus borealis. Taxonomy (NCBI): domain Eukaryota; kingdom Metazoa; phylum Chordata; class Amphibia; order Anura; family Pipidae; genus Xenopus; species Xenopus borealis. The sequence continues at coordinate 36,834,397 of CM044432.1, forward strand.
ATTTTCCATCTACACTGTATATAACTGTAATTCAATGGTAGCATTTAAAGGAAAACTATATTATATATATGTATATATATACATATATATATATAATCTGTAATATACATATATATAAAAATACATTGTATAATAGAGTTCATATGTAAACCCAGCTTCATGTAAAAAAAAAACATTTTCCTAATAATATAATATGTCATCGGGTAATCCTAAATAGAAAATTGCCATTTTAAGAACTAAGACCCACCCCCTGGGATCCTGCAATTCACGGTTCACACGAACAAACCATAAATGTTAGGTAACATGAGCCAATTAACTGACAAAGTTGTGTGTTTTGCAGTTACAGTTAGAGCTGCAGTATTACTGTCCAGGTGATCTCTGAGGCAGCACAGAGGACATCACAAAATGGTGGCACAAGGTAAAAAATGTAAAAGGGCAATATTTAAATTCAAGTTTAGTAAGATTCTTTAATATGCCACTTAATATAATATAAATTAGCTGTTGTTTAAGTTTTCATTTTAGGGGTATATTTTCCTTTCAAATTGAACAATACTCAGTGCTTACTCTGCAAAAACTGAGAGTTGTACAATGGCTGTACAAACATGAGGCTGAAAGCCACATAACAGAAGGTGGGATTCAGTAACTTTAAAAATTGGCATGTGTAATAATTTTGACATCTGTTTTCATTACTATAAGATTAGCCTAAAGGCCATCTCCCATATTATCCTCTGAAGTCCAAAACCCAAGATACTCACTGCATGTGTGCTTTAAGAAAAATGTTGTGGCATATGCTGAAAATGAATACAGTACATTATTGTTATTAAATTAAAAAAAAGCTGAGCTCACTGTACCATTCCTTAGCTCTGTACTTCCAGGCAACTGATTATGATACAAACACAAATCACCAGATCCAACTCAAATTTTTCTGAACAAATTAGAATTAAAATAAAGCAAAAGCAGCCATGCTTTCACTCATTTCACAAAGCAAGTAATTGCAAAGCCAGACACAGGGCTTATGAGCAAATAAACATAACACTATACATTTGAAAAAATAAACTTCTTTGATAGATATTTTATGTCCTGTATTTTACTTTTCAGTTGTGCTGCTCCCAATACATCATCAATTTCCCCATAGACTTCACTGTCCTGCACACTGCCCTGAGTTGAGAGCCATAAAAGTTGCCAATGATACAGTAGGTGGCAAAGGTCAGCATGCACAGGTACGGTATATAGCTCTCTAATGAATTTTGACATATGAGGGGCAATTAAGGCCTGGGGGGGTGTTGAATTGTAATACAAAAATGAGTGACTGGCACATACATTATGTTGCTTAACTGTACAGTGAATACTGAATATATACAGTATGTTTATATATATATATATATATATAAGTGACTAGTACCGGCACTCGCGAAAAAATCCACATACGATGCCTGAGTGCAGTCCTTCGAACAATAGTGGATAATAGCATGGAAATCAGGTCCCACTCGCAGGTCTTATGAAGATATAAAAGAGTTTTATTAAGGCAAGACTTAATAAAACTCTTTTATATCTTCATAAGACCTGCGAGTGCGACCTGATTTCCATGCTATTATATATATATATATATATTCTGTATATAAAAGCACTTTAAAATGCAAGCCCATAAATAATAGTTGCTTTGATAACCCATAAATATATCCCTTGCCTATGATAACATAACAATGAAATGAAAAATATTTTTTTCTGTTATACCGTTACGCAGTCTACTTATGCAGGTATCCCATAGACTCTATTTTATCGAAATAATCCAAAATTTAAAAAGTTATTTCCCTGTAATAAAAAAAGGACCTTGTACTTGATCCAAACTAAGATATAATGAATCCTTAATTAAAAGCAAAACCAGCTTATTGGGTTTATATAATATTTACATGATTGTGTAGAAGACATAAGGTCCCAAGCATTCTAGATAACATCATCCATACCTGTGCCCTATCTTATGTCTTGTAAGAAGCCGCATTATCAAAATGAAAACAATGTTCATTCTAACATTCCAAGTATGCAGTGATTGTGGCAGAAATCTTATAGGTTTCTGTTGATATCCAAATACTTACTGAATCTTAGATTTTTGGCACTGACCTGATGTCTTCTTTTTTGATAGGGTGCTCATTAAAAAAATCAGAATGCATAATTTTATATCTTGCAGTATTTCATTGTTACAAGCAGGGGCACTTATCTCATGATAATAGTACATTTCTTTGATACTTGAATGCTATTTAGGGAATCATCCTGTATTTTTCTTGCAGAATAAGGAAAACAACATGTTACAAAGCTACAGCTATCTGCCATGAATTTTTGTTTTCAGCATGTAAAGTAAGATCTATTACATTACAACATTACTACATAGTGTGTAATTTAGATACAGTAAGCCTGCTATTTAAATCCTTTGCTATTCTGAGTATTCTAGAACCAATGGAAATTTGACTGCTTCCACTCATAATAAAGTGCATGTACCTTTTTCAACTTCCTTCAACCATTTAACTGAATAACAGAATTTCAGAATTGATACTATAACAGTGTTTCTATAGGATGCACAAATTCAAAAGCTCAGTATGGTAATTTTTCATGGCTAAATAATAATTTAAAATTTTTAGGCCTCTGCTTAAGTTTTTGTAACCAAACAAATGAACAATAGCACTGTAATCACACAACAGGGCTCATTTCAGCCACAGTTCTTGCTGTGGGTACTTGCTTCCAGATATGTTACTTATACTTCCCTATAGTTTGCTTGGTGCTGGTGCAAATGTCCTGTTCCAAAAAAGCGCCTTTAGTTATGGCTACCTTCAAGCTAGTATTCATTCCAGGGTTCTAGCAGCAGATTTGCACCTAGAGAATCATATCCAAATATTAAACTAAAGCTGGATACCAGAAATGATGCATTCTAGACACTGATGTATTCAGCGTAATTGCATCAGGCTCAAATGCCTCTTGTGCTGTGACAAAACTTTAGGCACAGTCATTGTCTCACCTCAAGAACTTTCCCAGGTAATCAGTGTTGGACTGGCCCACCAGGCTACCAGAAAAACTCCTGGTGGGCCTAGGAGTCAGTGGGCCCTCATGCTTCCAAACTGTTGGCCTGTTTCATGGCCATTCCCTATTTCTATGAGAACAAAGAGGCTAAATATAAGGGATAATAGATTAAAGTATGTAAACAAAAGAGATTAGAGGAATAGATGTTGATTGATGAGAAGAAGAAAAATAGTACTGAGAGTGGGCCTCTGGTCTATGGTTTTTTGGTGGGCCCCTGGTTTAAGGTTTTTTGGTAGGCCCCTGGTTTAAGGTTTTTTGGTGGGCCCTTGGCTTAAGGTTTTTTGGTGGCCTTCTGATTTAGTGGGCCCCAGGTGTCCCAGTCCGACACTGCAGGTAATTATGCCTCTGATCAGGCTCCTAACCACCAGTATGCAGTAATTTCAATTCTGTTGCATCAATTTTTACTACCCAAGGCACAACTAGATGAGAAACAGACTGCATTTCCCAATATCCCCTTTTTCTCACTTGATTTCTCTGGCTCCACACAAAAATGGAGTGCTCCAAACCTCATGCGTGAATCCCTTTCGGATCAGGTGCTATGCAGTAATTAATCCGACCTGCCACGGGTCATACAAACTTTAACACAATCCAATTTACTGCAGCAGACTGGAATGCTTTTCAGCAAGTGATTTTTTTTATTAGCTCAACACATAAGTATCAACGTTTCGGGCCTCACAGGACCCTTTATCAAGCCTATACAACAACATACTGTTCAGTGTTAAATAGCCTTTCACTGGCTGTGACAAAGAGTACAGTAAAAAAAAATTATTAAAGCCCTCAAAAGAAACAAAAAAATAACACGACATATAGGCAGCGTTCAACACTGTTTGATTGCACTAAGAGTTATTTTGTATTGGTGTCAGTATAAAGACAGTTACAGAAGAATATTTTAGCTGTAGCCTTCAGCATTCATTCTGTGACTTGAAGACAGGTTTTACAGTAAGGGGCAGATTTACTAATGGTCAAATTTGAGGGTTAAAAACCCTCAAATTCAACCATGTGAATAGTTAGGGAATAAAAATTCTCCAAATTCAAATTCGGAGGATTTTTACCGCTATTCAGTTGGTCGAATGATTGAATAGTAAAAATTCGATCGAATGATGAAATTGTTAGAATCCATCGATCAATTTTTTTTATGCGATCAAACTTTTTGAATCCCAATTCGGTAGCATTGATCTGGCGAACTACGCAGTCGAATACAAATTTAAAGGGGAAGTACTTTGTCGAATATTCAAATAGATTTTTATTCGAATCATTCTAATAGATCAAATTTTCAAAATTCACTGGTCGAATTGGTCTTCAAAAACATTCGAAAATTCGAATTCAAAATTTTTAGAAAATTCGATCCAACTTCGAATCCTTCATGTGAATTTAGTAAATCTGCCCCTAAGTCTTAATATACTTGCAATAATATGAACTTATGATGGGTTCTATATCACAGTCTTAAAACCCAAATCTTATATTTAGTGACACAAGATTAAAAAGACTTTGGAGCAGGTTTACTAAAGGGCAAATTTTCTGTTGCTATGAAAAATTTGCCAGAAATCTCATCGGCTGGGACGTCAATTTACTAACAGGCATAGACAACAATTTGCTAGCGAAGAAACCATCGCTAGTGTAGTTTTTGCATTGTATCGTCAGGTGAATTTTCACTCAAGTGAATAGTTATAACTGCAAACTCACTAAAGTGCAAATTTTACAGAATGTTACCTCTTTCACCAGTTTCCTTTGCCACTGGGCAAACTGATACAATGAAGCTTTATCAGCCTCAGTGACATCATATCCTGTTTGCTGAAAACTCATAAAAGTTGTAAAAAACACTATAATCTATAAAAGATTGTTGTGTTAACAATTTTAACCAACATTTCTAATAAAGACGTCTGTACAACCTATATGTACCTGCCCTATTTAAATTGACCTAGACGTAAGAGTAATAACAACTGGTATGGTATTCTATCCTATTAATACAGATATATATGTGTTGATACCTTTGTGCAACTGAAAAGATTTGAATCCCATGAGTGGTTTAGTGTAAAGTACTTGTTACACTGTGGCAAATAACATTTTCTTTTAAAAGGGTTAGAAAATAATTTATGTGTATCTGTCTAGTGAATTATGCTTGAGGAATTCAACCAAAGATGTGATTCTAGTGTTCCATAATGATCTAATTAACATGCTAGATGGCTCATATTGGAATTTTTGTACAGATTATATAAAAACTATTTTTATGCTAAAGGTGAGAAGTGTTTTACCTTAAAATTATGACAACCTGCAAAGTGCCTTTTTAAACAGTTAATTAGTGAAGGAATATTGTCAGCCTTATACAAAATAAAATGCGCCTAATACATTTTTATTAACTGAAAACAATGTTTGATAAGTGACATTTCGTTTGCTCATTAGGCGAGTTAAAGAAAACTAGAATTAGTAGAAAGAAGCACATAACCATGTGTAGTTATGCTGCAAAGTTTGCCCCTTCCGACTAATCTCTGGTTTAGCAATTGGATCGGGTTGAACCTAGCCATTTGTTACTGCTCAGGTTTACTAAAAAAGGAATTAAAATGAATCCTCCCTAAGTAACAATATGTCTGATTGAAGCATTTTTACATTGTCACATCAAGTATGAAACCCTATCTGAAAGAAATCATATTTTATTTATTGTGGGCCTTTGCTTTACATTCAGTATGACATTTGCAAATTGCATAGTTAGCACCAAGGAAAGCTCCTATGGTACGATGGAACAACTCCAGTCTAAAACTGTCAAGTTCCCTATTAATATCGTGTGTGAAAATGGCATAAAAGCTTTGGATTTCTATGATCTGTCACTCTTAAAGCATTTTAAGCATGAAATATAAAATTATTGCTGGTGTTATTCAAAGCATACTGAAAAGTTCTAAAATCTAGGGCAACATCAGATGGTCTCTGATTTAATAAATATTCATAAATATGTACTATCATAATGAATAAATATATCCAACAATCACTTTTACCCAGCGGTGCTAGCATATTATTAAAATTAAGATTATTTGCTGGTTGTTCCCAAAGTGTCAACATGTGATACAGAGCATTTTTCCTCTTTGATTTATTTTGAAGAATTCAGCAACATTACAAGTATTTTCTGTTAACTTGAAACTAGAAGACTACCTAAGGGGTTGTATAGAAAGGTTGCTACTTCCAGTCCCAGAATCACAATGGACCAAGGTGAGGGAGGGTTTGTATAAAACTGGGAAATGGCTTGTCGTTATTTCTTTTGTGGTATCAAATATGTTTGTGTAAAAAATAAACTGTAATTATATTTATATCTGATAGTTCAGGTAATATTTATGCTCCTTTTTTACATAAGTCCAACTGAATGAACTTGTGTCAAAAAGGGGAGCATCATTTGCCTTTAAATAAAATATTCAGATAACTAACACTGAGAAAGTTCTCTGAACTATACCAACAAAAAAAATAATAAGGTATTATTGTTAAGGAAATAACCTATTGCCAGACAAGACTTTTGCAATAAATTACCAGCCAGTCTCCTGGATTCCCTTCTCCATCAAATACAAGATAATCTAATCGCTATCATGTAAATTGTTTAGAAACCACCTTTTATGCTACTAGGGCTCAGGACTGGACTGGGATTCAATATAGGCCCAGCCATTGATACTAAACAGAGGCCCAAACAGCCCCCACCAGTCCACTTAAGTCACTTTCTATGGCAACTTACAGCAGCCCCTCTGGCATTTACCAGAACCAGTCCAGGCATGGCATGAGGCATCTCTAAAATATAAAATACAAATGTGCAATTTCTCTGAAAGCTTTAAATTTCTCTGCTTCTAATTTACCAGCACAATATCTTTTGGTCTTCTTGCTCAGCTGAGCGCAATCTGTTTTATATATCTTATCCACCATTGGAGCTGAGTCACACAATAAACTACTCTCCTTAATTACCCCACCCCACACTATCTGTCTACCCATTGTATCAAAAAGTTTGTACAATCCCTATCCCTGTTGTTCTATATACAGGACATACACAGGACTCTTCATTTATTATATTCTTTCTTTAATTAAACATTGCAAGGATCCAGTATACTTGCTAGAGCCTCAAAGTACAATACCAATTCCAAAAACATTCATTTGATTAAAGTGGAATCATTTGGAAGTTATTCTCCACATGTAGAAAATGCACAAAGTTTGTCCAATAACAAATGAGCAAATAAGATGTCTGCTACCTAACCAGGGCTTATGTAAAAAGTTTGCTCAGGAGCAATAACCCACAGAAACAGCAGGGTTAAAACCTTTTTAAAAGCAAACTTCTAATTGGGTTACTGCTCCGGGGCAAACTTTCATTACATAAGTCCTGCTTATTTATACTATAGGGCAGGGGTCCCCAACCTTTTTTTCTCCATGAGCAACATTCATATTTAAAAGGAATTGGGGAGCAGCACAAGTAGGAAAAATGTTCCTGGGGTGCTGAATAAGGACTGTGACTGGCCATTTGGTAGCCCCTAAAAGGACTGTCAGTCTACAGGAGGTTCATATTGGCAGTGCACCATTCTTATGCAACCAAAATTTGCCTACAAGCCAGTAATTAAAAAATAAGCACCTGCTTTTAGGCGACATTCAAGGGGTCGGAGAGCAACATGTTTCTCACAAGCCACTAGTTGGGGACCACTGCTATAGGGTATTACTTGGTATAAGGTCCAAAATTGTCTACAGTTCAAATCACCATTAGCAACTAATTATGGGTATAAAGCACATACAACTTTTCCAAGTGGTGTGCACCGAACAGTTCTTTACATGGCAAATATGGACATCCAGCACCAAAACTATAAGATCACTTACATTATGCTTTCAAGCATTAAAATATGCCTTTTCAAATAAGATTGTAAAGGACTGCATGAAGAACTATGTGGCAGAAATCATGTCAGAGTTTTTCCAGGTTAAACCATTACTCTCTTTTACAAGTGTCAAATGCATCTAAGAGAACTATGAATATTAAATAAATATTCACATGCACATTTGGAATTGGAACCTGAGTAAATAGAACTCATGAAATATGAATTAATGATTCATCTTCCAAATTAAAAATTAGCTGTTAAAATGATGTGTGTCCAAATGCCCACCCACACATAATGAAGTTGATTTCCTTAATGTTCGCCCTTTTGTTACAATGTTAAGCAAAATGGTCATGACCTGATTTAAACTGCAGAAAGTCTTTTAAACTCTAGCACTTTTTTGCTCCAATATTTATAGGTCAGAAAAATCTGCAGCCACAGGAAAATAAGTTCCCATAAATTTATTATGGGAACATTTTTTGTTTTACACTCATTTCAGTGTCATTATCCTTCCCTCTTTTTCAGCTACAGTGCTGCAATTCTTCTTTATTTTCTTCCAAATTTGTAATTCTTGTTGGCACTTACTTTTTTGTACATGGCACAAATTTAAAGGTAAAGAAACTAGTAAGTAAAACCTGTAGATATGTATTGATTTTTGTGTATTAATATACATTTGTATACATACACTATGATTCCCAGTAGCTTCTTGTGTGCTATTAGTTAGCTGACTTGCTAACTAACTAGGGTCCAGTTAAAAACTGCCCACTCATTTCTCTCCAACTGTCTCTCTTGCACCTGTACTGAGAACACAGAGATGCACATAGGGTTTGGCAACCTTTCTGTTTGACTTTCCCTCCCTGGAAAAAGGGCCTAGCTCCCAAAACATTTTGTGAGAATACATCAATAAATGGTGATTGCAGATTAAACACTGCCGATTCCTGATCTGTTTCAAAACTTCTACAGATTCCCCTCCCCTGTTCTCTGTTGGCCATTGCTGACAAGTGAGCATGCATGCTTGAAGCAGAGCCCTTTAACAACATAGTCTTTGTAATAATAGCTAAATTTATATTCTGCTACTGTACATAGAAACCACTCTGAGCACATAAGGATTAATTTACAATTAGTAGTTGAAAGCTCTATGTGTGCTTATGGCAGAATACATAAATGGCTTATGCCTTGTGCAGTTCTTATGCTCTGTGCTTATATGTTTGTTATGAATCTATACACCCATAGTGTAATGCCCTCTCTTTTAATTCAAAACTAAAGGTGCCATGCTCTGCGCCAACGTTAGACAAATACTCCCCATGTGCCTTACAAATAGCAGTCATGTTTGGTGAATGATACTCAGTTGGACACCCATATCGTTCCCACATGCATGCCTATACCTACAGTTCTAGGAGCCAAGGCAGACAGAGGACATTGTAATCAAATCTTTTTTTTTCACTTTGCAACATGTCTGCCCCTCATAACATCTATGAAGTTTTTGCATTTGTTGGTTAGTGAGGAACCATTGAACTTTTATTCAAGAAGGCCAGAGTTAGATTCCTCATGATAACTCAGGATAACCCTGCAGTGGAAAACTAGTAAAGTAGGGAGCCTGCAGTTGGTCTTGAACCTAGGGTCTGACACTTACTCTGGGCTACCAAAGCAAACTGCATATACTTTACTTTCACATAGAAAAAAAATCTAACTATGCAGAGTGTGTTTATTACCTGTCCTAGCTTTGCTAATTGGGATCAGCAGTAAATTTACCAGCAGATGCAGCTCAAGCTAAAGCCCTCCTTATCCCTTTTTTCAAACTGGACTTATGTCAGGGATGGCCCATTTGTCTGTTTATCTTTCTGATGGGTTATTCTCCCCAGCCACTACTTGTCCAAATGGGTTTCCTTCCTGTTGCTTGTACTGCCTTGCTTTGCAACAATGGGCAGAAATTTCTATATACCTTTGGTTCTGAACTAACCTAACCCCTTTGTGCTTCTGACTTTGCCTTGTTTGCTTTATTAACACTGTTTATCTTCAGCTCTGCGCAATATGTTGGCACTCTATAAATACATGTTTACAATAATAAATAATGACCTTATTATCTATATGAGCTTAAATAGAGCTGATTTCAGTTTGCAAGCATCAATCCTGCCTTTTTCTGCAACATCAACAATTTTCTTTGCTCATATTGAGTATGGAAATTATTATTATATCTGGGGGAAAACTGGAATGAAAATGCTTTTTGGTGTTTCAAATGCAAATAACTAGGAAAATGCCTAGAAAATGTTAGCAATCCCTGGCTCCCTAAATTGCTGTTTTTTTAAAAAGTGCTAGTCTTTTTTTATGCAGTTCCATTGCTCCACTATATAATTTCTGTGATCAGAAAATAATTTCTGTGATCAGAAAATGAATCTTATTATGTTTTTTAAAGTGCAGTGCCTTAAATATAGGCCTTGTATCATTTAGTCATCAAAGAGTCAATAGATTTTTGAAGACCATACTGGGTTTTCTCTAACTTTCTTGTGTAATAGGCGTACCTTGCTTTGTCCTTGAAACCACACAGTAAATTTCCATTATGTTTGCTCATGCAATATTAGCTACAGATATATGACTTTGAAAGAACATTTCTGGCCTGTTCCTCTACTCCCAAATCATATCACTTGCGTTTGATATACTGTGCACTTGACCACTTTGAACATCTTTAAAAAAAAAGACCCTTCTCATCAAGTCCACACTGTACTTGTAGCTGCATAAATACTGAGCAAAGCTATATTTCATTTTCAAGATAACTTAAAAACGTGATTTTGATGTACCATTTTGTAAAAAATTTTTGCACAAATCATTAGATATTCTTTAATAAACAAAATTAACCTGGGGGGATATATCACAGTTCGGTCTGAGATTATATGCATTTCCCCAGCAGTTAACCATTTTAACTGTTTTGCTCATTTATCAAAGCAATTCCCCCGCTAGCTTTTTCATCAGAAACTTTCCATTCAGCAGTTTCTAGATGTCACTGCTCATCCCACATTCCCCCTCTCTCCTCACACTCTATAATTGCCTAAGGCACTGTACATGGGCATCAAGTCCCCCATTCTGGTGCATACACAAAATTTTGGGGTGCTTTGTCTTAATAACAGTGTCAACAAAATGGCTGCCTGCTTTCTGTGAATCTGTAATTCCAAGAATGAAAGTGTAAGTAAAGTTTATATTGCTCAACTAACTTCATGGAAAGGAATTTGGAATTATTTCTTGGGGTGACAGGTCCCCTTTAAATTAAAACAGCGCAATTCTAAGGGCCAACTTTACGTATCAGTAAACTTTTTTCTACATTATCTCTAATTAACCCTGAAAAAGATTCTAAGATTAGAAAATGATTGCTCTTTTTTTGCAGGGAAAACACTCAAATAAAAGAAATATATTTAGTAAATTCATGTGAAGTTTTATGCATTAATGTGTAGTGCTATTCCTTTCAGTCTAAATTATATGTTCTAATTTAATTTTAAATAACTATAAAGCATTCAGTAAGCGTGGTTGTTATGATTTTATCACTGGCAATTATCATGGTGTTAATAGGTTTAATGCAGTCTATTAAACTCAGCTTTTCTCATGTTATTATAAATATTAATGCAAATAGTACAGTTTGTTTATGCAAACAATACATTTAAAGTGCAATCAGGGAATAAATAATAGGTATATTGATAATGAAAAACTCTTAAAAACAGAATTCCATGCATTTTATTTTTTTTATCTCTGGGAAACTAACTAGGGCTGTAGGAATTTATTTCCATGGCTGCAATCAGAAATCACATGGATCCGTCCTACTCAGTAAAGCTTTCCATAGTTTCAAAGTTTTTGACCTTTACTGGGAAATCTCTGTCTACATAAGTTAGATCAAGACATCTGCTTTCAACAGAGAAACCTGAATACATTAGGAAAGCTTGCTAATACTGGTAGAGGAGATTCATCAAAATGCAACATTATATGTCTCTGCAACAAAAATAAATATGATTCCACCGTATAGTTTTGTATGGAGATTTCTGCCTTGTATTGATGGTAGATTTGTGGTAGGAATACTAAAGTATTTAGTGAAACTAGCACCTACTAGCGAAACTAGCACCTTGTGTTGTTATCAGCCTCTAAAACATTTTTTTTAATAAAAAAAAGTTCACATACAGTCAAACTGAAAATGCATTAATTCGTATTTTTAATCAAAACTACCAAACTCAAAATTTGGGCTAAACTTTATGGTTTGCATTATGTTTGGAAATGCCTAAAAACCTACACTTTATAACATCTTATTACCCAACTATGTACAAAGATAAACCATCATAAATATAAATGTCAACATTTTTTAAATAGTTTTTTACCTAATATGCATATGATTCCAAAACTGTCTAGTGTGCAGAG
>CM044432.1:36848689-36862230 GCA_024363595.1 Xenopus borealis
ACAATTTAAAATATGTGGCATTTATGGCTCTCTCAGCCAAAAAGGTTCCTGACCCCTGCCCTAGACAGACGATTACTGCACTAGAGAAACAAGCAGCGTTAGGGATAAAGAAATGATTGGGATATTCTGCTTAGGTTAGGTAATGCCTTCAATTTATCCATTTGTGCAGTGATCTTACAGGGAAGTCTGCTGTTAATGGAGTGCTCAATGGCCATTTCTGCAGTGATCTTATTGTCATGAGATGCAGGAAATGCTTTGGGGCACAATTCAACTATAAAATGATGGTGGCAAATGTGTATGCCTTCTGATGCATTTAATTTGGCTCTGATCACACTAGGAAATTTTTTTTATTGTTTGGGGTCTAGTTATCATGCTGTGTAAAAAATTGAGACAAACATTACCGGCAATGCTGCCCAGAGCAACCAATCAGATCTTTGTCTTTGCTTTTGTTTTCTCTGTTGCTCTGTGCAATATCATCAGTGATTTTTTTTCTTCAGTGTTTACAAAACATGATAAATAGACAAAAAATATGCGGGTATGTCTTTTGAATGTGTGGGAGTGTCTTCCTTACATGTATGAAGTAGTTGCAGGAGAGCAGCCTAAGATGTTAGGGAACAGCACTGAGACCTTCTAGGTGCAGGGATAAATGAAGAAATTTGATTTCTACACATTGCTGCTGTCCTGCACTAATCAAACCACAGGGGCTATACTTCATCCGTCACACAAGTAGGAGAACAAAGCTAAAATTGCTGTGAAAACCCGCAGTCTGCCTTTGCAGTACTGAAATCTATTTTTCCGTGGGATTCTAGGATCTGTGACAATGAAAAGGCTAAAGATTTTCATTAAAGGGATTGGTTGGGGGTGTTACAGCCACATACAGGGTTTCCCATTCCTGAATTAAAAAAAATTACTGCAAATATTAGAATATATCACATTCTAGTCATTTGTATTGTTGTCTGTGCAACATCTTAATTGTTTTGCATAAAGCTGGGTGCTATTTGTGGTACCCTTCATAAAAGGTAACAGATCCAGTGCATGCTGAAACGAGGTGAAATTAACCATCTTTCTACTTGCATTTTGGTTTCAAACATCTTACTTTTCTTGTTTGTTTGAGCTGGAGATCAATACATTGCTTTAGGAATAATGATTTAATTAAGATAAACACTGCGCTAAATATTTGTCTCCATGGCTAGTCAAAGACAATAACATATTGGGGATTTTCAGTATAATCCATTTCATTGTCATGAATAACAAAGTAAAAACCTTCAAAATGACATTTCAATTTATTCTAGCTTTCTGTGCTTCTGCTTCATAACTTTTTATCTTATTAACTGTTATATATAATCCAATTAATTTTAGCAGTTAAAATACTGTAATTATTACCTCATTTCAATAACAAAGCACACATTTATTCTCTTTTTCAATTTAATTAGTTAAAATGAATTCTTACGTAGACAGTTAAAGGGCAAGTTTTGTTCTTCATAAACTTAAGAAATTTAAAAAATAATTCCATGTCCTGAATTTGGCAGAGGGGAAGGGTAGGTGTAATCAAATGACTCTTGTGTATTAAGAAATGTAACATTTAATTTTAAAACCAATATTAATTCTATTATATGGCAATGACTATGTAAACAGGATATTTGCTTTAATGTCCTTAATATACTGTCATATTGTTTGCGCTTAGTAACAGGCATAATGTACAAGCAATAACATTAGTATTGTTCAGAAAAAGTACATTGCCATAGTAAATGAGTTCCAGAGATTCTTAGAGGCAGATTTCTCAACCTTTGAATTTTAGTTTTTACAAGAAATCAATAATTCAAATAGGAGTTCTCAAAACTAGCATGTTCATGATTTATTGATGAAACTTTAAAATGCAAATAAAATGTAGCCTTCTAAATTTTCTCAATTTCCAAGCTGGTTTTAAATTCATAAAAAATGTAGCAAACTTTTTGAAACTAAATAGTAGAATGTTAGTAGACTATAGTGTAAAAAGCTGGCATCACAAAACTCTGTCTTTTTTCAGCAGCTGCATGTTTATTTGTGAATAATATACCTTCTACGGTAAAATGGCTAAGTCACAGCGGAGTGGAATGACTATGTATAAAGTGTGGTTAGGATGAAATCTATTCAATTCCATTCAAACTGTGTTTTACTTTGGACAATTCAAGTTTTAGGGGCCGATGTACTAAATTCACATGAATAGATCGAAGTTCGATCGAATTAGATCGAATTTCGATCGTAGGATCTATTCGACTGGTTGAATATGCAATTTTTGGCATATTCAATCATCGAATAGCGAATGGTCGAATGATTAAATAGATTCAAATGATCGAATATTCAATCAGTCAATCAGCGAAGGATTTAAATTTAAAATTTTTTTCTATTGCCTACTTTGTCAGATTGGACCTACCGAATTGCAATAGAAGCCTATGGGAGCACTCCTGATCGAATATGATTTGTATGATCGATGACTTTGATCGTTCGAATCATACAAATCATTCGAATGATCGAATAGTTAATTCGAATGATCGAATGATCATTATTCGATCATTATTCAAAAGGGTAAAGGGTAAACAGAGAGATGACACCTGTGGGAAAAAAGGCTTCTTGAAAGGCATATTACAGGGGGAGAAGAATGTATTTTTAGTGGGATGACTGTGGGTAAGGGAAGCAGAAAAGGAAATGTTTACCTGTACATTTTGCCCTCTTGTGTATTAATACAAAAGATAAAATACCTTGTACCATTATCCGGAAACCCGCTATCCATAGAGCTCCAGATTAGGAAAGAGGCCCCAAAGACTCCATTTTATCCAACTATTCCAAATTTCTATATAATAATAAAACAGTACCTTGTACTTAATCCAAAATAAGATCAAATTAATCCTAATTGGAAGCAGAACCAGCTTATTGGGTTTATTTAATGTTTACAGGAGTCTCCAGTATATATAAGGTATGAAGTTTTAAATTATGGAAAATCCTTTATCCAAACAGCCCCAGGTCCTGAGCATTTTCGATAACAGGTTCCATACTTATATTGGTAAAAGTTGATGTATAAAACTTTTTGAATTGAACAAATTGCATGCCTAGACATTGTAATTTCTTGAAATTCTCTAGCTCAATGGACTGTAAACAAAAGCAACAGGTGTTTTGCCTAAAAGCAGTAATGTGTTATTCTCTTTGCTCAGTGTACCATTGGAATTTTAATGTTTCCCTTCTTAACAACAGCATGCAGCTTGGAATCCTAGGCTTGTGTGTAAAAATAGGAAGCTGTCCACGGTAGTTTATACTGATGTTATAGTAATTTAAGATTGTTTAATATTTTAACCTAAAATTCATTTTGTTTACATTTACAGCTGAATTGAAGGACTTTTGTTCAACCCCCTCATAATAAGGTTACACATTTAGGTATAGGATATATTATCAAGAATGCTTGGAACCTGGGGTTTTCTGTATAAGGGATCTTCCTGCAATTTGAATCACCATACCTTAAGTCTGCTAAAAATCATTTAAACATTAAATGAGCCCAATTATACCATCTTATTCAGAGATAAAGGAAAATAATTGTAAACATTTGACTTATTTCCTTAAATGGACACTGAACTTCCTGAAATTCAAAGCTTTCTGGATAATGTTTTCATATAGGGTAAATTTTAATGTATCAGCCAAAGATCAACTATTCCAAGAATATCTAGCTGAGAAACAAGTGTTCAAACCTAAATCTCACCCTAAATTACCTTCTATTTGGTCTTTCAGTGATAGTTAGCAAAGGAAAAAGGCATTATCCCTGGGATATTTCTACCCTAAATCTATACTACCATATACTACCAAAAAAAAAAAAAAATTTACAGTAGAACCTCCATTTTACATCTCCTGATTTTAAGTTTTGTGGTCCCACCTATATATTATGCAGAATACATTTCCCTGATTTTACATTTTCATGGATTTTACGCCATTTTTATCTAGTCCCCTGAAAAACATAAAATGGGTGTTTTACTGTATATGCCTGATAATATACTAAGCAATTGCAATAAAAGACATTTGTAATAGTTGGTATTAGTAGCTGTATCTTAGAATAAAAAAACATACATATAAATCAAAAGATGAACAGAAAAAAAACAAACAAGCCACGTTGAGAGTGGCTAGATGGCAGGAGCAAAATCTTCCTGTTATTTTCCCTACAGGACAGAAAATGAAATCTGTTTCAGACAAGTCCTGTACTTGCCATCATTTACAAGCATGGGGTAGTAGCCCTGTGGTGCATTTCTTGGCACACTAAGCATGATTTCTATATACATTAACCAAGAACAGCTTCAATGGAAAAAAATAACTTTATTTTAAAGTGACCCTGATGGCTGACAAAAATAACCATTTAAAAACATTTATCAAAGCCATAAATCTGTCTGTATGCTGTATTAACCATTTCCCAGGTATTTGCTCCAAGGAGCTGCTATCAGGTAAATAGAGCTGCATTCTTCTACAGTGTTATATTCATTTCTTGAAACATTGCTATAATGTACGTAGGTTCATAGCTTGAAAACCCTGCCAAAGCCTACTGACCTAGTTTCTGTGTGAGAAAAAAGTATGCATGTTTTCATTTGGTCAGTGTGCATGCACAGGCTGACCATATATATATATATATATATATATATATATATATATATATATATATATATATATATATATATATACAGGAACAAGCAAAAGTTCCATGTTCTGACAGCAAATTTTTGGTTGGTTTATCATTTCACCTTTCAGTGACCTGCATGTCTATTACTGAAGTCTAATTATGGAACACAGATCTCTCATATCGATTATAATACTGATGCTCAGTAATATATGCACGGAAGCTATAACTACAGAATAGAATTATGCAGTACAGCACTGTCTAATTATTAATGTGCATTTTATTACAAATTCTTGATTAAAGCATATCTTATTGTCATTATGTCAATACACAATGTAACTATGCCACAATATATAAATATTCATGAGATCAAGAACCTCATATAATCAAAATTCTAAATGATCTGTATTAGTTTGCATATGAAATTTGTGTATAATCATGATTAAACTTTCTAATGATAACACTATGGACTATTTGATATTAATATACAACCCTAGTAATATTTCTGATGGCAGGCAAGTCAAGGTGTTCTGTTTGATGCCTAGGATGAAAAGATATTAGTGCAATTTCTTTTTATTTTACATGATGGGTCAGAAAAAGATGTTGTTGGAATAAAACATGGTTATTACCAAAGGAAATAATTATGTAAATGTATACAATACTTAGACATATAGGGGAGAATATCATTAAAGTCGAAAAAAGCAAAACAATTTGCACCAAAAAGAATAAAAATCCACAGCTCACAATGTAATATTGTTCCTTAAACTGTTATTGCATTGAAAATTGTAAGTGTGCATTGTGAATTGTAATTGCACACTCATAAGAAGTGCTTGAAGGTGTTGTAATCTTTTTGAGCAAACATAACATCTTTTTCGTTAAGAAGTTTTATCACATTTACTGGGCATTGGCGCAAACTATAAAAATTCACAAACAGTCTGCCACTATTGTAAGTGGTCGCTAAACAGTTTCCATTTTCTATATTAAATTTGTGCAAAGCAAAATTTGTTCTCTCATTTCGCATTGTGAATAGTTTTCCATTACAGACTTTTATTATGTTCCCCTGATAATATATGAACTATACTATTCCTTATTCACAGACAAAAATTATTTTAATTGCTAATTAGTGATGAGCAACATTTTTCATCAAGTTTCGCCACAAAAATGATGACCATTGACTAAATGTGGCAAAAATGTGTTGCCCAATTTTTGCATGTCAAAAACTTTTTTCATACATTTTCGTCAAAACAAAACATCAGAATTGCCCATCACTATTGCTAATATAAACAAAGCCTTACTTTAATTTGTAAATTTACAATATAATACAAATTACAAATTATAATCATATATGAAAATCCTCATGCCTCATGCTAAGGGAAATTAAAATCAAAATAAAAATGTAAGCTGCATCCTGTAGGAATACAAAACATTCTAAACAGCATCAGTTAAAAATTCAGCTCTATTTCAGAACTAATAAAGTCACTCCTACTCCCAGCAAACTGTATTTACAAGCAGGTTTTGCACCAGTTGTTTCTTGAAAGACAGTTAGTGCTAATACTGTATATCATGTAGGCAAAGGGAGGCCAATGTTGTACTAACTGTTCATTAAAAAAGCAACGCCAGCTCCTCCATTTAGAAAGAATAAACTGGAGTGGGATATAATAAGAATAGCTTATAGACTTACATTTTTGATAATTTGATTTAGAAAGTTTACTTTTTCATAGATAGAATGCTTATGTACTATAATAAAAACACAGAAAATAGTAATTTCAGCAGAGAAATCAATTATTCCAGAGCTGGTGTTCAAGAACTTTTCGACAACATGCTGGTCGACCAAGTTATGGCCTAAACACAACCACAACGAAGGCTTCATTTTTTTTGGCTGCTAAGGAGGAATAGGAAAGTGGGAGCTAAAACCAGGATGTTTCAAAAGTTGACTTGTGTGGTATAATATATTGTCACAATTAGTGATGGGCAAATTTATTCGCACGAGACGTGCGTAGTTTTTGACGCGACACGCCGAAAGCGACGCGCGCCGAAAATGACGTGATGCGATGCGCGTCAAAGTTGACGCGACGCGCGTCAAAAACTCGTTTCGCGAATGTTTCGCCGATTCGCGAATTTCTCTGGAAATTCGTGAATTTTTCGGCGAAGCGAATCGCAGGAGATTCGCCCATCACTAGTCACAATGTTAAACATAGCATTTAGTTGCTTAGATATTAAAATGACAACAAAACACATTCATTAGTAGGAGAATTTTTTTATCTAATTTGAGAATTTACATTAACGTTTGCAGACTGCTCTACAATGAAGGCATTGTCTATGTGTGTTATTTATTTAATATTCATCTGCAGCAATAAATTCCCTGAAATAAGATAATCCTTTGGAATCTGACTATACTTAAACTACATATGCAGAACTCATAAACTGAAAAACTGAAGTTTTCTACAAGACAAGTGAGTCAATCAAAACTCAGGGTTTCTAAAATAGGCTCTTATAAATGCATCTTCATACTGGTGACAAGTTAAGTATCATAAAGACACATGCATACAAAACAAACACATAGGTGCAGATTCACTAAAGGGCGAAGTGTCTAATGTTGGCGTCAATTCGCTAGCATTATCGCCCACAGAGACTTTGCTGATTTACTAACGGTGTAAGCGTCACATCACTAGTGAATGAGATAGACACTAGTGTTGCTTTGCACTCTAACGACAGGTGAATTTTCACTCTGGCTAATGGACATAATGCCACAAATTCAATAAGATGTGGATTTTACTGAACGTTACCTCTATCCCCAGACTTGCCTTCACCAGTTCAGACCTGGCGAAGTACATTGGAGTGCGTAGAAAATCCTCAATCTTCAGTTACTTACATCAAAAAAATTTAGTGGAATATCTTCTGTCTTCTAATTTTTTTTGGGCACCCAGTTTCCCCATACATTATCTACCATATGGCACATTATTTTACAGTAGCTTTTTATGTAGGGCATTAAAACAACTCTATTGACTTTATTAAGGTTCCTTTAGCATGTTTAGTTATCAGTGTAAATGTAATGTATTAGATGTACCATGTAAAATTAATAGCCCCATTCCCCTTTAAATTTTCTGCTATATGCAAATTAGCCTGAGCACAAGAACTCTATTGAAGTTGAACACTATTTTATCTTTGCTTTGATTTGATCGCTTTGCCTGGGATGAAACATCACTACTTAGTCAATTAGCGTTGTCTGAGCGAATTTACGGCTGGTGAAGTGTTGTGATGGCTGCAAAGCCGTTGCTGGCGAATTTCCACTCTTTTGTGAATTTGCCCCATAGATGGAACAAAACCTGCCCTGCCTTGAGGTGTGAGTCATTAAATTTATACCATAATGTAACAGTCAATGTATATTGCACAGATATTCAAAGCTTTCATTTTCATTTTTTCATTTTCTTTTAATTTTTAATTTTTTCCTTTTCTCTCTCTACAAATGTACAAATATGCACTTAATCGATGGTCATGATTTATAGAATACAAAATTTGAAATGAAAGGTTCTTTAATGCAGACATACTATTTCCATTTATTAAAACTTTGATGAAATAAATGTTGCTCCTCACTCACCGACAGCAACTCACACCTCCATATTCCATACTCTGATTTTTTATCTACTTACTATGTTTGATGCACTATAAAGCCTAACTTCTCTTTTTAAAAGATACTACAGAAACTGTGCCCCTATTTTGATTTCAGATAATTAGTGATGAAAATAAAACATTCTGTGAATGTATTTATCCACTGCTTCAGAGGCTTTGACCTTTCTTAGAATTCTTATATGGCAAATGAATTGTGTTAGAAAAATACAGTAACTAGTATACAATAGAAGCAACTTGTCAGTATTACTTTAACAAATTCAGATTTGTATTCATGTAAACTGTAGGTTTAATGTCTGAACCAGATAATCAATATTCGGTTGGATCTAGAATCTTCTCCTGCTGTGCAACCTCTGACTGACATGGTGCTTTTTATAGAGTGGTAACTTCAGCAAGGAAGTACCAAAAGCTTGCAAAGCTGCAGGTGGGTTCAGTCAGAAATACAACATAATGAAAAATATAATATTCTATGAAAGGGAATATAAAAGAAACATACATGTAATATCTCCCCAGTGCTTCAAATTCTGAATGTGAACCTCTATTAAATCAATATACCATATGTCTCAGGATGAAGATCAAAGATATCCAAGCTCTGCAAGAGGTTGTTGAGTTATATTGCCTATTATCTGCTACAAGTACTTGATAAATTATTATATTCAGCATTTGGGCATCAAGATTCACATGGTGGGAACATGATGTGATTTCTTTTAATTCAAATTCAAATACTGAACATTACCTCTTTCACCAGAGTTTACTTCGTACCTCAGACCAGGCAAACTGATAAAACGAAGCTACTCTTCCTCAATCATATCTCAGTTACATCATATCCTGTATGTCAGAAATTAATTTTTTTTAAATTTTTTTAAAGCAGGATTGCCTTCAGAAGTCCCAAACAATTAAAAATGTATGTATGAGTAATTTTTTATAACTAATTTGAGGGGCATGTCACATATGTTTAAGGGTGGGCTCATGTCTAGGACTCATTGGACATTTGAAAAGTTGACGATTCAAGCATTTTCACCAATATTACTATTAAAGATGTCCATAAAACTTGAATATACCCGCACTATTCAAATTAACCTAAACGCAGGAGTGCTAGTGAAGTGTCGCTAGGCAGAAATGAACACTAGCGTCAGTTCACTTTGAAATGCTTTTACTGCTGAAGTAACGCTAGCGAAAGTCACCAGCATTCTGTGCACAGGACACAACATTGCATCTTATTGAATTAGTGTAGTGATATCAAATTTGCACCTGTCGAAGTGGCGCAGAGTGTGGCGAAGCGGAGGCTGGTGACAATTCATCCTTTAGTGAATTTGCCCCAACTGAATATTTTGGTTGAAATTTAGAGCCTTGAAAAGTCTATATAAATTAACTGGAATTACAAAAAAAGGTAAAAAAAATATTTCATCAAA
Organism: Xenopus borealis; assembly: GCA_024363595.1. Classification (NCBI taxonomy): domain Eukaryota; kingdom Metazoa; phylum Chordata; class Amphibia; order Anura; family Pipidae; genus Xenopus; species Xenopus borealis. The sequence goes on from CM044432.1 coordinate 36,858,356, forward strand.
CACTGGAGGCATTATTGACAAAAACCTTATAAACAGCATTGTTTTCATAATACAAGGCAGAATTCAAATATGCATATAAACTTTGTAATAAGATATTCTATGAATTTTAGGCTTAATAGACTTTTAAGCTGGAAATGCCACAGGCAAGTATTCAAATACAACTGTCCCAGTTTTAAAATTATTACAAATGATAGTATCAGAAATGCTGAGCAGTAATCTTAAAAGAATAGTAACACCAAAAATTAAAGTGTTTTTAAAGAATGACATTATATTTTACTGCTGCCTGCGCTGGTAAAACTGGTGTGCTTGTTTCAAAAACACAACTATAGCTCATGTGGCCATGGGGGCAGCCATTGAAGCACAAGGTACACAGTAGCTAACTTATAAGTTCTGAAGAATCCCATTATATAATACAAATTAATTGTTAAAAATCTCAAATCTCTTCAGCCAAAAATATACTCTCCTAGTAGACGAAAACATTGCCATTAATCTCTCTGAAACAGCATTTTAGCAATATACCCTGGCTTATACTGAATTTCTGAAAAAGTATTTAGCATTTGTATTTATTTAAAAGAATAACTAATACAAAAGGTAAATTATCATAAGCAAAGCTAAACATGTATTTATATACATTAGACCAATTGTATTACAATCACCAGCAATATTGAAAAGGCAATGAATGCTGGGAAGGTTCACAACTTACTTGACTGTTACAATGGCATTTATAACTTACCCCTACCACAATTTTTCCATGATTTATACATGTATAAATAATTTACTGTATTAACTATATTTCTTGTAAAGAAAGAGATATATTTTTCAAAGCATGTTTGGTCAAAAGCCCTTCATTTCTGAACTAAAGTCAACCTCTGTGTTTCACCATTTATCAAAATCCTTGTAAAAAATGCTTCACTATAGAGTTACCTTTATCTTACCTGCCTTTTAACTTGACTTTTCATAACCCATTTGATGTATTTTTATAACATTTATAACCGTAGCTACACTCTGTGTAGCTACTGTGCTAAGCTCAAACCATGAAAGCTTTTCTTTCTATGTACTAATATGTCCTAAGTTCTCAAAATTATTCTCAGAGCCAAGCTGTTGGTTAGTTATCAACTAATGGAACTCAGTTTCTAAAGTGAAGTTATAATAGGGACCCTTATACATTCACAAGGTTGTGGACTGCAGATTGAGCTTAAATAATAGCTTTCTCTTGCAAGACAAATTTTCTCCACAATGCATATAAATGTACCTTGTTGTTATATTAGGCTTTTTTCAACAGTACAGTTGTTAACATGAAATACGTATCAGCAAAATGTATCAGGCTGCTGAAGGCCAAACTAAAAGAATTTAGACTGTATTAAGAAAATATAAAACAAATAGTACAAATAGAAAAAGCTAGTAGTAGTAATGTGTGTACAGTTTACAGTGCCATTGTATTTTATGCACCTGATGAAGGCAAAAGGGCCGAAACATATTGTGAATGGTTTTCCTGCAATAAATACTAATGGCAATTTAAACTGGGAAAGGTCCCAGCAGGGACTGAAATGTGCTAAAACATGCTTCACTAAATATATAGTATATATATACAGCTCCTTGTTGTAGCCCCCACCCTTCCCAGCTATAGTCAGGTGATCCCACTGGTGTTTAATAAAAGGGCAACCAAGTTTGGGAGTTTTACTTTGAAAGCAGCAAGTAAGTTGCAGGTAAAACTCAGTCTCTTTGTAAAATGTATAATGAAGCAATAGAATTCTTAATTTGAGAGTAGGACTTGCCAGATATGGGATGACTTTGATGTAGTTAGCCATCTTAAATATATTGCAATATATGGACAAACAATCCCTGTTTTGTTTAAACGGTAAGGCATTTTTAGAATCTGTATGCACAAAATGTCTCAATATCTTAAGGTGGGGCAGACCGGCAGATTCGGGGAGATGTAATCGCATGGTGACTTAATGCCTTCTGCCAGGCGACAACCTCCCAAACTGCCTTACATCTGCCGTCCATCTGCTGTAATGAAGAATTGCCTACCGTAATGCACTTGTGGTGCTTCAATTTCCGAAGTTGCCCGAAGTTTCCTCATGAGTAGTGATGGGCGAATTTATTCGCCAGGGGCGAATTCGCAGCGAATTCCCGCGATTCGCCGGTGGCGAATAAAGTCGCGAAAAGCCAGCAAAAATTCGCCGCCGAAAAATTCACCCAAAAAACAAGTTGTGCGTCAAAAACGAAGCAAAGCGCGCCTAAAACGGCGCGACGCACGTCAAAAACAACGCGCGACTCGTTTCGCGAATTTTTTCGGCGAAGCGAAGTGCGGGAGATTCGCCCATCACTACTCATGAGGCAAATTGAAGCACCGTAAGTGCATTAGCTCAGGCGATTCTTCAATACAGCAGATGGAAGACAGGGGAAAGGCAGTTAGGGGAAATTGTTGCCTGGTTGAAGAGGCGATTACTCGGCAGGTGACTAAATCTCCCCAAATCTGCCCCTCTGCGGCTACCCTTAAATATATTGATAATGGGTTGAATGAAGAGGATCTTTTGAATTTGTAGTCTTTTAGTTCTGTTGAAATTGTATCTTAATTATTAGATATCTTATCTAAATCTTATTCTAAATTATTGGACTGTAGATCTTTTCTATTCTATTATCTAAAAAATACTTAGCCATTCATTTATCAGTTGCCATGGAAATTGTAATCAACACTTAATTAACACATATGTACAAAAGCTAGTAGTTGATTATTACAAACAGCTGTGATGCAATGAGTCACATCCAGTATTGTGCTGCCATATTTTAATTTAACTATTGTGGGATCTAGCAGCAAGAAAAGACTTTTAAGACAACAAAATGGCAAAAGCATTTTCTAGAATCATACATTTGTTGCTAAGTGCCCTATATTTCAGATTAAAACAAATTAATGCAAAATACATTGTTCAACATGGTTTACTTACTTAACATTTAAGTTGTTTGGATTTACAAAGAAAAATCATTAACAGGATGCAGTGTAATTAATCTATATTGATTGTACGTAATATAATGATATAAATTAGCTGTATAGATCGGAATAGATACATTTACAATTTATTCAAATAGTTTCACATAAGGAAATGTTTAAGACCTCCTACGTGTCTTTCTTAAGTCCAGATAACCACATAAAATATACAGAATAAAACAAGAAATAATACCAAGGCAGATCACCATGGTAACGTAATGGACTACAGCATTATCTTCTCAAGACATATTTACTGTTTATGAGTATAACAGCTAAATTCTAAACCATATGAAAGCTTGTGTATACTAAAACCTCATACACAAAACACTGGTTTCTAAATCAATGTATTGGCTTTGCCTGTACATTACCCCTGCTATTATGCCTATTGTGTCACAAATCATAACTGCACACATTACACAAACTACTGTAGCACAAAATTTTGCAATGACAGATTTAAGCAAGCTCAATTACCCTGGAATTTTGGGTAAAACTAACACACTGGAGGTCTTTTATAAAGTATGTGCAGCGCATATATATTCACAGATGGTTGAATTGCCCATGCTTTTTCCTGAACACTAACACAGATGAAGCCACTTTGGTTTGTGAGTTTGACACAGACTAACTAAACCCAGATATCCCACTTATCCCATTTAACACTGAAAATTGCTTCACAGCATCCCATCTAATTTAGGCGTTCTCCATTGTGAACAATGGTGCTTTGGTATGTTAATGAAAAGGTTAAATGCATGAAATGAGTTATGATGACTTTAGATAATACAGTTTCTTCAGTTAATCCTGAGTCATGACTCATTTAACTCACAAATCCACAGTCTAAATGGGAGGGTAACTTACGGACACAATTTGGAGGGGTAATAAAGTGCTTTTT
>CM044432.1:36865161-36887165 GCA_024363595.1 Xenopus borealis
TAAAGACTTAAAAGCTCCTCTAATGTCCTAGACATAAACCCACCCCAAAATATACCTGTCAGGCCCCTCAAAGAAAAGCCCCCAGCATTTTTTACACTTTTTGGTACTTTGGGCATACTGGATATGATGTTGCTGACATCAGATTGAGGAAGATGTAGATTCATTTCTGGTCTAAGGTGGTGAAGGAAACTCTGGCTAAAGAGGTAACGTTCAGTAAAATCATCAACTATCATTCACCAGAACAAAAAGTCACCTAGCGATAGAGTGTGAACAAATGCTTGCGACAGTGTCTTTTGCTTGCAAATTGTCATTTGTGCCTGTTAGTGGATTGGCGATGTCCCTGTGGATGAGATTTCTGGCTAATTTTCGCTAGTGATGGCCACTTCGCCCTTTAGTGAATCTGCCCCACTTTCTCTTGAAGTAAAAACCAAAGTTTATTGTACAACATGGAGCTACTGTGTAATAGTCGCCTAACATGTTTTGGGAACACACCTTAATAACAGCCTATGATTTAGGGGCGTTCCTGAAAAGCATTAAGCATGCATTATACAGCAGTGACCACAATAAACTGTGGTTTTTTATCAAGAGTCTGTCTACAAACTTTTTTCTTTTTGAATTTGCATTATCACAGTCAGAGGATCTCCCATCAGTCCATCTCACAATTTAGTAATAAGAAGCAGGGGTGAGTCTGTATTATTTTTTGCGTATTCCTAAAACATATGTTTGCTTCGTAGCATTTTGGGACATGTAATTACTGGTCTGTTTGGGGAGACTATCGATAGAAGATTTTTGGGGAGGCTAAGTCTACTTAAATCTCCATTCTTTTCTAACTGCAAACATTTTGCTATAAATGAGGTTGCATTTGTATCTCTCTTTGTGAGTATACTGTGTATTCTTTTCCAGCTATTTCTACGCCATGCACTGTTTTGCACTTTGAGGATCTCTGTAATGTGGAGATTGAGAGGGTTAGGAGATTATAATTTTGCACTTAACAAGGCTACTGTAACACAACCTACCATATGAACCTTCAGTAAATGTGGGGTCTTTACAGATCGCTTTGTTGTAATCACCTTTGAATAGGGCTGGTTTACTTTGGTTACTGGGATTACACTGGGTTTAAACCACCAGTCCAGTCTCTATTTTTTATTGTTTTATTATAATTATAGCTATATCAATTGTTTGATTACTATCAATACAATTTTGGTTCCAATGCAGTTAGAATGTTGAAAGCAAAGGTTTGTTTTGTTGTTGTTGTGGGTTACTGAAGTGTGGGATTCTTTTCTACATGGTATTGCACAAGTTCCATCCAATACCATTTGGGCTAATTCCATATGGTCGTGCAGTATTCTTCCCATTTGTATATGCTAATACCTACCACCGATGATGCTGTATCCAGCTGCACAATTTTATATTCAGGTCATGCACAACTTCAAATGCCAGGAAAAATGTGTGATTATATATTTAAAATGTCACTGCACTTGAAATATCATCGTCTCTAATGGCTAATGTAACCATTAATTCCATGACTCCAATTTTCTATAGTATATTTGCTTTCTCTACAATTGGATTAGCTAAAACACAAGGAAACAAAAAGTATTGTTGCAAAAACAGAAATTCTTTTAGCAGTCTGAATAATGACATACTGTATACAAAAGATGGGGAAACTGTTTCAATATCAAGGGCATTATACAGGAACAGTTACATCAAAAAAATTATGTTTTTAAGTAATGAATAAATATTGTACTGGTGTCCTGCACTGGTAAAACTGGGGTGTTTGCTATAGAAACACAGCTACAGTGTAGTTTATATAAACAAGCTGCTGTGTAGCCATAGGGGCAGCTAAAGGCACATAGTGGATAATTAGTGATGGGCGAATCTATCCCGTTTTGCTTTGCCGAAAAATTGGCGAAAATTAATGAGTCGCGTCACTTTTTTGACGCACGGCACGTAATTTTCACAGCGTGTCACGTTATTTTCGCCATGCGCCGCATTTTTTGACACGCGTCTCATATTTTTTTTACGCCAGAGAATTTTTCCGCAGGTGAATTTTCGCCGGCGTTTCGTGAATTTATTCGCCAGTGGCGAATTGCGGGAATTTGCTGCAAATTAGCATCTGGCGAATAAATTTGCCCATCACTATGGATAATAGATAAGCTATATAGAATCCCATTTTATACTACAAAGCTTATCTGTTATCTGCCATGTAACCTGTGGCTCTTTCAGCTTTTAATAGCTGCGTCCATAGCTACTCTGCAGTTTATTTATATAACCTATAGTAGTCTTTTTAAAGCAAACACACACTTTTTTTTTTGGTGTTACGGGTCCTTTTAAGGAGAAAACACAATTTTTTTGTGGGAAAAATAACTGGAATTTTTCAATATTTATTATATCCAAGGTTGCTAAAAGTACACCATCATAAACCTACTGAGGTCATGTAGAAGTCAATAGCAGATGTCCCTTTTAAAATTGGAAGATATCATGATCTGTGCTGGGTTTCATATGATAATATACATTTTTTTTGTTTTTCAGGCATCAAAAAATCTGTATGATTTGGATTTTTTCTAAATTTTTTCATTTTTTTACTGAATTTTGCAAGTTATTTTATTGATAAATAAGGTAAAATTATGGATGGTGGTTTGGTCGAGATGGTTTTTATAAAAGAAGGAGAGTTTTGGCAAATAACCCCTTCAAATGTTCAATAGATAAAAGTGTAGTAATGATGTATTTGGAGTTGGATCTTGTAAGCTACAGTAAAGGGCAGATTTATCAAGGGTCAAAGTGAAAATTTGAATTTGAGTAATTTTTGGGTACTTCAACTATTGAAAAAATTTCATTAGAATTTAAAATTCTAATTGACCCTTTGCCACATTAAACCTGGCGAATTGCCATTTTAGCCTATGGGGGACCTCCTATAACCTTTAAGGAGTGCTTTTGAAATTTCTGGAAAATTTTAATATTTATTGATGAATACTTATATACAAAATCAATAGTTTTGAAAGCTTTGCACACCACCCATAAATAAATGAAATGATGGTCCAGTAGAAAGTATTACCATCTAGAACCAACTTGTGGGGAAAGAATAAAGCTAATCATTGAATGTCATAATAGCAAATATTTGTTAAAAGTTATATGAATGCAGCATATAGCTATTGTGAACTGGTAACTGGAGCACAGTGTGAAGGGAGATATATTTCCCCTAGGTTCATAGCTTAATCCCAGATGTAAAGCAGTCCAGAGTGGGTTCATTCCCCTAGAAAGTCTTACCTGGGGAATAATTAGCCGGCTAGATCTGGTAGCTGCTAGAGAGAGGGGAGTCTCTCAGAGTAAGGTTGAGCTCCAGCCTGAGAAAAGGACACAGAAAAGCTGCCTGTGTAAATTCAGTGAGGGGATTAAAATCACCACAAGGTTTGGGACTTTTTGTTTTCCTGAATGTTCCATGTTTTGGGGAGATATGAAGAGGTAGGGTTCTTGAGAAACTGTGGTATATAAACTGAGGTATATAAAGTAGTTAAAGACTGGTTGCAACCGATGTTACCATTTACATTTTCATTCATTTTTGTTAAATCCTCTGATTAAAACCCATTAAGAACAATTAAAATTGACTATATTGTTGTGCTCCTTTGTGCACTGGATTGATTTAATGATGTCCTTGAATGACAGGCACGGCTTATCATCTTTATTCATGCAATATATTATTTTCCAAGGACACTGTATTTTGGATCCCTATGCTGTCGCTTAAAATTTACATGGCTTAATTATCGAGTGCAAAACAAAGTGGACTCTCTGAAGACAAATAAAAGGAAAAACACCAGGAAAAAATGTAAGTAAACCCTGCTTCTTAGTTACTTAAATATTATTTAATTATTAATATTATTGTCTCTTTTGTCCACTGTGCTTGAGAACTGAGAAAGATGTTTATGTATACACAATGTAATTTGAATAGGTGGCATGTGGTGGTAAAAGATCTGCAGCAAAACAGACATTTGCTGCCATTACACTTGCAGCTAAAACTCAAACACCACATACTAGTCATACTTTAGTACCTTTGCTGTTACTGGTCTTTGGACCAGGCTATCAGAGCTTCTAACATTTTTATATGGAATTTGAATTGAACCCTACATTTTCAATGATAGGTGTGTTTTTGTAAATGTATACATATGTAATTATGTGGGAAAAGGCAAGATCAAGAGTCAGAAAGGTGAGAGATGTAGAACTGAGCATTGCATTTAGCAGCATATAGTGCAAAGTGAATCTGTTTTAAGTTAGATGAGAGTGAGCTTATCCAAACAAATTGTGCAACTTTGTCAATATTAAGAGATCTTTTAGTGGCAGAAAAATTGGAAGAAAGTCAGACAGAGTTTCGGAGAGAATTAAAGAGGAGGGGTGCTGTCCATAAAAGGTACATGTACTCCTTTATTTATTTAAACAAGGGAGCTTATAAGCCTTGTCAGTCCTGAAAGTAAACTAAAACTACTCTTTTTACATTGTCTTTACATCAAGAAAACAATGCCACCATTCAGATATGCCCCTTAAAAAAATATTTTAAGTATACTAATTATATATCGACAAAGCAAAAACATACATACATTCCTCGAATTTTTAAAGTCAGGGAAAAAACATAGATGAATTTGCTTTTTAAATGGATTTGTTCATTGCTGGCTCTTGAAGATATTCTCTTGAAATGCTTGTAATATTGATGTACCCATATGGTGCTCAAAATATAATACATATCAGTTTGCCATGTACTGTTTTATATACATACTGTTCTACAAACAACATGTATTTCAAGTGATTTTATTTTTCAAGGCTTTCAATCAGTTTAACAAAGAAAGAGGAACTTGTGCAACAGACCTGCAATAATAAATTAAGCATGTCTGTGTTGATGTTTTAACACAACTGTATTTTCTTAATGTCTAAAAGAGAAAAGATGTGGTAAAAATAGTTTTAATACATATTTGGAAAGTACGAAGGTAGAAAATGAGATTGGAGCACTTTCCACTCATAAAATACCTCTGTTTAATTTTAAATCCTAGCTATACACATTCAAATAAATAGGATTCAACTGACTACATTTTTCGATTAAAAAATATATTAAATATTAAACATAACTGTTTTGAAGTTTAAATGGGTAAAAAAGCTGCTGCCATAAACACTAAGAAGCATATTCTTGTTTTTTTATAGGCAGTAAAGAATTTCCACTTGTAAAAAGTAATTCACGATTAATTCTGTTTTACAATTCTTTTTCTAAATAATGTTAAATCATTTAGCTGGTGCCAGCTATTTAATGCAATTTACTAAATTCGACTTTTTCTCACTCTCAAAATTTGACCAAAATTCAGTTTAAAAATAATTATTCGCAAAAGAAATCAGAGAGAGAAAAAATTATGCAACAATTGGAATTGTGCAACCATCAATTTGTCACTCGAATCAATTTAGCAATGCAAATAGCCCAAAAATATGGTACAGAGAATCCTAAAAATAAAGAACATGTTCTAATTGTTAAAAGGACCATTTGCCATTGACTTCTACATGATTCCGACAGGTTATACAGTATTTGGAGTAATTTTGGATTCTTTAGCAGCTTCAGAGCATGATAGATCTCAAAATATTTTAGTTTTTCCCCAAAATATTATGAGGTTTAACAAATAGGCACATTAGTGGTTGATTTCTCAAAAATATTCAGTCTGCAAAAGAAGTTAATCTAACTTGTTGGATTGATTCAATAAATATAATTTAAAAAAATCTATTAAATCTATATTTATTATTATATTATCAAAGCCCTCGGGACACGCAAAACCTGGGATGTTGAATATCAGAAGGCATGGTGCAATCATAAAATTTGAATATTGCTATTTATCAAATTGATCAAATCTGCTTTCATAGAAGTGTAAACTCACCTTTCAGAGAAAATGATAAAATGTGACTGATTCTAAACAATTTGATCATATTCTTTTTTGACTGATTGTCATGGTATCATGCAAGCTATCTATTGCAATCGATCGTACCACCTGACCCTAAATCAGTGATTTTGTCAAACTCTTTCAGTTCAAGCCAACTTTGAGGTCCAACATGTGTTAGTTAAAGCCCCTCTGAAATAATAAAGTTATGGATATGTGAAAACATTTCTGTATCAGTTGATCTCCCATAGTTCAGCATTATAAATAGAATTTGGATCATTATCTTTAAATTGGGCTTCTAGTAGTATTTAGAAGAGTAATTTGGCATTCTTTCCAAATCTTACCCCCAACAGCTCAGTATCTGAAAGTGATTATTTGCTAGTGTAACTTCTGGAGAGGTATGTTACTGTATATGTGGGTGATGCTTATTTTTACTCCATTTTTCTCCATATCCACCTTATATTCCTGATTTAAAGCTAATACTATTCTGGTGGCACATTCACAAAGTGATGAATAACCTTAAAAACAAAAACTTTAGGATGGAACTGCTTTCTGTCAGGCTCTTGTTTCTCCTACTCAATATAGCTGAATGTGTCCACCAGGGAGCTGTTACCTTGTGTTAGGGAGCTGCTATCTGGTTACTTTCCCATTGCTCTGTTGTTAGGTTGCTGGTGGGGAGGGAGGGGGTGATCACTCCAACTTGCAGTACAGCAGTAAAGAGTGACTGAAGTTTATCAGAGAACAAGTCACATGACTGGTCTAGCCTCATGTCAGATTTCAAAATTAAATATAAAAAACTCTGTTTGCTCTTTTGAGGAACAGATTTAAGTTCTGCTGGAAGAGCACTGTTAGCTGATGCATTTTGAAAAAAATTTTTCTCCATGACAGTATGGGGTAAATATACTAAAGACTGAAGTGACCATTTTCAGTCACTTTGGCGATTTACTAACAGGTGCAGACGTCACTTCACTAACAAAGGAGATAGACACTAGCACTGCTTCACACTCAAACCCCAGGTGAATTTTTGCTCTGGCAAATGGAAGTATTTCCGCAAAATTCACTAAAATGCGGATTTTACTGAACATTACCTCTATCGCCAGACTTTGGAGTGCATGGAACATCCTCAATCTTCAGTTATGATTTTTGAGTGTAATTTTTTCCAGGTGTTAGGATGCAAAAGGTATACATTTTTTTTTTCGGGTACTCGTTTTCCCCCATACATTTTCTACCATATGGCACATTATTTTACAGTGAGTTTATGAGTAGGGCAGAATTGAACACTAGTGCATCTTTGCTTGCTCTGTCAAAGTAATGCTAGCGAAAATTCACCAGCATTCGTCGCCTGGGACGAAACTTTGCTACTTAGTAAATGAACATTGTCTGAGTGAATTTTCGCCTGGTGAAGTGTTTCGATTGCTGCAAAGCTGTTGGTGGATTTGCACTTTTTAGTAAATTTGCCCCTATGCCTTTAAGTCTTCTTGTCTGCATTATTGACTTGAAAATTCATTTACATAGAAAAATTATATGTTGGTTGAAAAATTTAAGGCTTTATTTTCCTTTTTTCCTTCCATATTTAATATTCTATTCCCATCCAACATTGTATTCATATCATTGATTAATTATTAATTTCTGTATATCTCATATTGTGCAAATTTAACTTCATCAGCCAAAGTACTTTTTAATATTCAATAAGGGAAGGACCTTGCATTAACTGTCTGGAGAAACTTGTACTTTATGTGCTACACTTTAAGCATTAAAGTCACATTATGGTCATCTCTACACTTCAGTTCCTTTAATATCCCTTGGTATCCATATTTATGATGTTTAGCAACTAGCAAATGATTATAAAGTTACTGTCAGGCTACATACATCCATACTTTTATTGCATACCATTAAAGTTTTAAAATCTCCATTATTATTTTTAAGATTAGTGCTTTAACACAACACATGCTATTCCAAAGGTAATTAAACTGGAAGGTTACAACAAGTTTTAAATTTATTACAAGCATTTCCTAGATAAATATTACAGAATAGAAAGAAAGATATTACCAAAATCTATAAAACAATATAAGGTTCAAAACTTTGCAGAAGTTTAAACAGAAGTACAACCCTTCTTATGATAAAGAAAAGTATACACCTCAAATGGAGAAAGAAATTTTAAGTTTCTGTAGTATAATTTAAAAAATTGCTTTTAGAAGGTTAACTGTGAATCTGCTGAAAAAATAAGAGTAACTGTATAGCACAATGGGAAGCAAGCATGTCTGAATCTGGTAAATCTAGTAAAAGTTGGGGTTGTTTTGTATGGAGAAAAAGGCTCTTGTGAGGGGACACAAATTACATTATAAAAGATAGTGATCCATCTTTTAACCACACAAAAAAACAAAGAAGAAGAGGCCAACCCATTAGACTTGAATTAATTTTCCGTCTGAAGCATTGCAAATACCCTGCTGGAAAACGTTGTGATGGCAGAATCCATTTATGCCTTTAGGAGTGGATTGTATGGTTTCTTGGAAATATATATATATATGGTATATATAAGTCTAACACTCTCAGGGCTTAGTGAAAAATAAAAAACTATTTATTGTTCAAGGATCACCCGCACCACATAATGCCATGATAATGGTGATGTTTACACTAATCTTTAGATTAGATTTTCAGATTTCTGTTGTTGACAGTAAATCCTTTTTATTTTTCACTAAGACCTGAAAGTCCTGGACTCTGTACTACTATGCAGTATCCGGTTCTACAGCATCTGAGTAGTGATGGGCGAATCTCCCGAGATTCACTTCGCGGAAAAATTCGCGAAACGAGTCGCGGGACGCTTTTGACTCGCGTCGTTTCACGTCAAAAACGACGAGCGACTCGTTTTTCCTGCGAATTTTCGCCAAGTGAAATTTCGCTGGTGATTCGCGAATTTATTCACCAGCGGCGAATCGCCCATCACTACACCTGAGAAGTATTTTTTATTTTTTTGTGTGCAGCTACATGTACCATAGCTTGTGTGTGTGACATTATATATTAAGGGGCAAATTTATCAAGGGTTGGATAGGAAATTCAAATTTTTTTATTGATTTTATTGGTCAAAACTAACAAATTCAAATTGGGAATAATCCAAACTCAAAATTTGAGATTTATCAAACCTTTACCCTGGGAATAATTATAATTCAACTATTCACCTCCTAAAACCTGCCGAGTTCATTGTTTAAGTCAATGAAAGATGTCCACTGACCCACTGGAAGATGTTAATAGCCTTCCTGTAATTTGAGTTTTTTTTGGAGAAATTTGAATAAAATTTGATTTCAGTTGGGGAGACCCATTTATCAAAGGTCAAATTTCGAATTCATGTGAATTTTTTTATTCAAATATACTCATAATTTACTGGGAGGTTATTTTAGAGACAAATTTTAATGTCTAATATTTGATTGAATGGTTCCAACCTGAAAATCTTATTCGATTTGTATTCAATTTATAAGAATCAAGTTTTTCTCTGAAAAAAAACATCCAATGTCAGCAAGGCTATTAAAATCTCAGAATGGCTCAATGGACCTCTTTGACTTCTACATAAATTCGGCAGATTTTAGTTGATGTATATTTGTCAAGGTGTGATAAATCTCACATTCAAATTTACATTCCAAAAGAGGGATTCAAATTTCAATGTATGAATTTTGACACTCGAAAATTTTAATTCCAATTTACTATTCAACCCTTGATAAAGCTGCCTCTTCGAGTCAGTAAAATTTGTTTGAGTTTTAGATGTCCTAATTTTCTCTTAAATGACCTCCAACTTTATTCAAATTTATTAGAGTAAAAAGAAATTCACAAGAATTTGAAATTTGACCTTTGATAAATGGGTCTCCCCATGTGCTGGGAATGATGTGTAACAAGGTAGCAAGGTAGATTAAAGCAAATTCTGTGCAGTTTCAGTTCAGTGTTACCATTGGCCTTAAAAAATAGGCAGCAAGTTTAGTTACTTTATGTATATCAAGTGCCTCTTCCTTCATTTGGGGGGACTCAATACAGACAATCTTTAACAGGGGTGTCCAAACTACGGCCTGCAGGCCAAATGCGGCCCGACATCCACTTACAACTGGCCCGCAGCGTTCAAAAAATCCCTCCCCCCCAAAAAAAGTTTCCAACCACAGCGTCACCAGGGGCGGAACCCACAGCTCCCAAGACCCCGAGAAGCGTGCCAGAAGCCCCAAACCCCACCCTCCCTGTGACCGGAGCACATGCTGCCTGCGCCAAAACCGTGCTTGCACCCAAAGATCCGGGGAAGGGGCAGACCCAGGGAGGTCGCAGCTAGGCAAGGGAGACATCCACTGTGCGTGTGCGCGCGTCACTATGTGTGTATTTGTCTGTATGTGTGTCACTGTGTGTGTGTGCATGTGTGTGTATTTGTCTGTATGTGTGTCACTGTGTCTGTGTATTTGTCTGTATGTGTGTCACTGTGTGTGTGTGTATTTGTCTGTATGTGTGTCACTGTGTGTGTGTGTATTTGTCTGTATGTGTGTCACTGTTTGTGTGTATTTGTCTGCATGTGTGTCACTGTGTGTATCTGTCTGTATGTTCATTACTGTGTGTGTGTTTGTTTGTTTGTGTGTGTGTCTGTGTGTGTGTTACTGTGTGTGTGTGTGCATGTGTGCTGTATATGTGTGTGTGTTTGCATGTGTCTATGCCAATGTGTCTGTATGTATGTGCCACCCACTTATAATTTGCAAAATGAAAATGGCAATCAGGGGGGCAGTCACAAAAAGGGGCATGGACAAAAATGCAGCGTCACATGGGCCAATCAAAAATGGAGAGGACCTGCATGGAGCACCCACTCAACCCACCCTGAGTGAGTGGCCTGGCTGTCCGCGTACTCCACCGCACATGGCCCTTGGTGAAAAAAGTTTGGACAACCCTGATCTATAAAATATGTCCCCCATTACCAATTACAGATTTCCTTTTTCAACTACTATAACATTTTGGTTGTAAGTATTTTAAAGTCTTTAAAAGAAACCTTTCATTGTCTTAAATGAAAAAGCATAATTTGGGAATCCTATATGCCTAAACACAATACAAGTTCTTTTTTTTTTTAGTTCATCCATTTTTTTACATTTCAACCTCTGACCATCTGCTTCTTCTATTTTTATTTATAGCTGCAGAACAATGTTACAGCATTACTTTGATGATAGGTAGAGCTGCCCTATGTGCCTTCATTAGATATTGCCTCTCTGTCCCACTTTAATCTTGACTCTGCCATCAAAAACATTGCTAATGTCTGATTCACACATTTTCTACATTTCACAATAATGCTGAAGCTAATTCATGGCTCTGTTGAAAATCTTATTAGTAAATTGCTTAATTTAGACTTAAATATGGGTCAATTCCTCACAGAGGCAATCATTGGCTCGAGGCATACTAACAGCAGGAAGCAACATTAAGCAAAACATTGCTTAAAAAAAGAAAAAACAAATACAGCATTTCATTAAATGTCAGTTTGCTTAAAATGTAACTTTTTATAGTATGGAAAACTTAGAAAAATAACTGAAGTTTGATATATTTTATGTACCAGAACCCTTGTTATTGAGGAATAAACAAAAGTTAAATGTAAAAAAGTAGTTACAGGATTAGCAAATATATATGGACTGTAGTCTTTAGCCCCATCTTTTTTATGGTTAAATATAATGGAGGGCTAAGGGGCCTATAACTTAATATAACGTTTTTATTTTTTCCACTAATCTCTTAAAATGTGCAGTTTTTCAAAATTTTTTAAAAAAGCTCTAAAAATTATATATTTACAGTATTACATGGCAGATTTATCAAGGCTCAAATTTCGAAGTGCAAAAACTTTGAATTAAAAAAGACCAAGCGCAACTATATCAAACTTTTTGTTAATGAATAGGTCCATATTGGATTGAATTTGAATCATACTAATCTAAGTAATAGTGCATTCAATCAAATTGGATTCAAAGTTTTTCCCAAAAAAGCCTTCAAATTTTCAAAGTCCACAAATTGACTCCAAATAGGATCTAGGAGGTCCTCCATAGGCTAAAACAGCAATTTGGCAAATTCAAAACTCAAATTCAAACTTTTTCATTTGAATTTTCACTTTGACAAAAGGTTGAATTGAATATTTGAATAAAATTCTAATTCCAAAAATTCAAAGTTCAAAGTAATTTTGGGCCACTTCAACTATAAAATAACCCAACGTTTGATTCAAATTGAAAAAAATTTGACTATTCCACAAGTCAAATTTTTGAAGTACTGGCCCTTTAAAATCCTTCTCCACCTTAAAGCTATTTTAGCCTATGGGGGACCTCATAGAACCTGTCCAAGAATTTGAAGGATTGTGCGCAAAATCCTTCAATACGCTCAATTCGAACAAGTCGAATGATTTGAGGGTCGAATTTCGAAGTTTTTTCACTTCAAAAATTTGGCCCTTAGTAAATCTGCCCCTACGTTTAAAAACCATGAAAACCTCTAATACAAAAGTTGTTGAGGTTCTATGGGAGCTGAGTTTATTCAATTGGACCCCTTGAAATCAATTCAGACCTTTAGAGGTTTTTGGATTTTTCTTTGTTAGAAATTGTCCACAAAACTAAAATCTATAGAAGTTTTCAATGTATTTTTCAGTGCATTGTTAACTGTAATTTTCAGTTTGTACTTTTTTAATTTAGATTTTTTCATAAATGTCATGACATTCATAGTTTTAGGGTTTGTGAGTTTAGTCATGGTTTCAATAAGCTCTAAAAACACTAAAATTCGACATTTGATAAACAGGCCTCTAAGCATACTATGGACCTTCAGTCTCTGACACATCTATCAATGGAGAGACACGTGTAAGAGGAGGCAGATGGCACCTCTTTTCATGAACCGACTTCCACTTACTACTTTTAAAAGGATGGTTGTTCCCCCCCCTCAAGTATATATTAGGTTACTGCCAACCACAAAAAATGTTCAAGTAAAAAAAAAAATTCATAATAATAATAATACCCAATTGCACTGTGTCCAATCCCCTTTTTTCACCCTAGCCAGGTATATCAATACTGATAAATATTAGAGAGTTGCTAGGTCTGTAAATAAAAGTAAAAACATCAATTATTGATCAAAATGTGGTAATTGTTTTATCAGCATCCTTCTGGACAGTGTAATAATAGTTGCTATTTCTTGTCCTCAAGACTAAGGGGCCGATTTACGAAATTCACGTGAAATGATCGAAGTTCGATCGAATTCGATCTTATAATTTTTTTGTGAAATCGGATATGCAAATTTTTTCTCTTCGATTATCGAATATCAAATAGATTGAATGATCGGATATATGATCAAAGGAATCAAAAATCGACTGCCTACTTCGCCAGATTGAACCTACCGAATTGTAATAGAAGCCTATGCGAAGCCCCCGATAGGCTTCTGAGGCTAAGTCCTGCACAAATACCATTCATATGATCGGAGCGTTCAATCGTTGGAATCATACAAATTTTATGAACACTCGTAGGAAATTTCATGATTTTTTAATGAAATCGAACGATCGGTATGCGATCCTACTAATTCATCAAGAAATCGTAATGCTAATTGAATTGCGAATTTGGTTGAGCTAATTATGGGGAATAATAGTAAATTTGCCCCTTAGTAATACTATTGTCTAACTTCTCCAATTACCTGTTACATTTCTGGCCCAATTAAATTCAGTTAGGACCTTATTCTAATCAACGTAGTACAGTGCCAAAACAATTATTCAAGTTTAATGTTAAAATATTTACCATGCATGGAAATGCCCTAAGTATTTAAGTGTCATTTCCATGCCAAATATTGAAAATCTGACATTTTTATTAACTTTTTAGAATAGTGCTTATTAAGTGTCATTTATGAATAATTTATAGAGTATGCCATTATATTATCATGTGCAAAGACAATTCCTTTTCTCTCTCTCTCTCTCTCTCTCGCCAAAATACTGCAAGCTGTCATACATTTCCACTACAGAGGCAGACTTTTGTGCCTCTAATTTCAATATTTAGAATTGAATCTCTAAGTTTCCAAGTTAACCACCAAACTGTAACAATAATTATCACAGGGATCTATTATCTGGAATGCATCAGGGTTTTTTTTAAGTATAATGGATCTATTCATAGTAAATGAAGCACCATGCATCAAGGTTACTACAAATTATATTCATCAATATAGAGCTGTATAGTTTAGTTAACAGGGCACTGTTTTACTACTCCAGAGAAAAAAAACATATCAGCAATTTACAGTGCCTAGCTAGTGTATGGATAAAATAATCCATAATTGGATTGTGGGTTTCCAAATATGGGATGCAAAATCTTTTTTCATGTAATAAAAATTACTTTTATAGTTTGAATGCATGCTATAAGCACTATATAAAATCAGAATAAAATCATCTTACATTTTGGTACTGGTGCTCAATTCCCTACAATAACTCAACAGTATTGGCCATGGATCCTCAATAATTTTTACTCTTGAGTCACATTCAAATAAAAAAAAAGTTGGAAAGAAATACAAGTATGCAAAAAGTTCCTGGGGGTGCCAATTGTGTGCTGTGATTAGCCCCTATGTTAGGTTTGGATAATTTACAATTTGAATTTGAGTGTTTTCACCAAAAAACATTAGAAAATTCTAATTCTAATTTGCATTTGATCCTTAATAAATCTGCCCCTTTGCGCCTGTGTCTCAAGGTTTTCTAAGCTGCATATAGACACTATTTTAATGATGGCAAGAGAACACATGACCTATATTTTCCCTGGCAGTGTATCAGCCTAGTTTCTTTATGCACTTGAAAGAGGGCACATGCTTTGCCCAGTGTAAGGCTATTATAACAATCCCCAAAGGAGAAAAACTATTGTACAGTCTGTAGTAGAATTCAGTCAAATGCAGTCAAGTTTCAAAATGTTTCACCATTCAACAAAGTGGCTTCTTCAACTGAAGTGGTAGGGAATTCCCTGACATTTAAACACTTGAGAGTAGTAAAGTCACAGACATCCAATCACAATGGCACCATCACAGTTCAGTAAGGTATCAGGTGAAACTCAGAGATGTGTGAAAGTGTGATCCAGTCACAGTGGAACCATGATTTTCATTGAGGTGGGTGTTAATCTTCTAATGTTTGTGACTGGAAGTGTGAATTGTTGTGAAGCCTCCAGGGTAAACATGTCAAAGGGGTGTCCCTTTTATTCCAGATGTAGATATACTGCTGAGCCTTGTCCTGAGTAGTTAGTCCTTCTATGTTGGGCCATTCTCAGAGCAGTTGTTTTGTCTTCTCAATGTTTAGATTTGAGCACTCTTCACTACACTGGACAGCATAGATCACATTAGTCTTCATGTGCTCTTGATTTGGTCTTTTTACTTGGTTTTGATAAAGGCCCAGTCCAGGTATCCACAAGTTTTCAGAGCTCCATTTAGAGGTTTGTGAACTAATAGTACCCACACTCCAGTTTGGGAAAGCAATACCTTTTCTGTGTATGAAGGCCCAATGCCCACTGTCTATTTCATTGATGGGAGCCACTGAAATATATGAAATGCACTGGAAGCTTGCACTGGTGCTACATGTTAGCCGATGACTAGCATAATTTAGGTGTGTGAAAAATTGTGATGGACAGTCCAGCAGTGGTGAGAAAAAAAACTTGGCAACTCTGCGTAACACATAATTATTCACACAGTGAAAATATTTGTCCTGAGCATGGTTATATTAATAAGATAAGAGTGGCATATTTATAGTGATACTGATGCTAAAAAATACATTTTAACATATGAATGTACATTAAATGTTACCTATAGGTCATGTTGATCATTTTTTGCTGAGAGGTTTGTTTTTATATATAATTGTTAGTTGAATTTCCTAAGCCTGACTCTCTGACCCTCTGACACTCTGACTTTGCCAACCAGACTGTCCCATCTCAGCCTGTTGGTTACAGTTTCTAATGCTAACGGACGCCTGCTGCACAAATATGGCAGCCCCCTCATACAGGAACATTAGGGATCAGACAAGTAATGTAAAAGCATCATGCAAATACTTTATGACAAATTTAGAAATAGCTTTCAAAACCAATATTATAATAGATGTAAAAAAAGAGTTTAATTTCAGGTGTCCTTATCTCTTTAATATGCAAATATGTATTGGCACCGAATGTTCATAAGAGCTTTTTAAATATGGTATAATATGAAATTGGGAATGTTTATGTGAACACTCTAGGGTTATTTATCAAAATCCAAATGTATCTCACTATTTTGAATAGCCACTCCGACCAAATCCACACAGAATTTTTCCGCTCTTTATCATTAAATTTTCCCGAAAAATAATTGTGCAGCAAAAGTTTCACTAAGATTGTAAAAAAATCTGAATCTGCGATGCCCAAATGCAGCAACTTTTTCATAAACCCAGTGCAAATCAGGATATCTTAAGACAGCTGCCATTGACTTCTACATGAACTCGTCAGTTGGAGTAATTTTGTATCCAGCCTTATAATACCATCAGGGTTTAATAAATCATGAAACATTTTAAATAAGAAAATGGTGGTTTTCCCCTTTAAAAGTCCAATCATAAAAATATCAGACTTTGATAAATAACCTCATCTGTGTTTGAGTAACACCGTGATTTTGGTGGTGGAGAAAATAGTCATAAAATAGTTTTCCCAAAGTACGAATTTAAATTACTGGATACACTATGTTCGAGCACAATGATCTTGCACAAACACCCATCTCATTTGTGAAACATTTGCAAAAAAATCTGCATAATATTTCAGTGTTCAGGATAAAACATGGGCAACACAACATTTGAGAATATTTATGCAATGAGTGAACTTTATAAATAACCCCCATTGACAAAAATTTTAAACCTTGTACACCAGGTTTGTTTATTTTTCGTTTTAGTATAAGCCTTATAAATACAATCAAGATGAAAAACAATCATTATTGACTCATAATACATCAGTTTGATTGTGAGGTGATTTCCAGCAAATATTGTTCCATGTGCCCAAGTGAATTTTGTTTTGAATTTCGTGCTTCACTGTCCATCTCTTTAGGGTGAAGATACATAGAGCTACTAGTAGCAGCTCATTGTCATAGCTACAAAATAGACAATAGTCATAACTGGCTAATGCAAACAGACTAAAGTGCAAGTATTCACTTGCTCATATGCTATATACCTGCTAAAATGGTGTGTCATGATATAACAGTTTGGACACATGATCTGTGAGCTGACATAACATTCTTATTATTTTGTTGGCCACCCATGTACTAATTCAATTGCTATTAGGTGGCATTTTAGATTTTATACAGCAAACGCAATCCATTGGTTTAGCAATTTAAAAAATGTTGGCTTCAGCAAATCCACAGATTTAAACAAAATAAAAATTACAGTTGCTGGACAGAAACTAAAGCTATAGATTAGGAGAGGAAAATAATTTTAGGGATACATTAATTTGTATATTTAATATGGCAGTTTCTGTCTCTGGAAGAGTGAGTCTGCACAGCTTAAGTTTGCCCAGCCAGCTGACACACTGTGTCCACACACCGGTAAACAGCTAGGCAGAAAAGCAGTACTAATTCTGTAGCAGCTATCATAAGAGACACACATAAGTAAAATATATCCCTTGCTGATCTAGACATGATGAATCATATTATTCCACATGACTGTAATTCTCACACTGTTTTCATTACACCAGTTCCCATTCATTAGGCTCATGTCTATGTGATTTGTGATATTTCTGTACAGTATAGTTGACATTTTATAATTTCTATACCTATGATGGCATATTTCTTTGAAAAACTAACACATTTTTTAAGACTTGTTCAATTAATCTGGCCAAGAAGAAATCCACAGCCACAGTGATCTTGATGGACAAGTATCACTGCTTTTTCAAATGTAATCTATAATGTACACATTATCAAAATTTGCATGCAATTGATGAAGCCTATTCATTAAAGGAGTGGTTCACCTTCAAGTTAACTTTTAGTTTACTGTGAAGGGCCAATTCTAAGAAACTTTTCAATTGGTCTTCATTATTTATTTTTCATAGTTTTTTAATGATGTGCAATTTTCTTCTGTTTCTTTGCGGCTTTCAAATGGGGGTCACTGACACCATCTAAAAACAAATGCTCTTTAAGGCTACAAATGTATTTGTTATTGCCACTTTTTATTACTTATCATTCCATTCAGTCCCTCTCCTATTCATATTCCAGTCTCTTATTCAAATCAATGCAGGGTTGCTAGGGTAATTTGTACCCTGAACAACCCCTTTAATGCTGCACAGGTGAACACTCCAAGTGAAAACTATTTAATACATTTTTCCTATTAAGATGGAAGTACTTTAATTTATTCTACCGAGTCCCATCATTGTGAATTTATTGAAGACCTTTGTTTGGAAAGACTGCACAAGAAAGCAGGAGAGTCTAGTAAAATCCTTCACAGTTGTCATAATAACTTTTTGTTAAAAAAATATAAATTAATAGTCATTGAACAAATACAATTGTAAAAATATTTTATATTCAAGACAGCTAATGATTAATAAGGAAACAAAAGCAGAGAGAAAAAGGAAATTAGAAAGCAGTATGAATAAAAGAGACAAGAGACAATAAAATGTATTTAAATGAGCAAACTGTAGCAGTTTCAATAGGGCACATGTAAAATGGTTTCTTTGAAGCAGAAGAACTGTTGTATCTTTTGCATTGTGTTTTTGTCACCTCTGGTGTCTCAAGACATTTCATCTGCTGCATGAACAAGCTCCACCTAGTTCATTGTAATCTATGTGCTTTAAAACATATTCGAGGCTTGAGTTGGAATGTAGCTTAAACAGAATCTTTTCAATAAAAAGATTGTCTTCTACACATGAATTAATTTTGACCTGTAAGTAAACAATTAAGTCTTAAATGCCTAATCATATCCCTCTATAGCATTTGTAAGCTAACAATTTGTAAATTTTCCAGTTTCCCACTTAAGGGCTACTGGGTTCTGTTTTAGACCTATAGCACATGGACCCCCATATGTAATATGGCACCCCTTGGATTGATGTGCGGGGAGGGAGATATAACTTGTTAGGACTTGTAATGGGTTTGCTTTGCTTTTGTGGAGCCCCTTTCATATATATAATATAGAATGTTTAATTTAAAAAATGTCACACAGTTTGTAAAATGTTGAGCAAAAAAGACACCCATTTGACACTGATGTGCTTGGTGAATTTTCCCTCATCAGCTCATAAACTATGACTTTTGTGTTTCTGGGTATTGTTTGTCTGTTGCCCCTGACCACAACAGTGTTGATAATATCCTGTGTGGCTTATACATAAAAATATTTATTTAAATAGAATAAAATATTTACTTTAATAAAATTACTTAAAATTCATGTGGTTAAGTTTGAAAAAGTGCTCATCTTAATTTGATTTAAAGAAAAAAAAAAAGTTGGAGGAATAGATTAGTCAGTCTCCCAAAATAAGGCTTACTGGAAGATATTTTGTGAGCAGCTGGGGGCTTGGCCTTCTATTTACAAACCCTACAATACATGACCAAAGTATCCAGACAACTACCTATCCATCACCTATTTTAAAAACCAATAGTACTGTTGCGAATTTGTGCTCTCTGTTGCTATAATAATCTATCCCCTTCTGTAGAGGGTTTGCCTCCATTGAGCAGCAATAACATTAGTGAAGTTGGACATTGCCTTCCATTTAATAGCCTGAGGTGAGGGCTTTGTGCAATCTAATCAATTATACCCCTTTGTCCCAATGTGTGTGTCTAAAAAAGCCCACTCCAATAATTAAAATGTCATATGTTTTTTTTCCATAAGCTGTATGTCCAATCCAAAGCAGAAGAAATGTGATAAATGTGAAGCTTACATCTAAAATGCAATATCTGCAGTGATAGTTTGTTGAATATGTTGAGTTTAAAGTGAATATATTGCTTTTTTCTAACTCCAATTGCCATTTACAGCAATTGTAATTATCCATAGCTGATTCAGCTTATTTCCAATCACAATAAAGAAATAAACATTACCATTAAAATGAAAGTATTGCAAACGCAAACGCTTCAAAATAAGATGAATACCTCAATAAAATAATTTTCATTATATAGTTATAATGTCTAACTAAACAAAAATAAGATGCATATTTGCTTCTCCTCAATCTTAGCACACTGGATGTGCTAAGATGCAGAACAAATATTAATTGATAAATGTAATTGTACCCTGTTCTTGTTTGGAAAGTTATAAAATGTCTCCTTTAAATCAGAACAAATGTTAACCATGCTCTTATTCAGGGGTTATTCTGGCAATAAATATTTAGAATGATAGTCTAGAATAAAATCAAAACAACTCTATTAGATGGGCCATTAAGTGCTCAATATATAGCGTGCTACAATTCTGTCAGTTACAATGTTTATCCAGTCAGACATAAATCAGAAGCCTGAACTAGTTCAGTTCATAACATAGTGAAAATTGAAAAAGTTGAAGTACTTATTACTTTTATGCAATTGGGATAACAACGCGACTTTACAACCTGGGTAATGGATAGCATGCTTCAAAGTGTTTATTGAGCTAACCCAATCTCTAAATGTCAATGCTGGGTTTTAAAAAATACCCATGAACAGAATTAATTTTTTAATTTATTGGTAAAGTACTTTTTTTAGCTTCAAAATTAGATTTAGTTTTTTCTTCAACAGTGTATTCTGAAACTTTACCCTATCCAAGTAGTCTTTGTTTCTAAATACTGTACTATAGACATATGGGGGAATGGCTTACTATTTGTGTGACAGATTCTAAAGAATACAAGAACAACCTCAGTGGTCATGTAACATGTTTCAAACGCACCCCACAAAAGAACTGAACCAACTTTGACCGCTCTTCTGCTTTGATTTTGGTCTTGGATCTCATCTAAGAGGTGCTGTTGCCTTACTTTGTGGTAGATTAGCATCAGATTATATAGTCAAAAATCCTAACTCACAATGAAAAACTAGAAGTGGACATGATTTGCCTTATTTATGCCAGGTCACAAAAATAATAAATAATAAAAAGTAAATATCAAATAAATATGATGTAAATATTCTTGGCCTTTAAAAAAAATAAGGAAAAGGGATACTGTCATGGGAAAATATGTTTTTCTCAAAACGCATCAGTTACTAGTGCTACTCCAGTAGAATTCTGCACTGAAATCCATTACTCAAAAGAGCGAACAGATTTTTTTTATATTCAGTTTTGAAATCTGACATAGGGCTAGACATTTTGTCAATTTCCCAGCTGCCACTTTGTGACTTGTGCCAGCACTTTAGGAGAGAACTGCTTTCTGGCAGGCTGTTGTTTTTCCTTCTCAATGTAACTGAATGGAACATGGTGGGACATGGGTTTTTACTATTGAGTGCTATTCTTAGATCTACCAGGCAGCTGTTATCTTGTGTTAGGCTGCTGGGGGGGGGAGGGAGGAGGTGATATCACTCCTACTTACAGTACAGCAGTAAAGAGTGATTGAAGTTTATCAGAGCACAAGTCACATGACTTGGGGCAGTTGAAAATATGTCTAGCCCCATGTCAGATTTCAAAATCAAATGTAAAAAAATATGTTTGCTCTTTTGAGAAATGGATTTAAGTGCAGAATTCTGTTGGAGCAGCACTATTGACTGATGAATTTTGAGAAAAATTTTTTTCCCATGACAGTGTCCCTTAGGAAATTGCACAAGTCAAAAAGCTATAACAGTTTATGGGACAGATTTACTACAGTAAAGGTGTAAGTGACAAACAGTGGTGATGATTCACCAGCGTTACCGATTTCAGTCACTGCCGATTTATTATTATTAACGGACGCAGGCGTCACTTCCCCAACGAAGGAGATATACGCTAGCAAATTTTTGCTCTGGCAAATGGATTTAACTACGCAAATTCACTAACATGTGTATTTTACTGAACGTTAGCCAGATTTGCGTTCGCCAGCTCTGACCTGGCGAAGTGCATTGGCATGCATAGAACATCCTCAATCTTCTGTTACTTACATTATAATTTTTGAGTGGAATATGTTCTAATTCCAAAGAACGCTGGCATCTTTTCATTTTTTCAGGGTCTTTAGACTGCAAAAGACTTAAATATATTGCAATATATGGACAAACAATGCCTGTTTTGTTTAAAGGGTA
>CM044432.1:36896769-36919462 GCA_024363595.1 Xenopus borealis
CATTCCACTTCTTCAGGTTATTCAATCATGTATAAAGTTGACCAGAATATTCCAAAAAAAATACTTGTCACATGTCTTCTCACAATTCACTAAACCAAAAATCTCTACATGATAAGCAATAGTATACATCATTATTTCTGCAAATATGCTTGACATGGAGTGTAAGGAGATGCATATTAGACTGATCAAAAACAAAGTGAAGGAAACACTATAAAAAAGACTAATTACTATAAAAAGAAAAACTGTAAAAATAACAATTATCCAGTCTTGCAGGAAGAAAATTAACCAAGCAGAAAGCATATTTTATATTTTATGGAGCATTTTTATTGCACTAAAATATTTTGCTTTGTTGGAAAAAATATCTTGCAATTCTTGTATTCAAAGTATGTAAATTTTTAGCTGTTATTTACTTTTGCAAATCTCTTATCATTGCCCTTTCTTGCATTAAGGCAATACAGATTTACAATATAATTGTAAATGGAAATAGAGTGTCAAGGTGTTCATGATTTATTATAGAAGAATTTATTTATATTTACAAGAAAGAGAATAAAGGGACAGTGGAAAATCAGACTAGGAAGCACAAAAACTAGGAAGCCTTCCTTTCATGACAAACCTTACTGGAGGTCAAATTAAAAAATTTACATGCATGAAAAATTATCAAGTCTCGGTTACATGAGATTTTTGTCTAGTCACTCTTTTTAATGTCTCTTTTTAACTCACACAGAATATAGTATATGTGCTATCCAACAGTTTTTTTGCTATGCAATACAGTGAATATAGAACAGTGTCTATTATGCTGTGTTTTGTTGTATTTCTTTTCTCTTTTTTTCTTTGTCTTTTTCATTAAAAATCTGTTCAACGGGAATAGTCAGTTACTACTTCACACTGTAAGTACTCAAAGAATGGCATTCATAAATAAAGGTGTAGTGTGAAGACTGTGATACTTATTACTTATTGTATAAACTTTAAAAGTGACAAAATATGTTTTTCTTCTCTTGGATCTGAAAATATGCCTGAGACTGGAATGTAAATAGCTCCTTGTGTTGAATAATATTTCTTACTGGACTATAGTGTGGGTGAAATTAGTTATTGTTGTATTGTGTCAAACATGGTACTGTGTGATTTAGAAAAAATGTATAATTCAAATGTCCCCTTTGGGGACATGCCAGGTTTAGTGGTTGATTCTCCAATAAAATGTGCTGTAGGCTTTTATGAACCCCTAAAATGTATAGAATATTCTTGTCACGGTTGGCACCCTAAACCAGGACAGATGCCAAGTTCCCTGGTCTTGGCTCGGCTTCACCAGTAGTGTGACCGCCTTTGGCTTCGGGAGGAGCCCTCAGCTACTCAGATTCCACCTGGACTTAACGAGAGGAACAAGGTGAGGAGTTCTGGCAAGCAAAGGGGCACGACTGTTGTTAAAGTCAGTTAGGCCGAAGATCACGGTACAATAGGATTAGGCAAGTTTGTAGTCAAGCAAGCTGGGTCGAGGCAGGCAGATATCAAGGATCGTCAGACAGGCAAGGGTCAAACCGGGTAATCAATCAGAAGGATGAGACAGAATCGGAGTCGAAGAACAAGCTGGGGTCAGGTTACGGATATCAGAGTAGTCAGGAATACACAGGAATAATACTAGCAGGATACAAGGAACAAACGCACAAAGGCTCAGGAAAGCACCAGGAATAAAATCCTATCACGGGCAATGAAAAGTAAAAAATGTCCCGTTAAATACCTTTAAATTTTGCGCCATTGCACGCTGACGTAATCACGCCAGCGTGCATGCGCCTATAAAATTCGGAAGTGTGCATGCGGCGCACACTAGGAAGCAGGGGCGACAAGGGGAGGATGGCGCGGCGGGCGTCCCCGCCTCACCGGTAAGGTGCTTTTTGTTACAATTCTCTTCATATGCCAGATCTGTTTTATGTATCTGTTTATTTATTTTTCCTAGTAGTGCAAAGTTTAACAAAGCCAGGCTAGTGTAGGGATCCAGAGGGTTAATTTCCCCCTATGGTTTAAAATCCCGCATCGTGGGAAAATACCCTGCCTGTCCATCTATGAGTTGGACCTAGAATGAAGAGAGGGGGAGTGAGCCGTTGTCCCTGTGCAATGTGTTCTGGCAGATACCGGAGGTTGCCAGGAGGTGTCGCTGCTGTGCACATGTTGGCTATAGTTAGAGCCATGTGCTTTCACTTTCACAGAGTGAATAAGAACTGCTGCAAGAAGTAGGGCTAAAAGATAATTTGATCTCCCTTATGGGTTTGGGGTAAGGGACCCCAAAGCCTGGTAAGTTCAACCATGCAGGTTTAGAGCTTGGAGGACTTTTTTGTGTGCTTGCACAATGGAGAGTGCTGTGAGCTGTATTCCAGCAAAGGAGGACTTTTGTGTGCTCGCACTATGAAAAGTGCTGAGAGTTATACCATGAGGATAAAGCAAGCTGCTTGTGCTTCGCTGAAGGATTTCATCGCTGTGGATGCCTGTCCCAGCTATGGAGGAGCCTGCTCAGCTGAGTTAATAACCAGGTGAGTTGTGCCTGAGGGAGGGTAGAGAAAGGATCCACCATGTGACCCTGTTAAAGATACAGGTATTGTGTGTGTGCCTGCTACATGGAGTGTGAAACTTTACCTTGCAAGTAGGTGCCAGGATTGGGCTGAAAACGGCTCCCAAAGGTAGTGGGTCAGTAACATGTTAACTGCATATTTACTTTGCCTTTACTCTTACAGTGTTTTACTGCAATCATTGTGTTTGATTATTGTTTTTCCTAATGGAGCCACCTGCAGGTGTATTACCGGATCCCATTAGTTGGAGGCACTGCCATGAAAGGCAATGCCCAGTACTATTTCACTTAGCAAAGGGGACTCAGGACCTGAGTGGTAAGATATGTGTGATGTACATGCATCCTAGTGTGTGCGTGTTTTTTTTTTTTTTTAATCTGGCCAAGTTGGACAGTTGGACGATGTTTTAAATAAATTTCAATAGCTCTGCAGTAATGCAACATTTTTTTAACACCACATTATTTTCTCAATGCTTTTCTAAAAAAAATCCCCAAACTAATTCAATGTAAGAGAATTTAAGGCAAATGAAGAAAAAGCATGCACTCCTGCTGCCAACCAATTGGGATAAAATGTTATTTTATACCATGAAGCTAAAACAGCATGTCGTGACAAGTTTGTATCTAAACATACGTAATCATATAGTATGAGTATAGGGCTTGAACCCATTTGATAACATTTTGGTGTATCCCCATCCTTTTCATTTTAGCCCATAAATATTCCCACTCCACAGAGTCAAATGCCTTCTCATTATCTAAGGAGATAACTACCCGATTGCCGGAGTTGTCATGTGAGACAAAGAGGTTCGTAAATAGGTTTTTTGTCTGTTCACCTCCCCGGCATAAAGCCAGACTGGTCAGGGGATATTATTTCCTCTATGGACTCCGCTAGTCTGGTGGCAAACACTTTCGCTAGGATTTTTGCATCTACATTTATCAGCAAAATTGGCCTATATGAAGTACATAGTATAAATATGCTTTTGGTAGAAGAATTAATAATGTTTCCCTCATGGACTGTGGCAGAGGGTTGCCCTGTATTATTCCATTATACAATTGGGTTAGCAGGGGTGCTAGTTTTATCGTATGTTGCTTATACCATTCCCCAGGCATCCCATCTACCCCTGGAGTTTTCCCCGAAGGGAGGGCCCCTATGGCTGCCTCCACTTCCTCTGACGTTATGTCTTGTGCTAACTTGTGGGAGGCTTGGACTGACAATTCTGTCATTGGAATGGAGTCTAGGTAGGACTGCAGGTCCTCTGGGGCAGCCTGGAGGTTAGATGTATATAACTCTGCATAGAAATATGTAAATGTTTGATTAATTTCCTCTGGGTACGAGGTGAGCTCCCCGTTGGGTAGTGTAATAGCGATACTGGATGCATCATCTCTAGAGATGAATGCCAAGAGTTTACCTATTTCATCCCCATGTTCAAATATATTAACTTTCTGGAAAAGCATGTTTCTGTGTGAGATTAAGGGCTTCTTGGCATTGTTGCCATTCCTGTTGTTTTAAGACAATAGGTTCTGTTATGTATCTGGCTTCCGCTGCCATTATTTCTTGTGATTTATTAGAGATATCTGCTCTTACATTCTTATTATGTAACTTAATTTGAGGTTAGAAGATTTCTGACAGCTGCTGATAATATCTGCATGCATTGCCAATCTTACAATTTTCAAAGGGAGATTGTCACAAGCATTTGTCAGACATAAACTTTTAATTAATTTATTTAAACTGAAGGTTAGTGGCAGATCAGGAGATGGGGATGTCCCATCGTTCGCACGATATTTCAGGTAAATCTTTATGTCTATGGCCACCTTAATGCTTTGATAGAAATTTTTTGTATAAGATAGCTTTGTACCCCAATGAGAACCCCAAAAGAACTGTTGAACCCAATTGCCAGGACTCAGTTTGGCTTTAAAAATAATTATTACAAAAAAAATGAGGTGTTAGTAAAGCACTTTAGCCAAAATATGTAAGCTTACATGCCACATCAAGGCCCCTCATTCTACCTGAGTCCTATGTTGACCAAGGATATATTAAAGTAAATATATATATTTATTCTCATATACACATGTACATAAGTATTCCTGGTTATAAGGGTTCTTTAACGAAAGAGATAGTTCAATCAAAATATACATTTATTTACAAAAGCTATAGACACATATATACAGAAATAATACACATAAAACAAGTAACATTTTAGATAAGGAGAAATATTTTCAAACTTTCATAACCTGCCACATTTTGTAAAACTAACATGGTAATTAGGGGGTGCAGTCACAAAAAACAGGCGTGGTCAAAAAATTTAGCCATGCTACAAGAAAAAAAAAATTTTACTTCCAAAATGTTGGGAGGTATGTGGATGGCAGCTATAGGCAATGTTTGGCTACAAATTGTACACAAAATACAGAAAAAAAAATTGCCAGTGCTTGGTATAATCCACCCTGTGGCATTGACCTGCTTCTAGAAACACCAGTACCAGCACTACCAGTACCAGTCTAACCCACAATCTGGATTTGACCAGCTGCTATAAACAATAAGAAGCCAATATTTATACGCAAAGAGAAAGAGAAAAAATGCCTATAATAGACCTAGTTGTGGACCTGTTATACTGTGAAGCTTGGGAAACTAGAGTAATAAAATACTACCTGATACTGAAGGTAAAATACCAATAAATCAGTTGAGGTTTTCTACATGGGACTCCAATCCAAAAACAAAATTGTACAACAGGCTATATATTCAATCATCATGACATCAAAAATGCCAACAAATGAACTTTTCTAAAACAAACGTGAGACATTTAAATATGGCTGGAACATCACTAGCTTCACTTAGAAAAAAATCTTATTATAGCTGACTGGAAGTATCAAACAAGATATATAGTAATTGATGATTGAAAGTGTCAGCACAACGACAGCATGGTTAACATACCAGAATCATCCATATGCTGACAGGAATGGGACAGGCTATTGCCAGGTAAGCGAGAACAAATTGACAGGCCTAAGATCCTACATACAATAAGGGGCAGATTTACTAAGTTCGGGTGAAGGATCAATGCAAAAAATTTGATTTTCTAATTTTTTAGAGCTAATTCGACCATTGAATTTGCAAAATTCAATCTAATCGAATGATTCAAATGAATCATTCGTTAGAATTGAATAATTCTAATAAATCGTATGATTCAAATAAGAAAATAGTTCAAACATACGACTATTCGATGGTCAAATTACTTGCCCTTTAAAATTTTATTTGATTGCCTAGTTCGACAGATTAAACCTCCCATAGGCTTTTATTAAAGTTTTCTTGATCAAATAGAAATCATTCGATTTCTCAATTTCTTTTTTCAAGAAATCAGATGATTTAGTACAATTTTTTTGAGAAATCAGACGATTTCGAGAAATCGATTAGCGGTAAATCCCTCCGAATTTGATTTCATCTAATTTTACCTTGACCTAAATTCAAGGGTCGAATTTGAGGGTTTTAAGCTCGGAATTCGACCCTAGATAAATCTGCCTCCAAATGTGTATTTTGTTTGTTTTTTTTAATCAATTTACATGAGTAACTTATCTCAAAAGAACTTATGTTATCCTCTCCTATACATTCATTTACTTATATTTAAGAAAAAAATTACAAATGTATTTTTTTACAATGAATTTTTTTTAGCTCTGATTCTTAACTTCACTTGAACATTTTTTTATCTATTCGTTTTTAATTTTGTAAAAACAAATGACTAGTTCTGCTCACAGATAATACATTCTTAATTAATGTTCCAGTAGTAATGTCTAACATAATCTGCTCTGAATTTAATGTGTTTAATATTTGATATATCATCTACCTGAGCTGAAGTACATTTTAAATATAATACATGATAGATGCATTTTTCTTAAATATGTTCAATTTTAAAAATTAATCAGTATTTTAAGTAAAAGCGCATTTAAATAATAAAGTAATTTAAAGTTTAAACATTGCTAAATAATGAATTGTCGTTAATGTTTCTTATCTGAACTGCTCTCAATGCTAATGTTTCACTATTAACACAGATTGGAGTTTGTGGTCTGACTAACTCTTTGCATTTTTAAGTAACGGGAATCCCTTAATGCTGCACCATATTGCCTAAATGTAGCTTGAACAATCCAGCTCTGAGCAATAATATTTTAATAAAGATGTTCAAAATAAGCTTTACAGAAGTAAGGAACTGCTTTCTTTGTATAATAAAGAAAGTAGGCAATACAAGGAGCTGGTCACTGCTCCACTGGTGTCTAATCTTTTAGTAGCTGTATGCACAAAATTTATCAATATATACAGCTCCTTGTTGTAGCCCCCACCCTTCCCAGCTATAGTCAGGTGATCCCACTGGTGTCTAAGAAAAGGGCAACCAAATTTGGGAGTTTTACTTTGAAAGCAGCAAGTAAGTTGCAAGTAAAAAATGTAGTCCCTTTTTAAAATGTATAATGAAGCAATAGAATTCTTAATGAATCAGATGAAAATTGAGCGTAGGACTGGCCAGATATGGGATGACTTTGACTTAGTTGGCCAGCTTAAATATATTGCAATATATGGACAAACAATCCCTGTTGTTTAAAGGGTAAGGCATTTTTTTAGTAGCTATATGCACAAAATGTCTCAATGTCTTAAATATATTGATAATGGGTTGAGTGCAGAGGACCTCTTGTATTTGTCTATATGTATTTTGTGGTCACAGACTCATTGCACCCACGCCTAATGGTTTTAAAAATCAGTGGCAAGCACAACTTTTCCTTGTTTGTATATATATATATATATATATAAATATGAAAAACGAACCAGAGGCCATCCTTTTAAATTTAAGGTAATGAACTTTTATCATATGAAACTCTTTAAGTGTCGCATAGATACTGTAACTTTTTGGACAAGCATAATATGCAAGGTTATAGTCATCTAAGCAGCTGCATATGCTTATAGGTGTGCTTATGTGTGTGTGTGTGTGTGTGTGTGTGTAAATATTTAATATATTTGAGGGGTTGAATTTGGAATTTTGCATTTTTTTAGTTATGTAACAATATAACCACAACTAAATAGATATTAGCTTTTTATTAGCAGCAAAAGTTGTTAAACAATGATTAAACATTTTCCCACCCTTCATCAGGACCATGAAAGAGCAGGTTGCCACTCTTGCCTTGGGAGACAAAGCATTGCAGCCCGGCTCTGGTACGGATACAGTACAAACAAATCTGTGTAAGCATAAAGTCACAAGTAATAAAATAATAGACAGATTGATCTATAGAGGCATTTGCCTAATTGTCACTAGTAATGCCAGCCAGTTGGGTGTATGTACATAGAAACATATTTTTATTAATATTAGCTTATTCATAATCAAGCAATACAATAATATCAATCATTTTACTTTTCATGGAAGCTTAACTATTCTGAATGCAGTTAGATCTGTGAAAATAAAATTGTCTGTGCATTGTCATTAAGCAGCATCAGAGGTGTCACTAAATCATGCTCCTCTATTCTGCAAAGTAAATCACAAACTAATTTAGTTGTCACTATGTTATGACACTTGGTTAAAAATGCTTTTTAATTATAACCATAAATTATACATGAACAACACTTTCTGGCAATCCTTAAACTGCATCTCATATTTTCACTCATGTTGGGAAATTGAAAGAATTAACAAAAGGAGCTTTACCTAAACCAAAGCATTCAATCAAACTCATTAAAGTTGAGTAAATATTAACATTTTCTCTGCATCAGTTGGCAATCATGAGGATTGTATTTTTTTATGCATCTCTAAAATCACCATTCCAGTCTGGAATTTTTAAACATGTTTTGCATTATAGAATGGCAACGCTATTTCAGTAGAATAGTAGAACTCCACCCTTCACCTCTTCATGAGCACCTAATTGTGATTTTACTTTAGGGAAATGCTATTATCTGATCAGTGCTCATGAAAATGTGGCATGAGATGCCTAACCTTCTAGCCTATTGCCAGTGCATACCCCAATTTGTCCATAAAAGGATTAAAGGGAAACTGTAATGGGAAAACATGTTTTCTGCACTGAAATCCATTTCTCAAAAGAGCAAACAGATTTTTTTATATTCAGTTTTGAAATCTGACATGGGGCTAGCCATGTTGTCAATTTCCCAGATGCCCCTGGTCATGTGACTTGTGCCAGCACTTTAGGAGGGAACTGATTTCTGGCAGGCTGTTGTTTTATCTTCTCAATGTAACTGAATAGGACGCAGTGGGACATGGGTTTCGCTATTGAGTGCTGTTCTTAGATCTACCAGGCAGCTGTTATCTTTTGTTAGGGAGCTGTTATCTGGTTACCTTCCCATTGTTCTTATGTTAGGCTGCTGGAGGGGGAAAGGGAGGGAGTGATATCACTCCAACTTGCAGTACAGCAGTAAAGAGTGATTGAAGTTTATCAGACCACAAGTCACAGGACTTGGGGCAGCTGGGAAATTGACAAAATGTCTAGCCCCATATCAGATTTAAAAATGAAATATAAAAAAATCTGTTTGCTCTTTTGAGAAATGGATTTCAGTGCAGAATTCTTCTGGAACAGCACTATTAACTGATGCATTTTGAAAAAATTTTTTTCCCATTACAGGATCCCTTTAAAATCAAGACTGTGCATAGATGAGTGTTCTAAGACAGCATGTACCAGAATTTTAAATCTCACTCATTAAACTTTTTTTACTGTGCTTATTCTGTTACAAATGAAAGGTAATTTGTATAAAACTAGCTTATTTTCAAAGCAAAGTGATATATTTATTTTGGGTTAATTAAACTTAATTTTCTTTTCTGCTCTCATAGAGGATCTGTTATCTGTTAATTTATTTAATGTCTGTTATTTATATAATGCAAACATTTACACAGTGCTCAAAATAATATGTATGCCATATTTGGGTTCAATTTCCTTTTTTAATTCATTATCCATTTAAATTAGCCCCATTTTGGCTGTTAAGCTTTATTTTCAATGCAATGGTCACAAATGTGTAAGCTGGATGCAAAAAATATATATAAAGACGACAAAACTATACTGCAAAAATACCTGGTGATCTAGGGGGCCAGTGGGGATGCCTATCATGTCAGTTTTCTTCCACATCCCAATGCAAATGATGCTTGCCTGCAGTGATTCTGGATTTGATACACACCCATGTCTGATGTTATCACATTTGTTGTAGAAAAGTCTAAGATATCGAACAATGTATGTGTATTTTCCATAGTTCCTGGTTGTGTTTCTTCAAGTCTGATCTTTGATCATACTTTGCTATCCTGCTGTCTGTACTGACCAGTTATTGACCATTCTTTGGATTCTGATTCTGTACTGTGTTAATTTTTGGTTTTTGACCCATTCCTGTGACCTTGACTACACTTCTGCTTTCTTATCTTTTTTACTTTTTCTTATTTTACTGCATTGCCTGTTTGGTACCAACCCAGCCTGACCATTGACTAAGCTTCCTGTTTCCCATTTTACTACTGTAGGTTTGGTTCCGCCACATTAAGAACTAGCAGAGGGGTCCCCCCAATGCCAAAGGCAGCTGCTATAGGCAGAAGAGTGAGCCACGACCGGGTCCTTGGAGTTCGTTCATATACTTTTTATATAAGTGCGTCAAGCATATGGGAATATTACTGTTTTAATAAACAAAGAACATAAAACAAATTGACAAACCTTTAACACAAATGTAAAAAAAACACAAGATAAGTATCACATCCTCAAATACTGAATTTAATACGCAAAGTCCTATTTGTACATTTAGTCCCAATTAATTTCCTTCCAGTCAAAGTGACTTAAGAACTTTATGTGAAAAAGGCAAGAAAGGAGGTTCAGAGGTTGAAAATGCAAGTAAATATCATTAAGGTCTTTGATATTCAAGTTAAATTGCGTTTAAAAAAATTCAGTGTTACAGCGTACTTAAAAGAACTGTGCTGATCAATCTCACTAGGATTTTATAGCTGAATTAAAGTTTTAAATTAATTAAATTACATTTGTTAGCAGAGCATGTCAAACTCTGAAAAATCCAATATTTCACATATTAAACTCATTCACATCAAAACAAAGGCATCAGACTAAAGTTGTCTTATTCTTGATAATTACATAAAAAAAAGTCTTATTAGCAAATAAATATAAATATAGAGTATGATTTCAGATAAGCAAGGGATTATTGCGCTTGATGTGGTTGCTTTACTTTAACTTTTAAAACCAATTCCAGATAGAAGACTCCAAAAAATCCAGTGTCTCATGAATGGGTTAACCATGCCTGCATGCAAAATAATAGTATGACAGAAATCGTCTGGAGAAAAAGAAAGTACACTCCTTAATAAGTAATGTCTAGGGTATTGTAGACATCATAATATCCCTGTGTAAGGAGAAATAATCCCATGTAAAAAAAAAAAATTTCTGGTGAAAATTATTATAAAAATATATAATCAGTCCCCTTAGAGTGTCAGATTAGACATCTGCTAGGGATACTACAGAATGTGGCCACCCATTAACCATCATGCTTCAGCAAATGCAAGATTCTATGACGCTGGCATCCCTTCCCTGCCTTGGGCGCTGGCCAGAATTGAATCTTTGGCGCCAAATCCCCTTTAAAGGGGCACTCCTCCATTTTGCCCAAGCTGGTTCCAGCTTTTTCTGTTCCTGCCAGCGTTTATTGTGACTCTGAATATCTGGCTTAAGACTTCTGCCTGACTCTTGACTATGTTTCCTGCCCCCTGCCTTGAACTTTCTGCCTGACCTCGACTACGCCTTTTCTAAATTCTTGCCGATACCTCGCTTACAGACTAGTTATGCACTTCCTTGTTGGTTTCTGCAGCAGAAAGCACAGGGCCCCTTAAGGGCATCGGTGAACACCAGAACCGTCAGGGTCCACCTGTATGTCCGCAGGTACGTTCGCTGAACAGGGTTTCTTATAATGTGGTCAAGAAGTCAATGTTTTTCCTACACCTACACACCATTTGTATCAATGCAGATATTAATAAAAGGAGCATACTTCATAGAGTGTTTGCAATTTGTAAAGAAATAAGACCTGATGCCTGTTGCAACATGCAAGTTTTTGTATGAAATATCAAAAGCATTCCTAAGGGTACATTTACTAAAGGGCTAAGTGACTGATGCTGGTGATGATTCTCTGGCATTATCACTTTCAGGGACTTCACTAATGGACGAATGCTAGCAAAGGAGATTGACGCTAGTGGTGATTCGTACTCTATTGCCAGATGACTTTTCACTCTGGCGAATGGTGCAGGCATCACTTTGCTAGCATTATCTGAATAGTCAAATGTAAGAGACATTTAAAAAAAGAAAAACTTGGTAGTAGATTATTGTTTAAAAGAAATAAAATGTGCCTATTACTTCCCCTGTACAAGAGAATATGTTTAGGCACAATGATGAACTAAAAATAGACTCCATAACAGCTTCTCCAGCAATGTCAAATCCAGTGGAGGGAGACTGATGACTGCTCTTGAACGGGAGTTTTAATGAACCTTCTTCTTTCCTGATTCAGTGCAAGTATCATTTATTTTTTAAACAATTGGTCACAGCTTTCTGCTAAAATAATGGCCCCTTGACTGATTTTTCCAAAGTACAAAACAATAAGGAATAACATTATTCCCAAGTAGCAAGCCGGTAATGAACAAAGCTCCTAGTCAGCTAAAACAATGGCTTCAAATAAAATATAAGCATTTCTCTGTAATGGGTACTGTGTCTTTACCAGTCTAATCTGAAATTACAAGAACAAATATTATTGTGAGAAACTAGCAGCATGTATGAACAGTAAGCGTGCATATTATATTATAAGTGTCTTCGTATTTCATGTTACTTTGTTCAAATACTAATACTTTTAATATTAATTTAAGATGTATATTTGACAACAGGGCTGCCATAATTATAGTGAAACTGAACTCTATGGTACAGTTCACACTAGTGACTACAGTATACTGTCACCAGGGCTGGAATAAGGGGTATGCAGACAAGCCACCTATCTAGAACACAGTCATTTTGTGCAAATGCCGGTGCGTCATTGGAACATTTTCACTGCAGTTTTATGGTCCAAATCCAATGAACATCTCTCTTTTTTTCTTACCTAGTTACCTACCTAAGCTGATCTACATCTACCAATAACTCTGTTAGACTGCACTAATGCTGTGGTAGTACCAAGAATATACCAACTGCTATCCCAGCCATGGGTGCCAAACTGCATTGGCCTGGATATTATTGTGATCAGTCACATAACAATAGAAGAAGCAGACCCCATGGTCATGGAGGGGAGACCAGGGAACAGGGGGCCTGGACCACAGGGTCTGCTTCCTCTTTAGCTAAAAAGATTTTCACCCTCCCTAGATGCTTTCCTAGCTGCAGGTGGGGAAGGGGGTGCAGGCAGATGGGAGACTCTGGTGTGTGGTGGGGAGTGGGCAGTAGGTGGTAGGGAGTAGGAAGACAGGCTGCCGGGTAATAGATGATTTTTTTTGTGAGGGGACTAGTGCACACTAGTTAAACCACTGACTATGACTGTCGTAAGATGGTACTGTATGAATCACCAGAAAAAAAACTCAACAAGTAAAAGCTGGCGGGTTTCAATGCTTGCCTTCATTAAAGGAAGGGTTCACTTTTAAGTTAACTATCAGTATGTAATAGAATGGAAAATTCTAAGCAACTTTTCAATTAGCCTTCATTTTTTTTAGTTTTTAATTATTTGCCTTTTTCTTCCGACTCTTTCCAGCTTTCGAATGGGGTCGCTGTTCCATTCTGCAACAAAAAAAAATGCAATAACAAATGTATTGTTATTGCTAGTTTTAATTACTTCTCTTTTTACTCAGACACTCTCCTATTCATGTTCCAATCTCTTATTCAAATCAAAAGTTTGCAATTTCAGCAATCTATTTGCTAGCGTCCAAATTACCCTAGCAACCAGATTGCGGAAATTGCAAACTGGAGAGATGCTGAATAAAAAAGCAAAATAACAAAAAAAATTGTATATAATACAAAATGAAAACCAATTGCAAATAGTCTAATAATATCATTCTCTACATCATACTAAAAGTTAATTTAAAGGTGTATAATCCATTAAAAATGTCTTAACTTCAATTTGAAAGGAAAACAGACTAATACTAACTATAATTCCCCTCTAAATTGTGCAGAGCTATAGGTTCCATGCAGGATGCTGCCACTTTGCAGAGTGATTTGTCTAAGTTGGGAAACTGGGCAGCAAACTGGAAAATGAGGTTCAATGTTGATAAATACAAGGTTATGCACTTTGGCAAAAATAATATAAATGCAAGTTATACACTAAATGACAGTGTGTTGGGAGAAAGATCTTGGGGATTTTATAGATAACCAGTTGTTTAATTCTGGGCAGTGTCATTCTGTAGCTACTAAAGCAAATAGAGTTCTGTCCTGCATAAAAAAGGGCATAAATTCAAGGGATGAAAACATAATTATACCCCTTTATAGATCCCTAGTAAGGCCTCACATGGAGTATGCAGTGCAGTTTTGGACTCCAGTCCTTAGGAGGAATGTAAATGAGCTGGAGAGAGTGCAGAGACGTGCAACTAAACTGGTTAGGGGGATGGAAGACTTAAATTATGAGGGTAGACTGTCGAGGTTGGGGTTGTTTTCTCTGGAAAAAAGGCACTTGCGAGGGGATATGATTACACTTTACAAATACATTAGAGGACATTATAAACAAATATCAGGGGACCTTTTTACCTATAAAGAGGATCACCGCACCAGAGGCCACCCCTTCAGACTAGAAGAAAAGGACTTTCATTTGAAGCAGCGTAGGTGGTTCTTCACAGTCAGGACGGTGAGGTTGTGGAATGCACTGCCGGGTGATGTTGTGATGGCTGATTCTGTTGATGCTTTTAAAAGGGGCTTGGATGATTTTTTGGACAGACTTAATATCAAAGGCTATTTTGATACTAAACTCTACAGTTAGTATAGCTATAGGCATATATGGTTTGTGTGAAAGAGTATGCTGGGTTTTTAATTTGGAGGGGTTGAACTTTTTGGGTCACACCTCTTTTTAAAACATGTCGAACTTTTTGGGTCACACCTCTTTTTAAAACATGTCAGTGTTGCACTTCCACATTTAAAATTGCATACGTCCGTCCTGCTTGAAGATGCTTTGTGTGCCAGTGAAATTTATGTATTAATTATGTACACATCAAGAGGGTGCAGATCCCTCTTTCACCAAGCATCAAGTTTATTTTACTATGGGCAGACAAGAGTGTACAAGTACTTCATGTTCCTGGCTGGGTGAATAAATATACATAGAAAACTGCATAATCACACATTTATATGTGCAGTGATGATGAATGGTATAATTTGTGTACGTGCTACAATGTAACACTGTGCTGTATAATGACTATGCCCCACTACATATTATATAATGAAAACATATTTATCATAACCTTTCAACCACAAATGTATCACCTATGGTATGAGATATATTAAGTCTAATATAGGTCTAAAATAACTCTTCATTAGTGTGGCTACAAATGAGCCATTGGTTACCTCACCCAGTCCACAAGGATCATTATTCTTCATTACTAGATATTCATGTGTGGATGCCATTTAATTTGTGCATGCTTACCACTGTACTCTGCCACTTCATTTCAGCTTACAATAGGCTGAAGCAGTCTGATTTATTAATGTTGCTAGATAAACTTGCCAGTGAAACAGAATAAAATCATATGTATGCAGATTCTGTTCTCAAATTATCCTTGGTCACTAGTACCCTGGACTACAGGACTGAGCCACCATTAATAATTCCAACAACCACTTTGTGCTAAT
Organism: Xenopus borealis; assembly: GCA_024363595.1. Classification (NCBI taxonomy): domain Eukaryota; kingdom Metazoa; phylum Chordata; class Amphibia; order Anura; family Pipidae; genus Xenopus; species Xenopus borealis. Next base: position 36,912,101 of record CM044432.1, read on the forward strand.
TGCGAGTAACTAGACATGCCTACTTAAAGCAGCAATACTTGGAACAAATGCTGGGCACTTGATTTGTTTTATCCCCTTAGAATTTATAGGCAATGACCCTTTCATTTAAGTTCATAGGGCACTGCTTTAAGATTTATTTCCAAAGGTTTTCTTAAACCGCACTCCCTGAATTTGCCAGATTAGTTGCCAATAAGCAATTTGCCAACATACAGCCACTTTTTTGCAGGGAGCATTCTAGCCTGCTTGAAATTAAGCAATGCGTGCATATTTTTGCTAATTTATTCATTTCACATCTTTGGATTACTCTGATTAGTGATGTTAAAAATGAGGTTTCATTTGATGTAAATCCAATATCTTTTCAGACTGATTCAGGTAACACTCTCCAGTGACTAGGTGTCTATATACCGATTTTACTAGACCATTTATCACACTACAAGCCAGTTTTAGACATTAGAATTTTACGAACAAAACTGCGTGAAATCCGAAATGAAAAACTGTTAAACTGCCAGACATGATGAATTATAAGGAAGAGGCACAGGTATTTTAAGAACTGTCATAAAGGCTTTATTCCTGTTAAGTGAACAAAGCAACTGTGTCTTCTAGAAATGAGAATAATTGCCTTTACAGAAGGAAATGTTAATTGACTGTGTTGATGCTGTTTGTAAAATGTTAAGTTGACATCTAGTTACCAAATAAATTATTATGTTTTAATCTGTGAGGGTATTGTGCAGTTTGCTTTGAGCATATTCTTCAGTTTGCTACACCAATCTGTTCAGAAGTTTAAAAAAAAACATAAAATGTAAAAATTTTTAAGACAATCTGTATCAAAACAAATACCAAAGCATCAGCAGATCCCTGATCCAAAACTTTTTGCTCTCATGAAGGCAGACAGGAGATTGCAGAAGTTTTGATCTGAAGTACTAATGCGAGTGCCCTTCTTCTTCAACTTCATCTGCATGCCATTGATATAACTGCCTGAACTGTGCCAGCCAGACCCAATAGTATCAAATAAATGTGAATAAGTAGAACAGAAGGACAGAAATCATTGTGCTACAGTCCTAAAAGTTCTACTTTAGGTTTAGGATTAACTACCAGGTGAGGGACAAAACAAAATAAAATAAAGATGCTTTTTAAAAATGTTTTACTGACATATTCAGTTGTCTAAGGGTGAACAACTAAACCTAAAAACTTACTGAAAGAAAATTAAATTCTAAGAAACTTCAAATAAATATTCATTGAAAATGTTCAGTGGTTTTAAAGTTATTTGTAAATGTAAATGCTGTTGTTGTTCTGACATGATAGAGCAGTAGTCAGTTCTCCTTCAGGTCTGTTAATCAGCTGACATTGCTACACTTCAGACAGATACTGCTTTAGATATCAATAGCATTTACAAATAATTTTACTGATAGTTTTTTTTTAAACTAAAGGTGGTCATTTTTAAGATGTAGATATTGGTCCTTTAGACTGATTTGGCAGATTATCTGCCTGTGTATGGGGTGTTCTGACAGGCCTCCCCAATCGATATCTGGCCAAACGGTCTGATAACAATCAGATAGGTTTGATTTTCCTTTGTGATCGAGGACCACATTGGCTAGTTGATGCAGTCCTCATTGCAGTGCCTCATTGGCATCACTGTAAGCTGATTGTTTGACCCTAGGCCCGATATCGCCCTGCTTTTGGTGGGCATATTGGGGAAAGATCAGTTTGTTTGGTGACCTGGCCACTTTTATGCATATTGTAAAGTTTGTTATGTAGCTTTCTTCTGAAATCACAGGAAGCTCTGCATTGGTTTGCCTATGTGGCATTGTAGAAGTCCTATGTCACTACTATATTAGAGAGCAGGTATAATTAAAATTGCCTTGTGTCTAACTAGGGTAACAATCACAATTCTAAAAAGAGATGCAGAGGGTTATTTGCAGAAAAAGCTTTGGATAAGAACCCCATTTGGAGGACTCTTTGATTTTCAGAGGCGTAAAACTCTAAATTAAAGGCATGCCAATACATGGGTCCAATGCCTGAAAATAGGTTGCACTTTAGTTCCTGGGTGCTTCTTTATTCCATGCTGATGTTTCCTGGACATCTGACCCTCTTCTTTGTTCCTGGTAACCTCTCATTGCCACCTGCCTTTGAACTCTTGCATGAAATTAGCCTACTAGACTTCTTTATCCCTCTGCTGCCTCGAATTGGACTCTAAAGGTGGCCATACACGAAGAGATCCACTCGTTTGGCGATGTTGCCAAACGAGCGGATCTCTCCCCGATATGCCCACCTTGAGGTGGGCGATATCGGGCTGATCCGATCGTGGGCCCTAGGGCTGTCGGATCGCGGGACCGCATCAATGAACAGATGCGGCCGCGATCCGACGGGATTTTTAATCCTGCCCGATCGACATCTGCCGACTTTCGGCCAGATATCGATCGGGAAAGCCCGTCGGAGGGCCCCCCACATGGGCAGATAAGCTGCCGACACAGTCTGTCGGCAGCTTTTATCTGCCCGTGTATGGCCACCTTAAGGGAGAAACGTAATAAAAATTTCAATGAGCAAACATTTGCCTATTCTTTGTTAGGCTTTTATTGCTTTGCAAATCTTAATTGAGCTAAATATTTTGTCACAAAAAATGATTTGTAATTGCGAAATTTTATTATATACACTGCAAATGTTCACAAACATTTGCACGGGAGTTGTAGAGGTCTTTAATCGGTCAAAAACATGGTAGCTTACGTTCTAAAAGGAATTTGTGAATGTTTTTACTACTAACAAAACATATTACATTCCCCCATTAGTCTAGCATTTCCTCCTTGGTTTGGACTACCCACTTCTATAGTTGTGATTACTCTCACTCCCCGCACGAACACAAATGTAAAAAATTTGGAAACGTTGTTACAGCGTCTCTATATTTAGAATTACATTTTAATATGGACAAACTTACATTTTCTCAACTTTTCCTGTGAGTATTCTCTGTCATGCAATACCAGTCCCATCATAACATTGAATAGTTCTTATCTATAGTTTCTGTTAAAGATACTGGGGAATTAAACATTATATAACACAGTGGAGTCTCTACCTAAAACCCATACATTTCCACTCTTGGAAAAATACCTTATAAAAAGTTCCCTATGATAATATGCACCATGTTGTTGGTTAGTACACAGTGCATGTCTTGTGTCTCCTCACATACTCTCCATCTATTTGGTCTGTCAACTAATCAGTTGGAGAGCATAGAAGCATGACCCCATGTATGGCCACCTAAAGTTGTGTAACCCATGGTAACCAAAAAAGCATTTAGGATTTGCTGCTCACCTGTTTGAAAGTAAAGGAAAGCCCTGGAGCTATAAGTGCTGGGGCCTGCATGACAAGTGATTTGAATGACCAGCAGCCAAATTATACTGGTCTAGTTCAGAGATGGGCAGAATCACAAGCTGTGTTTAGGTGAGAAGGAATGATTTAAAGAAGGAGATGTCCAGGCCCAGGAGCGGAGAAAGAGATGGATGTGATGTCAGGGGAATAAGCAGTTAATTTCCTTATCTTCTGAGCAGGTAGATGCATTCCCACCAAACCCTCCCCCCATTTTGCAAATTTTGTGAAATGTCAGGAGTTTTCTACTTTATGTTTTCATATTATCTATCAATAACTGAATATGGATGTTTTCCTGAAAGTTCTGATATGTTGTTGTTTTTGTATCTTTATACATTATAATTATGAGAGTCTATATTGTATTAATTTGTGTTAAATAATGTGAAATGCGTGATCCAGGGAATGTTTCTGGTCACCATTGGGGTCAGGAAGGATTTTGAAGCATAATTGGCAATGGCTTCAGGCTGGGGTTTTTGCCTTCCTCTGGATCAAAATAATGCACATATGATATTATATTTTATGTTTTATTTGTCACAGCAGCAGTAGGACCTTGCCAGAGTACTGCACAGGTCAGTTTAGAAGAGGGAGAAAGGAGGGTCTCTCCTGTGACTACACAGTGGATTGATTGATACAGATGCTACTACTGCTTGTGCTAGGGGGCAGCCTGCTTGGATTTCCTATCATCGAGACACTGTAGATGCAGGTCCCACAGCAGGACTGCTGAACTTCTGTCATGTTGGCGGCACAGCATAATAGCAATCTCTTGTTAAATTCTGGATTTAGAATTTTGCCTTGGGTTAAGCTGGCAAGGTCCTATATATTTAATAAAATGTGAATAAATGCTGTGGCCATTTTACACCCATCACTGTCTCCTGGTTTAAATAAGGTATGTAATAATGGGGTTCAGTGGGATAGCTCAAGGCGAAAGATCAAATTGAGAAGTCCCCTTGTCAATGGTTGGTTTCTATAGAACCTGTGCTAACAGTAACAACAGTAGCACTCTCGTAATGCATTAAATGTAAATTTAATTGAATATAGGTTTCTATACAATTAACATAGTTTAAAACCTACAGAACCCACAGGTACATGGCACTAAAAGTGAACACTTATGTTGATTTTAAGAGTACAATGAACTAGAAAACTGCTAGGATCATGAGGGACAATGTAAGAAGAAGGAATCAAACCTTGCAATGTTTGGAACAAACAAGAGAATGCACAAATACATAACCATACTAAGTATGGGTATGCATTAAACATGTTTGGTAATATATTGGTTCTAGTACAAGGGTTTTTGTATTGCTTTATTCTTGAGTCAAATTGTATCTATTAATGTACAGTAGTTCTGATAGCAGGGTATAATTGATTGAAAGTGTAGTGGAATTCTATTAGGGCTAGACTAGGCACCAAGGTACAACTAAGCCCAGAGGCTCACTGGTGGGCTCCTGCTGTCACAGTAAATGGCAATGTATTAATTATTGAGCAGCAAAATCTTGATTGCATGTTTGTGGCAGTACTAACCTCAAACAGGGGAACTTGAATATAACAAGGCATGCAATAAAGGAACCAAGAAATTGAATTTTGTGTTGAATAACAAAAGACCCACACTATGCCTTTGGAAAAATTGTTCTAATAAAAGTTTAAGCAAAAACAAAATAAAAAAAATAGAATATCAGTGAAAGTACCATGTTGTTTATATGATTGTCCTTTTGTAAAATGGCCTCAGTCTAGACCACCATAGTATCAACAGTTTAGTCCAGGGATCACCAGCATTTTTTTTAACCTTGAGCCGCATTAAAATGTAAAAAGAGTTAGGGGGCAACACAATCATGAAAAAAAGTCCCTGGGGATGCCAAATAAGAGCTGTGATATGGCGATTAGATAGTCCTTATGTGGACTGGCAGCCTACAGGAGGATCAATTTGGCAGTACACCTGGTTTTTATGCAACTAAATCATTCCTCCAAGCCTGGAATTCAGAAATAAGCAGCTGCTTTTATATCACTGAGAGCAGCATCCAAGGGGTTGCTGAGCAACATGTTGCTGGTGAGCCAATGGTTGGGGATCACTGGTGTAGACTAAAAGGTTAAGTATAGCAGACCATAAGCTTGTTGTCTGCCATGATGCTGCTAAAGCTAATTCAAATTCAAGACCTCCTCTTAAGAAGCACCCACTGGTGTGAAATATGTTAGGAGGGAGTACCTCTGCTGTTTGGTATGATAATTGTATAATATTTGATTAGTAATGTGCTTCTAATAAATGTTTTTTTATGGAACGGATTTGTGTTTGTTCCTATATCCCGTGTCAAGACTCAAGAATTCAAATTTCAGCAAAATTAGCAACATACCTCTTTCATCAAACACTTGGAACAGGTTTCAATGTATGACTTGATGAGCCTTAGATTGCCTTTCTGCAATGTATAGGCAACAACACCAATTTACAGTTGTTTATGTATATATATATATATATATATATTTATATTTATATATACGTATATATCCAGAAGAATCCGCACTCACAGGTATTACTAATTAAAATTTAAGTTTTTATTTTTAAACAAGGACTGATGTTTTGGCCAACCCACGGCCTTTCTCAAAGTGTCACATAAACAATGAACAATGCCTATAAATTTGTATGTTGGGTGGGAAACAACAGCATCATCAGTGACATAATGTCATTATCATAATGGAGTGACCACCCATTCAGTCATTATAAATACAATAGATCCCCATAAAATAAAAACATAGTCATAATAACTTAATATGATTCATCCCTTAGTTACAATAGTTTAAAAAGACAAAATAGCAAACTCAGATGTATCTATATTATAACCTTTATAAACATTGATGCTAGTTAGTCATTCTCTGAGTAGTTAATTTACAAAGCTCATCTGTTCATATATATATATATATATATATATATATATATATATATATATATATGAACAGATGAGCTTTGTAAATTAACTACTATATATTGATATCCATGAAAATACATTAGTTATGGGTCTGAATACTTGCACAAGACCTTATGTATATCAGCAACAATACAAAACTGATTCACAGAAATGTGTGTTTGGCAGGAATTTTACCATGTTCAGATACATTAATGATTCAGAAAAAAAGAAGAAAATAAACTCTATATTCTTTTAAAGGATCGAAAGTTCATATTATTCTGGATGAAATGTTTCCCCAATGTTCCTGTAGCGTATTGGGGCTGTCACTTTGAAAAATGCACAGGCGCACCTATTTGGTGAAATTATTCATATTCAGTGACAAAACTGTACATGAATAATTGTGTCTGGTAAAAAGGAATTTATCCCAAAGGAGCACTGGTTCATTTAAGTGAATATTATAGCAACTCCCAATCAAGCTTACAAAGGATCTCTGTTCAGGAACTGAAGCAGTTCAATCCATAATCCCTAGATTAATAGTTTACAACAAAGTAACAACAATTCAAACAATTAACATTAAAAACAAAGGCATCCTCTTTGTTTCAGGCTTATTCTTTGACACACTTTGGCTTACTTTGCCACTCAGTTATGCATTTAGTTGGATGTTAGATCAAAAGAGAAAAAAAATACTTTTTTTTCAGAATAACATTTTTTCTCATTCTTTAGATTGCATGTGCCTTTTTCAGGGTATAAGGAAGTACAATAGGCATCTACACAGTATTAAAGTGAAAATAGAGTCAGCAAGAGTTTTTGATTGCCTTTTTGTATGCCTTTAACCTTCAACAACCCTATTTCACATAGTAATTTCCTTTGCTTGGTTCTTTTCCCACCCAGTGCTACTACAGACAAATGGAAATTATCAAAGTTGTCTAGGTCATACACAATTGGCTACTGACTAGACAACTAACTAGATGACTAACTATATACAATGAAAAGCAGCCCACAACATGATGACACCACTGTAATGTATGGTTCAGCTATATTAAAAGCTCTGCACAACACTAGCATGTACGAGGTTTAGGGATGGCGCGAACCGCGGAAAAAATGTTCGCGAACATAT
>CM044432.1:36922781-36959025 GCA_024363595.1 Xenopus borealis
TTGCACAGCCTATCTATTTATCCAGTTTTTATTTTTACCCTGAACTGTTCCTTTAAGTCTACTATTAATCATGTAAACAGTAAATAAACCTAATAGGCTGGTTTATCTTCCAGTAAGGATCAACTATATTGTAGTTGGGATCAAGTACAAGGTACTGTTTTATTCTTACAGAGAAAAAGGAAATCATTTTAAAATATTTGCATTATTTTATTATAATGGAGTTTATGGGAGACATCTATTCCATCATTCAGAACTTTCTGAATAACAGGTTTCCGGATAATGGATTCCATACATGTACTGATTTATGCTGATAAAAAGAAACCAATTTTCAAATTTTTTTTGTCACTGTACTTCTCTATTACATTATATATAGTGGTAGTTCTTTTTTATTTGATTAATACTGTGGGACTAAAAGGAAAAAGCATAAATAGATGATATGTACAGTACATAATTCTAGCAATGAATGAATATAAGAATGTTCCAGTAAGAACTCTGTTTACATACACATGGGTCTGCGGTCTATAGCGACTAGCTGAGTCAGTCCAATAGCAATGTGTAATGTAAAAAAAGCCTAGTAATTACATTTATGAGCAATTCTATTTATAATGGGAAAAACAAACAAGTGGACACCATTCCACTGCACTTAATACTGAGAAAAACCCCAAGATACTGTATGAAACACTTGAAGTCTATTTAATGGGCCCTTCCTTTTTTGTTACTATATTTTTGCAAATGATTTGTTTAGAGCGATTTCAGATACCTTTTAAAATTACTTCTGATATGATGTATTTTCAGGGAAAAAAAGAAAGCATGTCATGGCTATCCAATGCGTCAACTGCATTTTCTTCCACCTCGCCTTCATACACCCTAGAGGTTTTGCACTGTGTGAAACTTCCATACATTGCCTGAAGCTTGCTGCCTTCAAGCATGCTCTGAGGGAATTATTTTCTATATCTCTTTCTGACAAACTCATTTACATGTTTCCATTTTCCATAAAAATTTGGCAGCAATATGCATTAAAAAGGAAATATACAGAACTGCAGAATCCACAGAGAACATTCTTATTACAAATACAAATTCTACTAACATACATTATATAACATACTAACTTGCATTATATTTAAGAGAACAGTACCCAGTTACCACTAGTTATATGCCAACATTGTAAAATCCCAGAGATTAATTTTTTGATTTGCATGTTGACATTTCTGAAAAATATATAAAAAGTACAACTATAATCTTCCCACACTAACATTGTACAGGTTTAGGAACAAAAGTAAAGAAATCCGTATCTTGCCTACCCCATAAAGACTGGAAGTTACTGTACACTAATGACAAAATGTACTTTAATCTGCTTATTCAAATGTCTCTCAAGTTGTTCAATTTAAACATAACTATAAGGAAATGGATGCTCTGAACGCTGCAGATTTCAAAACTATGACTGTATGAAGTAAAGAAACGAACTATACCATACAGGTACATGGTTAAATCAGCTTGAAAAAAAAGACAGAGGTCCATCAAGTCCAACCCCTCCAAATGAAACGCCAGTACCCATATACAGTATACACACATTCACACTGACCCCTCTATACACTCACACAATATATGCCCATATCTATACTAACTATAGAGTTTAGTATCACAATAGCCTTTAATATTATGTCTGTCCAAGAAATTATCCAAGCCATTCTTAAAGGACCAGTAACATAAAAAAATTTAATTGTTTTAAAGTAATAAAAATATAATGCAGAGTTGCTCTGCGCTGGTAAAACTGCAGTGTTTGCTTTGAAGCCATGGGGGCAGCCATTCAAAGGAGAAAAGGCTCAAGTTACATAGTAGCAGATAGCAGATAAGCTCTGTAGAACATAATGTTATCTGTTATCCATTACTTATCCTGTACCATTTAGCCGTTTTTCAATTTCCACCACTGCTACTTAGCAGCTTGTTTATACAAACTATAGTTAGTGTTTCTGAAGCAAACAGATCAGTTTTAACAGCGCAGGACAACACTACATGATATTTTCTTTACTTTAAAACACTTTCATTTTTTGGTGTTACTGTTCCTTTAAAGACATTAACAGAATCAGCAATTACAACATCACCCAGCAGTGCATTTCACAACCTCACTGTCCTCACTGTGAAGAACCACCTATGCTGATTCAAATAAATGTTCTTTTCCTCCAGTCTGAAGGAGTGGCCTCTGGTGCAGTGATCCTCTTTATGGGTATGCCACAAAGCTCACTGTATAACTGTGGCTATTTACAACTGACATATTAAAGATGTGTTTTTTTTATAGGAAATTATATTGTCATTTAAAAACGACCTGCTTGCCCAAGCTGTTTCAGACAACTGATGTAGCAGGCAACAAGGGCAATTTTTAATTTAATTTTATTTAAATCATTTTTTATGGCAGGGCCAGAACTCGGGGTAGGCAGAGCAGGCATATGCCTAGGGGCACCAGGCACATACCTTACCTGCCTTCTACCCTTAGTCCAGTTCCCTTCCTCCTATCTGATTGGCATTGCGGATAGACAAATGGGTGGATGTGAATCAACGTGCCAGCATTACTTTGCGCATGAGTGCCGGCATTACTTTGTTCGTGCGTGCTGGCATTACTTTGCGCATGCATGCTGGTGTTACTTCACACATGTGTTCACACACATTTCTTCGTGCATGCAATTCATGCTCCCAATCAGTGCCGTGACCAGCCAGGTTGCCTAGGGTGCCTGGCTAGTCTGGCCCGACCCTGTGCTATGGCTTACTGAACTTGGCTATACTTAGGTGTCTTTTATGATTCTGTATATCTGTTTTGAAAAGGATCCAAAAGTCATGGACACATTTTCTGCAAGTGTACAATGTTGAAAAACAAGGGATACAAAGTGAGACAGAGAAAAACTACAAGGAAAGGTAAAGAAATATGTCTGTACCAAACTTAAGGGCAGATTTCTCAAGGGTCGAATTGATTCAAAGTGAAAATTCGAATTAAAAAAATTAAATTTTCGAATTCATTTTGGGCTTATTCGACTATCGAATAGCCCAAAATTCAATTCGAATTATTCAAATTAGATTTTCGAAGTACTGTCCCTTTAAGAAAAATTCAATCTACAAATTCGCCAGATTGAACCTAACGAATTGCTATAGAATCCTATGGGAAGCTCCCATAAGAGTCTTCTAAGTTTTTTTGATCGAATAAAAAAAAATCGATCGATGGCTTAAAATAATTCGAATCGATCGATCAAATTTTTTTTATTTGACCATTTCATCGATTGATTGCTTTAAAACCCCTCGAAATTTGACCCTTCATAAATCTGCCCCTGTATGTTAAACTTAAAGTTACATTAATTGAAGATATTCAGCACTCATGGGACATGGAGCTCAAACCATTTTCCACAACTGTAGTATGTATAAACCCCCCTAACCCAACCTCTACAATTATATGCCCAATTATGATAATTCATTTGCTTCAGAACTCAAAATTCAAGGTTTTAAGAATGCAATAGCATTAGAGTAGTTTAGTAATAATTGTGCTCAGCAGCAGAGTAAGGTGGAACTGACGAGCATTATTAATATTGAATACTGAATCGGAATGCTGCTTAAAAATCAGTTTGCATTCTGTAAATATATTTGTTATGGTGAATAGTATACCAGTCTTTCACTGCTTCAAGGTAAGAACCTGCTTCAGGCAATAGCATCCTCAGCATCACCCTTGGTAAAATACAAAGGGGCATATCAAGCTATACAAAAATATGGAACTGAAATAATCCACCCCACAGTAAGGCTATGGTGCAGTTCAGGTGTAAAAACAAGTGTGCATGTGTACACTTGGCCCTTAGACTAATAGGGCTGCATATTGTAAAGGTCAGTTAAGTATGTCCACCTTAAACTGCACAAATGTTGGCACTGTTAATAAAGCCAAAATGCAATAATTGTTTGTTTTTGCTTTATAGCTGGTACAACAAAACACATTTCAAACCTAGGCCAGATTGTTGGACTATACTGAGCATGTATGAAATGCACCCCTTTAAAGGAGAACTAAAATCCCCCAACCACTAAAAGTCCCCATTCAACTTCTCCATTGGCCCCTCCCCTGCTTCTTCCACGCATAGTGTTCAACAAGAATATGTGCCCCATGCACAGCAACACTGACCTAAATTTACTAAATTCACTAAAGTGCGAAGTTACACTAAGGTTGGCGAACGGTAGCGTAGTTGCACTAGTGTTACTTCACCATGCAAAGCGAATTAATGCTAGCGATGCCTAATTTGCATATGGCACAAATTTCAAAGTCTAATAGAAGTATATGTTACAGCCACTACATTACACTACACATGCCCAGGAAACCTTTAATAAAAAAAAATAAGTTGTCCTATTGCCCTACATGTGCCCACTGTATAGCTGAGTTGCCATATGTTAGGAAATATAGGGGGGAAGGAGGGTAACCCGCCAAAAAAAATGTAGTTCTTTTTCAGACTATCACCATAGAAAGGTAAAACACGCCAGCATTTTTTTGGGACTTTTTTTCAAACTCCTGTCTATTGTATTGAACTTCGCCAGGTCTGACCTGGCGAAGTAACATCTAGCGTAAGGGGTAACGTTCATTAAAATGGTAATCTTAGTGAGTTTCCGTAATTACGATCCTTCGTCAGTGCACAACTTCGCCTGGCGTAAGGGTGCGAAGTTGCGCTAGTCTATCTACTTCACAAGCGAAAATTCGGTGTTAGTGAATCTATGAAGTTACGATTTGACGTCACACTGGCGAATTAGCGTTAGCATTAGATGCTTCGCGCTTTAGTGATTTTCCCCTATGAGGGGAGGCAGTAGGGAGAGGGGTCAGTTGAGAAGGTGAATCGGGGCTTTTTAGCTGTAGAGGAAATTTTCTATGTAAGGTATTACACCGTTAATAAAAAAAAACAATAGTATATAATAAAGTGAATAAATGTATTCATTGTACCTTAACAAATATTTCTTATTTGCAATATGTGTGCAGATATGCTTATTCAGCCTATGGGGTAAATTTACTAAGCGGCAAAAATTCGCAGGTGATGGCTCTGCACTCATTGCAACACTTCACCAGATCAAAATTCGCTGGGAGAACACTAATGTTCTAACATACGAAGTTTTGCCCTGGCCGACAGACCCTGGCAAATTCTCACTGGTGTTACTTCGGCAATGCAAGCAAATCAAAGCGAAGATGCGCTAGTGTTCTATTCTGCCTAGCGCAAATTTGTTAGAGGTCTTGTGCTCAGGTTAATTTGCAGGTGGGAAATTTAAAGTTGAATGAACCTCTTTATGTTACATGCTGCATCTAATACAGTACATTACATTTACACTGATAACTAGACATGCCAAGGGAAGTCAATAGAGTCCACTGTAAAATAATGATCCATATGTTAGAAAATGTATGGGGGAAACCGGTTAATTTTTTTATTACTTTTGAAGCCTATTACCCTGAAAATTTTTCTACTCAAAATATGACAGTGACAGAAGATTAAGGAAGTTCTATACCTGGTCTGAGCTAGCAAAGGGAAGTCTGGCAAAAGAGGTAACATTCAGTAAAATCCACATTTTAGAGAATTTGCAGAGTAACGTCCAATCACCAGAGTGAAAAGTCCCCTGGCGAAAGAGTGCGAATCAGTGCTAGGCTAGTGCTAGCATCTAGTAAATCTGCCCTCAGGTATCAGTTGCTATTTTCCTTTACTTCCACAGTCATAAAAAATATATATCATTGACTGTGCTTGTAACATATGTAGTATATAATAGCAGTATTTCCAAATATATTCCTGTTGGCACAATTATTTTGCATCACAGTGAGTGCCAATGAGATATAGCATCCCTATTATCTTCTCTGAAACAGCAGATTTCCATAATAACTGGCTCACAATAATTTTATAGGGGACATAAATTGGCTTACATACACTGCATACATTGAAACTTCTGTAATGGAAAGGAAAGGATGCAAAGGATATGCACTCAATATTTTTCTTTTTTTTCCCATTATTAAAGAAAGTTATTCTATGTCATTCTAACATATAGCTATAGATACACATTTTTGTATCAAAATAGCCTTTGATATTATGTCTGTCCAAAAAAATCACCCAAACCCCTTTTAAAAGCATCAACAGAATCACCCGGCAGTGCATTCCACAACCTCACTGTCCTCACTGTGAAGAACCACCTACACTGCTTCAAATGAAAGTCCTTTTCTTCTAGTCTGAAGGGGTGGCCTCTGGTGCCTTAATCCACTTTATGGGTAAAAAGGTCCCCTGATATTTGTCTATAATGTCCTCTAATGTATTTGTAAAGTGTAATCATGTCCCCTCGCAAACGCCTTTTTTCCAGAGAAAACAACCCCAACCTGGACAGTCTCCCCTCATAATTTGTCTTCCATCCCTCTAACCAGTTTAGTTGCATGTCTCTGCACTCTCTTCAGCTCATTTACATCCCTCCTAAGGACTGGAGTCCAAAACTGCACTGCATACTCCAGATGAGGCCTTACATTGTTACTAAATTATAAATAAGTGCTAATCTTAAGAACGTTTATTAAATTAAGGGCTGTCATACAATATGGGACAAAAACAGACCCACCTTTTCTGAATACAAAGTGAATAAAAATGCATCATTTACTTTATTTCACATATACAGCACATGTTGTGCAAAAGAAAAATGACTCACAGCAGTGTTTTGGACATAATTGTTGAAACCTGAATTTCCAAGTAGTATCCTATATGTACTTTCGAAAATGTGATACAAGTTTGCAGTTTTCAGCATCTATTTGCTAAGGCTTAAATTACACAGCAAATCATGCATTGATATGAATACGAGACTGAAATATGAACAGGAGAGGCCTGAATAGAAAGATGAGTTATAAAAAGTAGCAATAACAGATCATTTGTTATTTAGATGGGGTCAGTGACCCACTCCCTTGCAAGCTGGAAAATGAAAAATACAGCCCAACTGAAAAATTGCTAAAAGGCCAGTGAACCAGCAGCACGTCATCTGTTCTTTCAAATTGTGGGTCCATCAGACATTTGTTTGAATTCTTACCTAAATAATTCTGCTCGCATTCAGGCCACACTGTACTTTACGCACTTTGCTAAATGTGTCACATGAATATTGGATATGTTACAGTACTATAATAATGTTGCTTGTGCAGAGTACTTTTCTAATGTTAAGTAATTCATGTACCTGGAACATCATCATTGTTGAGTGTTAATTAGCAAATGTCAGAAGAGGCTAATTAGAATTTCAAAACAATTTTTGCCAAAGATTAAAAACCTTGAGCACTACAAACATGCTTTTCCACATTACATACAAGATAATGTACCCATTACTATAATGTAACCATTTCTATAGCTTACGCGAATGTTAGAAACTACCAAAGCATTTTTTTTTCATTATTATACAGAAGATGTAATATCCATGCTATTCAGTATGTAAGATCTACCAACAATGAGCTCTACCACCTTTAAAACATAAATGCCAACTGTGTTTAAAAGTAATTTCAGAATTTGGTAAAGAACAGCACCGTTCTGGTTTAGTGTTCTTCAATTCCTTGAACCAATATTCTTTAGGTTTGATTCTAACAGCTAGAATACTAATTCATAAAAATGATAAAGGTTATTTCCCTGAAGTATATTCTGTAAGGTAGCCCGTGATGGAATAAGAACAATAATGAAAAAGTACTGTGCATTTTTTTTTCTGTATTTTTTCAAATAATCCAAACCTAATGATCTATCCATTATCTATGTCCTTCCTGTTAGGCACTCAATGAAAGGAACACAATAATCAAAGTAATAGCTTTTCAATTGTGTCTGGGAAGCAATGTGCAAATTTAGAAAAGTATTGGGAGAGAGTTTTCTATTTCTGCTTTTCTGTTTGTTTTTTTTAAAAAAAGGTACTTTTTGTCCCTGGTTCTTACTGTCTGTTTCAGTCTTAGTCCCATCATGATTTGACTGAGATTGTAGTTCTAGTGTTCTATTCAATATAAGAGCAATGTATCAGAAAAGACAATTTTTAATATATATAATTAACTAGTTGAATGTTGGCCCTATAAAACTCAACAAAAGTTGCAGGGGGTTTAAAATGGAATTTAAAATATAAAATTTTATGAGAAACAAAAAACTGCACATGTAGAGCAATACAAAGAAAATGGGATTCTGGAGTAGGGTTGCCAGATCATGTGAAAATTGAAACACACTATAAAATCCAGCTGGAAGGGTTTGCAGTTTAACTGGAATGAAGGTAGTGCAGTTTTGCATATTATTTATCAGTAATATCCCTGTCAAGTGACTGAAGTAGATAGTAGAATTGATTTACTTCCTGAAAGTGTAATTTCCAGCTTCATACTCAGTGTCTGATGTTATTATGCCAGTTCTGTGCAACCAACAGTGGTTCCTTGGGTGCTTTCGTCTACAGTGGAAGGAGGTGAACTTCAATGTGGGTTAAATGTGGCGTGTGTGTAGTTTGGAATGTTGAAATTGTAATGTTTTAAAAGTGTAATTACAATGTTTGGCCACAAGAGGGCAGGGTCATGTTAGTTGTGTAATGGTGTAATTTCTTACCCTGGCCACTAGCGTGAGCTATCTCTAATCACCACCTTTTAAATACCACGTCCTGAGCTTTACTCAGGGCTGAGTCATTGTTTGTTTCTAGTCTTCGTGGATGACCTGCCAACCCTGCCTTAAGATACCTTGTTCCTGATTTACTTTTTCCAGAGATTCTTGTCCCACCACCTTGTCTTGTTACCTGTATTCTTCAGCTTGGTTTGTGTTACCTGGATTACTTGTTCCTGCTTGTTCCCTGCATCTTGTAAAGACTTTGGTTGAACTTTTCTGTTATTTTATTAACACCATTAAATCTTCTATTTCATCATGCCTGCTCCAGTTGTCTATGACTACACCCCGGGGCTTCTGTCATATCCATTCCCCATGGAGTGGCTCCCCTGTTTTACAGTGGCTCCCCATTGTAAACCTGACAGAGACTTCTTTTCACCCAGCCATATTAGTCTAACTCTAAATATTCAATAGCATTTTTGCATGACTGTAAGCTTGATATTTTTTAATTGTTACTTTGTTCAATAACCTCCTCTAAATTTCTATTCTTCTTAACAAAGCTTTAATTTATATTTCTAATCTAAGAATCTTTATTAGAGGAGGAAAATTGTACCATCCAACTAAATATGACAGAGGTATTTACTGTTAATTTATAGGTGAATGATAAAAGTTTATTTTATCCCTTATCTAGAATTTCAGTTGCCTAAAGCTGTAACCTGCTGATCATATTTTTGTGTTAGTCAGAATGGTTCATTGGTTTAGTTGCTTTATTCTGACAGGCCTGAGGTTGATTCTATTGCAAGCTCATGATGGCCTTGAGCAATCCATCCCTCTGTGTCTTAAGTATCAAATTTATAGCTAAAGGGCTCAAAGCTGCTGTAGTTCTGTGTATAATGAGCAGTCCTTTAAAAAAAAAAAAAAAAAAAGATTAGAAGTAATAAAGAACATTTGTTAGTTTGCAGCTTTTAGGGAATGGAGTGTGGGTGCAGAGCAGAAAGAAGTTTAAAGAGTAAAACATGCAATCAGACGTTTCCAATGGTGGTATACACATATTTTCATGAAGTCTCCAATCAACTATTTAAAGTGCGAGGAACAGGAATGTATAAAATATTTACTTAGGCAAGGTGCAATACAGATGCAGCCACTTTGATTTTTGTGTTAAATGCGTCATGACTCAGGGCTAATTGAAGAAACTGTGTTATCTAAAGTTATCTTAAAGGTCACCTATGGCCCTGGTGCGGGCTGATAGAGCCTGCATTCCGGTTTGAGGTTGTAGTACTTAAAAAAAAAAAAAAAATGCCCCCCTGCAGGTGCTGGCTTACTCCCGGTGCAAGCCGCCATGTCTTCTGAAGTGCACGCACAGTATGCGCATTTGATGTAACACACACAAGCATACTGAAAAGCGGCCACACTTTCAGGGCCGCTTTTCAAGACATGGCCCCTGCCCCCTGCAGGCGCTGGCTTACTCGCACCGGGACGCTCTATCAGCACGCACTTTCAGTTTGGGGCAAATTTTTTGGGCCATAGGTGTCCTTTAACTCATTTAATGCATTCAACCTTTTCATTAGCATACCAAAGCACCATTGTTCACAATGTTGAACTCTTTAATTAGATGGGATGCTGTGACGCAAGTTTCTGTGTTAAATGAGACAAGTGTGAAGTCTGAGTTTAGTTATTCTGTGTCAAACACACAATCCAGTGGCTTCATCTGTAATTTTTATTGCCCTTACTAAGCATGTGGTGTTACTTACTGACCAACTTTGAACTTCAGACAAATGGTCAACTTGGCAAGCTTTCACCCTCTGATTCAATTGACGGCCCAATGTGATAATCATAATACAATTTTCACTGTAATCCAAATGTCATAAACCTTCTTTTCGTGTGCCTGGTCTTTTGCCATTACCCTGTGCTTGCCATGCACATCAGGGCATGCTGATAAATACAATGCCCTCAGTCCTTCCCATTGACAGAATTATTACAAAGGATCAGACTGATAGGGCAGCTGTGTAAGTAGATAAGGAGGACTGTGAGACAGGAGACAGATAATTGCTAGACATAGCAAGGCCACGTATAGCCAGTAACACCTTTATATAGATAATGAGACAAACTGGTATAGTGGTTAAGTATGTATGAAATCAAAGCTCAACATCAGACTTGGGGATCCAGAGCCACTAGGGTTGCTGCTTCATTCCTCTCTCCCAACCACACCTAGTGCATACAGTACCTTATTCTGTTTGTGGTCATGTGGGGAGGTGAGGGGGCATCACCCAGGACAGGACTGCCCAAAAGGTAGATTGGGATCTACCAGTAGACCTTTAGCTGGGGATCAGTATATCTCAAGACACTTTCAACTAACAGCTTGTTTATACAACCTCCTATTTCATTCATTTTATTCATATATTTATTACATTAAGGTTACATAAGAAATAGGTGTTTGTTATTGTAGCAATATATATTCTTTCCTAAATAAATATTATATTTAAGCAATATGTTCCATGAATAAGATTGTTAAAAATGCTTTTATAGCTGTTGATCATAATGGAACATCACTAAAAGTAGACCTCACATTAGTAGAATATGGGCACTCCTGACCCAGGGTTTCCACCCATGAGCACCAGGGCCCGCCAGGTTTTTCCCGGTGTCCCACCAGCCCAGTCTAAGCCTGACTCCTGTAACTACAAAGTAGTCTTCAACTAAAAATGGATGACAAAAGACACAAGCAATAATAAACCACAATGCAATTAAAGCCTCAAAGTCTAACTCTTGTTTGGTTGTCAGGTTAGTAGTAGCCCAGGATGTTTAATTTCAGGTGGTGTCTGGTTCCCTAACAGTACAAACATGCCCTGCTGGAGGTCTGGTATCTTGATACAAAGAATCCAAATTGGAATGTCAACAATTAAAAAACCACACAAAACAGAGATGTCCACTTTCCAACTAAAATTTTCCAGAGGAATTAGCGAATTGGCGAAAAATTCACGAAACGAGTCACGGCACGCTTTTGACGTGCGTCACATCAACTTCGACGCGTCGCGTCGTTTTCTATGCGTGTCGCGTCATTTTCGGTGTTTCAGCGTTTTTTCTGCAAATTTTCGCTGTCGTTTCGGGAATTTATTTGTCAGCGGCGAATCGCGGGAATTCGCCGCAAATTTGCCCCTGGCGAATAAATTCGGCCATCACTACTGGAGACCAGACTGGGAAAATTGAGATTTCTGGGAAAATTGGTATAGTTGACAGCCCTGTAAAGACCAATTGAAAAGGTACTTCCAATTGCATCAATAAAATATATGTTTATTTAAAGGTGCAATTTAAAAAAGGGAACTGTCATTTAGTAAAATTAAAATATCCGTGGACAATTATTGTGGATTTTAAAAAATGCTGTCTCGTTTGTTGAAAAATGATGACTTTTCCTTTAAGAAGTGTTATTATGTGAAACACTCATAAACCAATCCCAGTATTTAAAAAGTGTTACAATTGTCTCCACTAAACAGGTGGCCAATGGAACTCAGCACATTAGTCTAAAGTACCAGCAGAGAAGTAAACAGCCAAGTGCACTATAAGAGAAAATAAGCTTATAGAATCTTTTTGAACAATTGTTACTTTTTATAATGTAAGTATGCTATGTGAGTAATATAAAGCCTGTTGTTTAAAACTTTCAGTAGTGTAACTTAGTGCAGTACAAGGAAAATAACAATATTAGTTATGTTACAGAATGAGACAAATACCCAATGACGGATGAGATGTAAACAAAGCAGCAGATAAAGCAATAAATGCAATGTCTGAGAGCCAAACAGGGACAATGAAGGCAACAGTGCCATCTACTGAGAAAAATATGCAGTCAAGGGACATCTTTAGGTAACAAGTAATGCTCAACACTGTAAATCTAAGATATTCTTACATTCATCCAAAATGACTTACTGCACCTGGATAATAAAAATTAAGCAAGTCAATACATTTAAATGACCTATATTTTTCTCTTTTTTGATTTCTAATCATTTCAACCAGAAAATGCTTTCAGTCATACAAATAGACACATATACACACACAAAAGTGAATACTGTGGCAAATTCTGAGACAAAAATCATCTCTCTGTACCTAGCAAAAATAAGACTGGTACATGTATATGCTAGTGCTACATAAATTGAAGTTCATACACAGCCATAACATATGGTACATGAAAATGTAAGGGTACCTGGTGATCCAGTGGGCCAGCAGTGATATCCGCCACACTCTCTTAAAGGACCCCCGCAGCGCTGACTTCTGGATTTTGACACTTGCATTTACATAAGCACTTGCATATTTTTACTTTGGCACATGATATCATAATGTTTTGGCATGAAATTCGAATATTTAATGGGGCCTCGACCAAACATTTGCTGCCCAATAGTTCCTGTCTTTGTTCTTGCCCTTGCATGTCCTTGACTTTGCCATTATGCTTCCTGTAATGACCACTGCCTGTTACAGACCATTCTTTGGATCCTGATCCTGTACCGTATTACTGTTTGGTGTTGATGCCAGCCTGTGACCTTGACTATGCTCCTGCTCCCTGATTCAGTACCACATTTCCCGTTTGGTATTGACCCGGCCTGTTCTATGTATAACTGTCTGCTTCCTAAACCCTTCTATACATTTGGTTCCCTTGCCTGCCCAAAACTCTACTTGGTTCTCTCACATTAAGTTCTGACGGGTACTGGGTAGCAGAGGGCTGCTCCCAAAGCCAAAGGCTCCTGCTATAGGCAGAAGAATGAGCCGTGACCACATTCTTGGAGTTAGTTCTGGGTTTTGGATACCCTACTTTACAGAATGCTAATTTAGGGGATTTGTTGCTAAAATAAATTATACCACTAAATAAATTAAACTAAATTAGTGTGAGGATACTTACTCGTAAGCGTTCCTGTCGCGTTACAGAATTCCGCATTCTTCTCGGCATGGACAGAAACTCAAAGCGGGGATCGGCGGTGCAGCTACGTGCAGTGTTGATTAGACGTGGAGATGTTCTGACACCTGCATCAGGATGCTGATGATGGTACGCCAGTGACAGAATGCCAGCCACGGACGGTCACACCATCATGACGCTATGTGATGACACTCATTTGGCACTAATTATGCCTATTAAAGGGGACCTGTCACCCTAAGAAATAATTCCAAATTCCTTTCCATCAAGTTAGTTGAGCAATATAACTTTACTTACACTTTATTTATTATTTAAATTTTGTTTCCTTCTTGGAATTACAAAATCACAGAAAGAAGGCAGCAGCCATTTTGTTGACACTGTTATTAAGACAAATTTTGTATCACCCCAAAATTTTGTGGGTGATTAATGCCCATACGCAGTGCCCTAGGCAATTATAGAGTGGGAGGAGAGAGAGGGAATGTGGGGAGAGCAGTGACATCTAGAAATTGCTGAATGGAATGTGAAAGTAATTGACTACCACACCTCTATGCCACCAGCATAGAGGTGGGGCATGTAATATTTGATTGACAGCTCAGATATTTTAACACCTTTATAACAAGTAATTTAGGTTCCATGTTTAATTTATAAAGGTCTTTCATTATACAACTTTTTATGTGTGGGTGACAGGTCCACTTTAAAGGACTCTGAATTACTGTTTGCCTGGTTATTTGGATATTTTTCTGAGACCTACTGTGATTAATTCCAGAGATTTCCTGTTGTGCCCTTGCCTGTTTACCGACTTCGCTGACCTCCACCCATCCTGACCTATTGGCTCTACACCAACTGTAATTCTCTGCTGCCTGCTTATGACCTCTTCTAGTACCTCGTTTGGGTAAGCCTCACTGGCTACTTTCAACTTCATGGCCCCTTGTTCCCACTTCGGGTGAGTTGGTCTTGTGTCAGGCACTTGTGGGTCATCTCCTTCAAACACTGTTGCTCTTTCCTTGCTGGTTCCCACCAATGAGCCTGACAATAAGTGTGATAATGAATCAGTCTGAAATTATTACATAGTACTGTTATATTGATGTGTCGGTCAGGAAAAACTCAACCTGTACTCAAACATAACCTGCTAAATTTTGCCATTGTAGGACCCTCTCCCAAACCATCCCCATGTTTTCTTAGCAGGTTTTGGGTTAACTTGCATCACTAAATATTTATGTCCCAAACCAATAACCCAGCAATGAATACACCGGTGTCTATGTGGACCTATTAAACCATATTTGTTCTGCCACAGTATCATTATGTTCAAAGGATCACACAAGCATTGGGTTGCATCCTGTACTTCCAGGGGGATTTCATGATCAGGTGGCACCCTGAGGCTGCCTGGTGCAGCACCGGACTGGGCCAACCCCCCTCTCCCCTTCCTAATTTTAAATAAAAAAACCTACCAACTCGCGGCACCAGGCGCCTAGCTTACACGCGTGGTGGCGTGCATCGCTTGACGTGCATATGCAGCAATTCTCAAGCCGTGTCGACAGGTACAGTTTCTTGGTAACACATAGGTTACCTCTTCCACTGTTGGTAATTGATGATCAAGAAGAGTTCATAGTTGCTGACATTTTGTATTCTCAATTTTTTCAAAGGAAACTACAATAGCTGGTCCAGTGGAAAGGGTATGGTCCCGAAGAAATGTCAAACCGGTCAAAAACATCCATGCAGATCGTCTTATAGCAGAATTCCATCAGGTACATCCTGTGGGTTTATCCCAGACAATCTACACCTAGGAGGCACTCCTGAGGTGGGGTGGGCATATTTAAAAAAACATTCGACCAATTAGAGTTAGAGTTAGAGATGATACAGCTTGTTAAAGATAGACTGTAATTGGTTGAATGTTGTTTTAAATATGCTGTGCAATGTGTTGTTATTTAGCCTATGATTAAGTATCTGAATGACATGAAATGCATAAGACTGTATTTTTGTGCCTTCTTATAAACTATTTTTGTCCCAGTCTGCCTGGAAGTGTGATCCCTGCCAGTGCCTGCCTTTTTTCTGTATACGGTGGTCTGCTCCCTAAGCTGAGGGTTCAGTGCGGTGCACCTGGACCTCCCTTTACAATTGGTGAGTTCTACTTAAACTCGAGTATCTACCATTTTCTACATATCAACTACTTGACTGCAAAAGTGTATGATTTCATATGAAAAAAGACAAAGTCCATCAAGTTCAACCCCATCCGAATTAAAACCCAGCATACACACACACACACACACCCCTCCACTCTTTCACACAAACCATATAGGCCCATAGCTACACTAACTGTTTAATTTAGTATCAAAATCAAAATATGTCTGTCCAAAAAATCATCCAAGACCCTTTTAAAAGTATCAACAGAATCAGCCATCGCAACATCACCCGGCAGCGCATACCACAACCTCACTGTCCTGACTGTGAAGAACCACCTGTGCTGCTTCAAATGAAAGTCCTTTTCTTCTAGTCTGAAGGGGTGGCCTCTGGTGTGGTGATCCTCTTTATGGGTAAAAAGTTTAATCATGTCCCCTAACAAGCGCCTTTTTTCCAGAGAAAACAACCCCAACCACGACAATCTACCCTAATAATTTAAGTCCACCATCCCTGTAACCAGTTTAATTGCACGTCTCTGCACTCATTTACATCCCTCCTAAGGACTGGAGTCCAAAACATGAGGCTGCAACTGGCCAGTGGATCAGGGACTGAAGGAGTTCATTTAGAGCCCATGCGTTGGCGAGTAAGTTGCCAGGCAATTGGTAATCTAAGCAGACCAGGTTGCTGCTCGTAAGAGACAGCTACCGTCAATCCCTAGCCGCCTCTAGTTTTCCCTACCAGCACTCAGTATTGAGCCACCTCAGACCCTGCGGCTCCATTGCGGCTCGGCTCTCCCTCCTGCCAGGGCTCCCCTCCAGTGTCCAGTCCCACTGGCGCACTAGTTCCGGTGCTGCTCCATTGCAGATCCCTTGCCTGCCGCACCCAACACCGCTGCCTGCTTTTGTGTCTCAACACCAACTGTACCGGCACTGCAACTGGGTTCCTTAAAGAAATCCTAACGAGTAAAAACCAATTTACTAGTCCATTACTCAGGTCAATTAATCCCTGGCCCACCTATACCGTATGGGCCTGGATAAAGAAAACTATGTAGCAGCAATACTGATAAAATTATTACAGTAACTATAGAAATTAGGTCTACCTTTTGGGTCCATAAACACATTGAAAGAATGTGAATCAAGGTAATGGACACAGCATTATGCAACACACATCCAGTGAAAATTAGCCTGTGGGTGGGAGGGTAAATTACAGTATACAGTAAGTTACAAACTGTTTTGCAGTTCATATGTGAAAATTTCAAAGATTGAAAGGGAACCCTGTGAGGTTTTCTGTCATTTGCTATAAGCTAATGAACACAACAGAAAAGCATATGCATACTATTCTATATTAGGTTTTGTATTAATATTACTTGAATTAGTTTGACACGTGAGTTACAATTATCACATAATTATTATCACATACCTTAGGCTTAATGTATGAGAAAAATGTGTTCAGGGATGTTTGGTCCAACAGTTTTAATAACACATTTCTTATGGAATCCTTTCTAAACAATATAGATAACAAATATGATTGAATTTCATGAACATATTCAGCTAAATAATTAGCATAATAGAAGTAATTGTGTGTCTAGCAGTTTCATATATAATCAGAATTCTAGGACAAGCTGAAATGAACCAGGGCACTTTGTTGTAGAAGTGTAACAGCCAGGGATAGTAATGAAGAACGAGGATTAATATAGCAAATCAATATCATCCAATCTCTACTCCAAAGCACGATCAGGCTTCTATTATTATTCCTAAACCTTTTCAGTTTATAGGAAGAAAGCTTCCTACTTAGAAGCACTTTCATTCTTCCTTTAGTTTAGTATCTCTTGCAGCAAAGGCACAATAGATGGCAGCATATTGTACACAGCAGGGATTATTTACCAACATTGCAACTAACCTGAACAAGTGCAGTTGCCTATAATAATCACTGAGCAACCACTGAACATGGCAAAGGGTGTAATGGACCATGACCAAGAGATACCCAAATTAAAAAAGTGCTGGGTTGGTATCCCTGTCAATTTAATGCTTTGATAATAATGATAAAAGCTTCTATCTTCATGCTTAGGTCAGTGACAAACCTGGATCCTGCTGAATGCACACTTTTTAATTTTAAATCACAACACAATTTGACATGTCTTCAACCTTTACTATCTAAGGGAGAGAACATTAAAGAAATGCCTGATGTTTTTCCCTTAGAAAGGAAAGTTAGCAGAATTCTTCAAGGGAAAATAAATAAAGGAAATCAACTGAACTTAATATATTTTTTTTTGTTTTTTTTTACAGACATACCTGATTCCACAGATTGAAAGGAAGCCATGATATCCCCCCCCCCTTACTTTATACTATTCTGAATTGATAGATTCTGTCATATGAATTCCCTCTGATTCTTTGGAAAACAGAGGGACTTCAAATACCAGAATCCATGATAGATCCATCCAATCTATCAAAGAGAGTTTGGATTATTCTGTGAAGCTAAGGGGATCAAACTGAACATCATAGTTTCCTTCCAATATGTAGAATCATGCATGTCTGTGTTTTAAAAATATATATATAAAATATGTATGTTCATATGCAAGTTCAGACAGTGTTTATGCACCATCTCTACATAACCCCAACTGAAAACTTGTGTCAAAAAGGGGGACTGTTAATAATATTCAAATTAATTAATACAATTTCAGTGGTAAAGTTTTCACAATAACATTTAATTTTGTGAGGGAAACTTCTGAACAATGCATAGTTTACCTACTTTATATATAGGGGTGTGTTGGCATGTATATAATGTGTAAGGTACCAATTATTTATTACTTAAACAGGAGCAGGATTTTAAGGGCTTAAAAATGGTTTCCACATTTTATTACAGAGTAAGTTGTCACAAGTGCAAGTGCTAAACTGCATCTCCTCTAATAACCTCTAATAAGCATGGCTATTTGACTGTTCTGAATTTTGGAAATTAACTTTTAAAATGTTTTGCATTAAAAAAAGTTTCGCCATTAATTCAAAAAAGGGAGGAAAACCTTGGGGGCTGAAAGATTAGTTTGGATCACTGAAACCACTTTCTAGGCCCAAAAAATATTATTGCCTGTAGTATACTAGATGTGTATTTTGTTGATAAGTATATTTAGAAATGGATAAGAGAAACTTCTGAAAGACAATTAAGGTAAATGTGCATCAGGCAATGCTATGCTTTTAACAGCAGGTGAATGGACGCTAAAGTGTGAAATATATCAATTTCTTTATCAGATAGCTGTGTGCATGTGCAAACTGTCAGAATATGATTTCAATCCCTTGAAGTCCATTCAATTTCTAATTTTACGGTTTCATTTTTATTATTTTTTTCCATCTGGTTTCCCAAGCCTGCAAACATTAAATCTTCAGTTTTCTGTGGAATCGATTTCGGTCTGACAGTATTATTTAAGAGTCTGAATATTTCTCACAGTATGGGCCAGATTTTAATAGCCCCTTTTTATTCCCATTATTATAGTTATAATAAATATTCTGTTTTATAAACTTCTATTTTAAATAAGGAATTCTAGGTTTTTAATTGTGACAATAATTCATCAGGATGTAATTACTAAACTGTGCCTCCCGAATGACGTAGTGTAACTTCTGGCCAGAGGACGAAAAAATATTCAGAAATCTTTCCTAATTTAATCCAAAACTGCTGTCAAATGGGAAATGCACAAAACGGGTGCCATTTTAGTGCAGAGAAATAATCCGTAGCAACCAATCAACTCTGATCAGTCAACTGCAGAATGGTCTCAGAGTTCTAATTGCTTGCAATGGATTACTAGTACAGATCTAAAATTATACCTGGGGGGATTCTCTAAAGTGGAGTTAAGGTGACTATACAGTACAGGTGTTGATCTTGTATGTCATCTGATTTGCTGGCCCAATATATATAAGGGGTTTATACACAATATGGCCAATTCATAAATCATAAATTCCGATCAAATGCCCAAAGTACTGGAATGTATTGTATGATTTTAACAGGACATGTTGGCCAGCTTGCCCAATATTGGGAGTAAAGGATAATGTGAAAATCATCTCACATGAAAATTTACAAACATTCTAACTTCACTTTCACAAGTTTTGCCCCAACTTAAGCCAAAACGTATGTCTTTTAAATCAGTTGGCATAACTGAGGTTTCAATAAATAAATCCATCTTTCTGTTTTGAAATGGAGTCAATAACATACAAGCAAAACATACATGCCAGCTTTAAACTGTTAGTTGTACTTGAATTCATGGTATTGAATCACTGGAGAAAAAAGAAAAGTACAAAATTTTAAACCCACTGCAGAATCTCAGTTTCAGTGGTTTTAATAAAAGGGGATCTATTGAGAAAATGAAAATGTAATATCAGCTTCATCTCAATGAAATAAAACACTCTCTAAATATAATCAATTAACAATTCTCTACCGTTTTAAGAAATACTCAAGTTACTCTTCAGTATCTCACTCTCCACAACCTGTCACTCTTCATGCTCTCTTCATGCTGAGGTCTGTGTCAGGTTTCGATTGACAGGTAGGTGTAATACATCTTTTAGGGGTCTCCCTTTCCTAGCAGAATTACTTAAATAGCCAACTCCAGCACAAACTAAAGGTAACAGAACAGACTCTGACAAACACCCTGTACTCAGAGATAAAGAGCGAGTTATTTTTAAAGAGTGAGCATCTACTGTAGATTTAAGGGCGCAATCCCCCCAAAGAATGTATTAGACCTAACTGCCAATCTAAAACTGTCTCCACCTACCGCATGAAGGCTGAATGAAGAGAGGCAGGTTGCTCAGAGAGGGAGAGTGAAGAATAAATTGATTATTTCATCAATGGTACAGCATTTTTAATTGATTATATTTATAAAGTTTCTTATTTCAGCAAGATGAAACTTACATTTCATTTTCATTTTCACGATAGCTCCCCTTTAACATTTGCATTGCCGTGCTGTTGGAAATGGAAAAAAAAATAAAGTAACCGATGATATGGAAACAGAATGGATTTTTAATGACATACATTTGCCTCCATGCTGACATACCATAAACATTCCAGCAGGAGTTCTATTTGAACAGGGAACCATGAGGATTAGTCAGCATATCGTATGAATCAGTTCAAATCAATGCAAATCACAGTGGAAACTGTATTACATCAATGTGATGCAGGGCAAACAACAATGCAAGTCTTTCCAAAAATCGTTTAGCAATTGATGTGAATGTAACAAATGTCTGGTTCTATCTGGATATCTTCTCTCACCTGGGCCCCCACGCATATGGTTCCGTTTAACTGAAAACATACAGTATATTTTATATGTACAATGTGTTTGATGGATTGAAGAGATTCCTAGGCAAAATGACAACATGGTTTTCTTATCCAGCTTGAACTACCTGCATGATCTGCTCACCTTATCTTTAACCCAAGTACCACCTTCTCCCTTAAGGGTACATTGTAATTAGGTTTTTATTATGTTTGCACATCCCACCATACAGCAAATTAAGCGCCACTTGATCTGAGTCTGTCTGGTGGGCCTTTATCATTTGACAGGGCATAGGAATGCTGGAAAACAACTATTTTTTCTACATTTAACATTACTGTCCCCTGGCAGATCTCTAAGATCCTCTCTCTAATTTCAAGTAACCTTTACACCGCCGTCATGCAATGGAACTCATGAGAGTCTCATGTCTAAAGTAAAAATCCCTGTGGGTACATAATCATGATCGTAGCTTATTTTTTGTAGGTGGTTAAAAATATGTTTTATAGATTCTCTGGGACATAGCCCAGGGACTACTTATTATAGCAGACTGTCCTCATAGTCCATAGTCAACTATGAGTTTCTTGTGTGCCCCCATTTGAATGGTAACTAACCACTGTCAAAATGTAATTTCATCAAAGGGGACCTGCCACTCAAAAAAATGATTGCACTTTCATTGTGCACCTTAAATTCCAGAATATAAGCACCTACTAAAAGAACAGGCATCTCCAGCTACAACTCCCAGCATGCTTTGTCAGCAGAACTTGGATGGATGGGTAGTAAAAATCTAACCCTACACTGCACAAGAATTCTTGTAATGCTAGTACAAATGGCAATAAACTTGACTTAAAGTACTTTGTCTGATCTAAGTGCTCTACATAGAGAAATTCAAATTACAGTTTGTATGGGAGCAAGTTCACAAAATAAATAAAGTAATTCTGAGCGATACCCACAATCCTCCTGTCAGAGAAAAAGGATCAGACTGGAAGAACTGCGTCAGAATGTCAGTACCTGATACTTATCAGCATGACTTACCACAAGGAATACAAATGATAAAAGTTTTAGAACTGTGCTATGGAACACACAGAAATGACAGGCTTTTCCTAGCCAGAACATAACCCAGTCTTTATATAGCAACTCTGAATGACAGAAGCTGATACATATTTTAAGATATGCAAGCAGCCATATCACTCACTTGTTTTAGGAGTACAATGAATGGTATCTAAAAATGGGAAAGAAATCAGAACAGCAAGCAGAGCTGATAAGCTAAGCCGTTTTAGAACGTCCCATGTGCAACCAAGGAGAATTTGGAATTATTATTCAGTTCAATTAACTGAACCATGGAGATAAAAGCTGTTTGTACAAAGCGTTTTCTGCAAAGGCAGGTTATTGTCTGGAAACATGAGGCTGGGCAATTGTAACACAAAACTACAACTCCCACAATCCCTGCATCACAAGGGAAAGTGGGGGATTCTGGGAGTTTTAGTTATACAGCATATGTTCTTAAGTGTTGTTCTACTATAGATGCACATGCTTCTCATCAGGTATTGCTAAAATGTAAGCTTCTTGCTCAAGGCAGTAGCTAAAATTACCATTTGCGATTAAATCTATAGAAGAGTGGATTAACGTGGCAGTGCATTTCTCTACACAATCCCTTTGCTCGAAGATCGAAATTGTATTTACTTATAATTTGCTATATTTACTGCTGGAGCTAAAATCGCTATTTCCATTTATCAATACTTTCAACAAGGGACATCCAACCTGTGTCCCCCCTGAAGCCCTTTAGGAGAGTTTTGGGAATTCCAGTTCAGTAATTGTTGGTTCCTGGTAGGACAATTCTGCTAAATAGTCTGATGACTGATCTGGAGAAATTATGCAAATAGTTTTATTAAAGATATACACATTGATCAAGGGTAGAACATTTGCTTCTGATCATAGGAGACTAAGTGGGAGCTGCAGTTTCACAAGAGCATTAGAGGTTACCAATGCCTGGCACAGTACTGAAACAATGTGCTTATCCAGTGGATTCTGTACTGTCAAACATAAAGGCAAAGAAAACTAATTAAAATCCAATGAAAGTTAGTTTCAATGAATGCTGTTAGCCAAATCTAGAATTCACCAACCAAAACAGCACCGTCTTCTTCATTATTCAAAGGTCATACCAAACTTTTAGCTTTTAACTCTGAACATGATCTTCATGCCATCTTTATACACAGATGAAGAGTTCAGTACATAATGTGTATAATGCTGCAGGTGGGCTTTTACCCTACATGACCCCATGCCTAGTAGAACCGACAACTTCTACACCTGCTGAATGAATGATCTCTAATAAGTCTAGTCACATGAGACAGGTCCCCCTGCAGCTTACAGCTCAACTGATTGCTAATCAGCCACATAGCAGGGGTATGCTATCTTTCCCAATAAATAAAGGCACACATTGTCTGCTGTTGATTTCATGTGCTGCTACCCTTCATTTAAAGCACCACTCTACTTTGTATAGAGTCTATACTATAGACAAGTTAAGAAAATACATTGTTTTGTATGACAGGCAATATAATAGCCAGACAGATGTTCTACAAATGTATCAGTTACAAGTTAATCTGTGTGGAGAAGGTCCATCTACCATTCCCAGGACATCAAGCTTATATTTACTATATGATTTACTGGATAGTACCTTCAATTGCACAGGAAGGCAATTATCAGAGTCTGTATAGTACACTATATCTTCAATTTGGCACCAGAATAGGTTAAGGGGTCCTTACCTGATCTCCTGCATCTGCAGCTTTCATGAGTTGTCTGTCCTTGTATATGGACCAAAGCCCTATATTAGGCAGGAGGATTAAGGTCACCATGAAAAGCACCGTAGCTTGGATGAACCTCTTCTGCTTCCTCTTCATTGCAACAAAGGGGTGGAGATGCCTGGAAATAAATACTGTAATCCACAAGAGGAGAAGAGCCTTGGGCTGAGTTTGAACTGTTCTTCCAAGTTGTGATAGAACCTGAAATCTTCTTCAGCACTGATGAGGAACTTGCAGCAATCAACTAAGTCAGCACTTGGGCATGTGGTTTATGGAACAGGAGAATTTGGGGCAAATTATGGGGCTAGATCTCCAATGTAGAGCTCAAACCCCTCCAGCCTGCACCCATTTCCAATATAATGGGTAAGTTATACACCACAAGCTGGTTGGTTACTGTTCCTGTTGTAGAAAGTGCTTCAGGGCATCAAGAAAGTTTGAGGGAGAGCACATGGGTAGATAGAAGGGACGCTTTGCATCTGGATCAGATCATCTTCATTTCTTTAGTCCCATTTGGACTTGTGATGATCGTATCAGGCAAAAATCAAAGTAAATGTAGCCTATTAAATAATCCCCATGAGTAGGATCATGTCTTTGTATTGCCACATTTCTCTACAACAGGAAAGGAAAATAGGATGGTGGTGCCCTCAGTTGACACTGGCAGCAGGGTAGTCTGGCAGGATGAAAGCTGAGCACTCTCCTTAGTAGCCCTTGGCACGTGGAGTAGATGTAATCACAGCGACCGATCGCTGCTTTATGAACAAGGGAGATCAGAGGAAGCAGCTGTATCCGAGCTGTCAAAGCGCACAGTCCCCGGGAACTGCACCTGCTTGTCGCTGGGAAATGAAGGAGACTGGGAGAACGAGATCCTATAAGCAGTGAGATGTGCACATTGTACCTCCCAAGCCCAACTTTAATAAACCCTTTGCCTCCTGTAGTTGGAAGCCCTGCCAGGTCAGCCCCAGAGGTAAGTGATGGGGAAAGGCTGTTTGAAGCTGCTGCTGCTGCTCCTCACTTCTCACTCGCTAAGCTCTGTGCGGCCAGTACATTCTCTCCAGTTCTCCCAGTGCTGCTGCTGCTGCTGCTGATACGGAGGCTGAGGCTGATGTGGGAGTGGAGGAGAAAGAGGGAGGGGGGAACCAACAGAAGCTGTTAACATTGCGACTCTAGACTGAGCTGTGAAGAAGAGGCAGCTACTGTAACATTGGCACTGAGAGTCTCCCTTTTCAGCCTGTATTTGTCTAATTATCTTAGTACCAGTCTAGTGTCGCTGTCATTTTATCATAACAGGTCTGTTGGTGCATGATTATTTGGCAGACGCAAATCTTTCCAGTGTTCACATTTCCTGCTGATTGTATAAGTAAAAAAAAAAAGTTTACAATTAAAATTTTGTAACAGAAACATAGACAGCCTTACTAAACAAATAATAATGAATGCTTCCATAAAGATTTCAGTAAGTGTTAGATGTTTGCTTTCAAAGAGGAGACGAATAGATGCTACTTGCTGGTTGGTTGCTATGGGTTACAAGACCTTACACTTTGGCAATCCTGGGCCTAGGGCCACACACATTTAGGGGGCAAACCCAGCCACACCTGAATTTTGCTTCCATATGGAGCACTGGGGTCTAGGCCGGTCTAGATTTCTGAACAACCTGTCCTCAATGTTCAGTCTGTGGGCTAAAAGCATGCTCTTGCTCTAAATCCTGGGCAGGAGAGGTGGGGCAGGGAACAGGGTGGCCTCTGGGCAGCAGGTATTGAAATCTTGCACTGCCCTTTATTACTGGGAAAACATACTGCCTAAGAGAAACCTGCCCATTCAACATCTCCTTCCAAAATCAAGGCTATTAATATGAGGTTGGCCCTCTATTTGCTACTATAGCAACCTCTTTCCTTCTAGAAATGACCTTCAGCAAAATTGTGAATTTTCTTTTAATATTTCTAGCCCACACCATGAAAACTCAGCAGTGTCCTAACAAACATAAGGAACAAGGCAATGTCCTCACAAAATGTTTCCCTGTAGAACAGGCCACAGTGCTTGGAGTGCATCAGTTGATATTAAACTGCAACCTCAAGCAGCCGTGTTGGGAATTGTACTTTTAATGTCAGAGGAAGGCTGTAAGTTACATTGCTTTCGTATTAGAAGCTACTGGTGTGTCTTGTTCTCCAAAAACTATTTCATGAGCTATGGAGGTTCTGACCAAAGGTTGGACCTTCAAGGGGGCCCCTGTCCATAAGATGGATCTTAAAGAGATACTGACACCAGAAACCTTCTTTAACATATGTTGTAATATTGTCTCTGCATATTACTTATAATTTGACCATCAACTTAAAAGTTGATACTGGTACACTACGAATCTGATCCCCATAGTATTAGAAGTCCATTCGCAGGAGAATCTCTGACATCATAGAAGGGACAGTCAAGAACTTCAGGTAACAATTACACACTTTTAATATATATTAATATTTTGAAGAGTAGTATTTTAAAGGAATTACACTATAAAATAAGGTTGACCTGCAAGGTAGAACTTAAATTTATTGACAACTGTATTAGACTATTCCAACTAAATCCAATGTCATTTATTTGCTGTATATAGGCATCTAAATAATAATATACCGGGAAGTAAATAATTTTATCATTTAAAGCAATACAATAACAATTTTTTTTTAAAAAGTATCATACCCAGGACCCAATTGCCTGGAGGTGACACCCTCTTTCCTCTATACCCTTCCACATATACAATGATTCAAGTTAGCAAGTGGAGCAGTGGAGTCAATTGTGCTTAACCCAGTCTGAGTTCATTGCTAATTTCTACTACAGTTCTGGGGTTTATTGTCCAGGATTCTCGGGACCTGGGGTTCTCCGGATCTTTCTGTAATTTGGATCGTCATCCCTTAAATCGACTAGAAAATCATGTAAACATTAAATAAACCCAATAATTTGGTTTTGCGTCCAATTTAAATTCATTTTATCTAAGTTTGGAGCAAGTACAAGCCACTGTTTAATGATTACAAAAAAGGAAATAGTTTTAAAAAATTTGGATAAAATAGAGTTTATGGGAGATGGTCTTTCCATAATTCGGAGCTCTCTAGATACCAGCTTCCAGATAATGGATCCCATACCTGTACTATGTGTACTGTCTCCTATGGCAGATACAGCAAATGAACGTTTGTTGTCATGGCCGGGGAAGTATGCTAGTATGTAAAAGGTGGTATAAAACATGCGTGTGCATGCAGCATTGTTATTACTAGACTGTTTCCTGATTTGCTAGTTGTGCATGCAGGCAAGTTAAATGGTTGTGAGTTGCTTGAATGATTTGAAGTTGCCTGATGACTAATGTGAAATTATCACTTGCTTGCAACTGTGATTTGCATCTCATGTCTCTCACTTCAAATCATGATATTAATAAATTGTTTCACATAACACATTTCTCCTAGAATATCACTTTATAATGTGTTCTTCTGCTTCATTGGCTTACCTAAAGCAATGTATCATGCACTAATGTAACAGAATAAAACTCGCTCCAGTGACACAATCTGAAATTTGCCAGCTCTTCTTTTCCTTTCCACTGACTTCACGCTCACTTGACCCAGTGTACTGCATTCAGCCCTTCCCTAGCTTTGCAAATATTCTCCTTGTATTTAAACTCCATTTTGTAAATATGTGGCCAAAACAAGTTTTGCTGGTGGTTTTGAAAAATACGCTAACAAATTGAACTGATTTATCCCTTGCATTTAGATATCCCTTTGTAATTAACACAGAAGTGATTATACTAATTTTAATTTATTATTATTAACTTGTATTTATATAGTGCAGCGCTGTGTAATACTCACAGTTAAATAACTGCTTAAGGTATTACATAATATTGACTTATGCATATTATATTTTACACTGTATTGCCTAATGTATTATATTGCACAATGCAAATCTGTAGTGATGGGCGAATTTATTCGCCTAGGTCGAATTCGCGGCGAATTCCCGCGATTCGCCGCTGGCGAATAAATTTGCGAATCACCAGCGAAATTTCGCTTGGCGAAAATTCGCTGAAAACGAGTCGCGCGTCAGTCGCGCGTCGTTTTTGATGCGACGCGACGAAAACGACGCACGCCAAAAACGACGCGACGCGCGCCGAAAACGACGCAACGCAGCAAAGTTGACGCGATGCGCGACAGACACGCGACAAAATTGACGCGCCGCGCGACAAAATCGTCCCGTGACTCGTTTCGCGAATTTTTCGCCGTTTCGCGAATTTCTCTAGAAATTCGCAAAAAATTAGGCGAAGCGAATCTCGGGAGATTCGCCCATCACTGAAATCTGCATAACTTTTTACAATTCTCATATTTTTGTTATAAGCCTTTATTTGCCTTTTCACATTTGTGTGCATATAGCAGACATGCAACGGGGTAGAACATCCTTTGGTACTCGTATAGGTGCAAATTCACTAAAGCACGAAGCGTCTAATGCTAGCACTAATTCGCCAGCGTGATGTCACTTCACTAACAGTGTCCCTGGTGAAAAATCGCCAGCAAAGGCGATCGACTTGCGCAACTTCACACCATTACGCCAGGCGAAGTTGCGCACTGACAAAGAGACGTAACTACGCTAATCCTCTAAGATGAAAATTTTTGTGAACGTTACCTCTTACGCTATTCAATACAATAGATTGAAATTTTTTCGAAGTCCCAAAAAACACTGGCGTCTTTTACCTTTTGTTGGGTGATAGTCTGAAAAAGAGCTAAATTTTTTTTTGGGTTACCCTCATTACCCCCCTACATTTCCTAACATATGGCAACTCAGCTATACATTATCACATGTTTAGGGCAATAGGAGAACTTTATTTTATTTATTAAAGGTTTCCTGGGCTTGTGTAGTGTAATGTAGTGGCTGTAACATATACTTCTATTATACGTTTAACTTTGCGCCATATGCAAATTAGGCATCCTAGCGTAAATGCGCTTTGCCTGGCGAAGTAACGGTAGCGATATTCACTAACGTTCATGGCCCTGAGCCCAAATTCGCATCTTAGTGAATTTGTGTAGCGCTGGTGAAAATTTGCCTGATGAAGTGCTGCGAACGCCGGCGAATCAAAATGGTCAGGTCTATATCCTTGCAATTCCTGCTAACCCAC
This sequence comes from Xenopus borealis, assembly GCA_024363595.1. Lineage (NCBI taxonomy): Eukaryota > Metazoa > Chordata > Amphibia > Anura > Pipidae > Xenopus > Xenopus borealis. The sequence goes on from CM044432.1 coordinate 36,951,505, forward strand.
TGCTCCTACAACAAGATCACATTGCTCTGCCCAAGAAACCTCATTCCAAAAACATGTGTTAGGTCCAGGATATTCACCTGTACTTGCACTCGCCAGGAGAAACCTCTGTTTTCCTGCAAATAGGCTGTAACTGAGCATCTATCCAGAGCTTAATATTCATCAGCCTCACAAAACAGCTGCTCCCAAAGTTATAAATGAATCATTTGCTGTCTGAGAAAATGTTCAGTTGCGGAGGTCAACAGTTTCACTTGCAGCGGATTTGTATTGCTATAATTCAAAATTGGGAAATTAAAGGCACATCACACTTTACATGGCAGCCGAGGCTGTGTATAACAGAACACAGAAAGCTGTATTGCAGTACTGTTTATTTTACACGACTTTATAAATATGCCCCTTGGTGTCTACTGCATAGTGATTCCTATTCCTAGGACGGGTTTCTGTAATTTGGATCTCTATAACATAAGTGTACTAAAAAAAATATTTGAAACCTTAAATAAATCCAATAGGAATGTTTTACCTCTACTGTTTTATTATTACAGAGGAAAAAGAATATCACTCAAAAAATGTTGACTGATTTGATTAAAACAGAGTCTATGGGAAATGGCCCTCCTGTAATTCAGAACTTTCTGGATATTGTTCTTTACATCATCTTCCTTTTTGTGCCACTGTCAGATATTTGTTGCACATTTGCAGAAAAGAAAAAGCACATTGCAATAATCAAAGAGCCAACCAAAGATATTAGAGATGTGGTCTTTGTTATTGTTCAGTCACACCACCCAACTGTACTGTTTTCTGCAGGACAGTTCCTATTTCGACAGCGCAGTCCACTGTCCCAGGTTTCTAACTGAAATGTCCTGACTTTCTTTTTGATTTCCTGCATTGACACCAGAAATAAATACAAAGTTAATTTAAATAAGAGGCTTTTTTGGCAGAGACCCCAGAACTCTCAGCAGCTTCACTAAGATACTTTTACATTAGTAGCAATTTAAGATAAGCAAAGAAACAGTTGTTACTATTTAAGATAAGCATGTCTCTTGGGAGAATGGAGACTAGCAGCTTAAAGGGCAATTCACTTTCATTTGCAAACTGCTATAACACATTAAACGTGCTAAAGCTCCCACAATGTGCCAAATTTTGTAAAATGGACATGGTACTCAGGGATTGCGGCCTTCAAATGGGCATGGCCAAAAAATTAGCCACGCTGGGTATAGCACAGTCTTTTGTCCCTCTTTTTGTTGTTCAGTGCATAGTTACAGCAATGCAATACAATTTGACGGTAGCATCCTGTCACGACTGGCACCCAATACCAGAACAGATGCAAAGTACCCTGATCTAAGCTCGGCTTCACCAGTATTGTGTACTGGGTACTTGGGTGCCACCTGGACTTAACAAGGGGAACAAGGCGAGATGTTCTGGCTGGCAAAGGGGCACGGCTGTTAGCAGAGTCTTTTGGGCCGAAGGTCACAGTACAAATGGAGCAGGCAAAGGAATTGTCAAAACAGACTGGATCGAGGCAGGCAGATATCAAGAATTGTCAGGCAGGCAAGGGTCAAAACCGGGTAATCAAACAGATGGGGTCAGGCAGAAAGAGTAGTCAAGATGCAGGCAAAAGTCAGGATTCGGATATCAGAATTGTCAGGAACAGGCAGAGATCAAAACCAGAATAACAGACACAAGTTTCACAGGAACAGACAGCACAAGGCTTCAGGAACCACATAATCAAGATTCTATCACGGGCAAGGGGCTGTACACCGAATGGCCCTTAAATAGTTCAAATTTCGCGCCAAACATGCGCCAAAACCATGCTGGCTCAAACACACCAGCATGCCTGTGCCTTTAAGAGGCGTGCAGGCCCTAGGAACCAAGATGGCGCCGGCTCAAAGACCATGCAGAAGGCGACCCCGCTGCACAGGTATCCCCATACCCCTTACACATCCACTGTTAAGATGTGCTGTAATTTCAGTCCGAGACCTGAAAACTGCTGCTTTGGATTGAAATCAAATGTGTTAGGATTTCTATGCAACCTGTCGAGTAACTGTAGCTCTTACTTGTTAAAAAAATTGACTCCACTCACATTGTAAAATAATCATATTCAGTAAGGGTTGCCACCTGTCCGGGCTGTCCGGGTCAAAACCAGACAGGTGGCAACCCTAACTGAATATGATTATTTTACAATGCGAGTGGAGTCAATACTTCCTGCCCGGTTTTCCGGGCGGGATTAGCTTGATTGATGCAGCGATCGGCCAATCGGCAATCGCGTTGTCATAGCTCCGCCCCATGATGTCACGGGCCCACCGACTTCACTGGCCCGCCTACCGACGTCATGGGCCCAACCCCCTGTCCGGGTTCAGCCACAGGAAAAGGTGGCAACCCTATATTCAGTTGTGTATTAAAATGTACAATACACACATTGTTTTGTATTCCTACTGGACCTTGTACATATATAAATGTCAATATGCTCTGATATTGGCCTTATACAGTCTTCAGTTAAACTAGGAATATTACTGTGCAATGGAAATACAAAACACTCCTAAGATTTGGGAAATCAGCAAGTGGACTTTTGGACACATATGTTAATGTCACTTGCTTAATGTACTGACAAAGTGTGCCTGTCAGGAATCCATTAATTCTGTATATCAATGAGAGGTAGCAAGATGCCTTAGCTAACCAAGCTTCATTTTCTGTCATCTGGCTTCTCAGAGAGGCATTCAGAGCCCTGGCTGCTCACAGAGGTGTGTAAAAACTCTAACAGGGCACTCCACTCATTATAAGTGCAGCAGCATCAACGAACCAAATAGATATAACGTATGTACTGTCAGAAGCACTGTCCTGCATCAGATACAAGGCATCAGTGATTCTGTTCATCGCCCAGCTCAGTACAGAACTTTCCTTATGCTAATCACATCCAGGCCTGCTGTCCATCGGGATGTTATGGCATATACTGCAGGTTACACTGAGGAGTTAGGGAAGTGCCGATACATAGTTTGACTTTTGATTTCCTTGAAATGTAGTACATTTCAGAAAAATAATAATAAAAGTAAGGCAAAAGCTTTGCCACTGGCTTTGTATTGTCAAGTTTCTGAATTATTTGCATTACTTTTAAATCAATTCCCTATGCCCTCAGACACACTTTTATAAACATTTTCAGCCCACTGCCTGGTCAATAGAGTCCACGGATTCAGGGCTGTAATTACCCTAGACAATGGACCTAAACACGCCACTTATGTTGTGAGTGTGACGTCAATGCATCAAATGTTCTGATGTCACACGGCGTATTCCACAGAAGTGACGTCAGTGCGCCATGCACGTGACGTCACTTCTGCATGCTTCATTGGGCCTCCTTACCCCTCATCCCCCCCCCAGCTCCATCACTGGATTTACTATCTTTCTTCCTAACTTTAAAAATAGGCACCCCCAAAATCGTGCAGCCCTAGGCACAGGCCCTCGGGGTCTTAATATAAATATGGCCCTGCATGGAGTCAAGAACTAAAGTTTATCAAAGAGGTAGGGCACAAATGTTGCATAGTAAAGGGGTGGTTCACCTTTAAGTTGACTAGTAGTATGTTATAGAATGGCAAATTCTAAACAACTTTACAGTTGGCTATCATTATTTATTTTGTATAGCTTTCAAATAATTTGTATTCTTCTGACTCAATTTTCAAATTGGGGTCATTGATCCCATCTAAAACAAATGCTCTGTAAGGCTACAAATGTATTGTTATTGCTACTTTTCATTACTCATCTTTCTATTCAGTCCCTCTGATATTCATATTCCAGTCTCTTATTCAAATAAGTGCATGGTTGCTAGTTGAATTTCAACCCTACCAACCAGATTGCTGTAAGTGCAAATACGAGAGCTGCTTAATAAAAAGCTAAATAATTCAAAAACCACAAATACTAAAAAATGAAAACCAATTGCAAATTGTCTCAGAATATCACTTGCTACCTTTAAAATTAATTCAAAGGAGAAGAACTTTTTTAAAGGAGAAGGAAAGGGATTTTACACTTGGGAATGCTAAATTTTAGACACCCCTAAATGACTATCCTGATACCCCGGCCAATGCTCCTATCAGCCGAAAACCGCATCGGTCTGCGGTTTTCTAGCATCACCACGGATTGACTTCCTACTTCCTCTGGTCGTCTCAAGGCTGGGCATGCGCAGTAGAGCGGAAAGCCAAACTTTAACAAAAAAGTCTTCTATTTTGCTCTACTGCACATGCGATTTCCCTGGAAAATTTGAAAATCAAAGCAGCAGGAAGTTAATCTCTCTGAGGCTGATAGGAGCAACGGCCCAGGGTATCAGGTAGGCAAAAGTAGTCACTTGGGGGTGCCTTTCCTTCTCCTTTAAGTTATGTCTTTCTGTACCAACCAATAAGCATAGCTAACGAATAGTTACCAGGCAAAAACCATTCAGTGACTTGAGGGAGCCACATGGGTCATAACTGTTGCTTTTGAATCTGAGCTGCATGCTGAGGATCAATTCACTGAAAAATTATGTCTAGTAAAGAGCAAATCTATCCCGTTTCCCTTAGCTGAAGAATTCGCAAAACTGTGGAAAAATTTGTGAAATAAAAAATTAGCAAAATACATATTTTTTTATGTACAATAATTACAGTATTTAAGTATGCAACCCTTTTTATCTCACTCTAAATGCATTAGAGTCATTGGGTGTTTTTCTTGTGACAACTTTTTTGTCTACTTTTTTGTCTGATAACAAATGTGCACTAAAGTCAAGGGGACAATTTTGTTTTTTGTCGTGGCTACATTTTTTGTGGCGGATTTTTGCTGCATTTTTTTGAAAACATTTGCAGATGGCAAAGTGCAGAATTTCAGCCTGCTAGTTATGTCCCATATGGCCCCAATAAATTCTGATTGGTCGAATTTCAAGTTCATGGGATTTTTTAAAAACTTTAAAAAATAAATTTGAAATTTGACCCTTGATAAATCTGCCCCTAAGCATAAAACAGCTTTAAAGCAAGTTCAACTGTTCCTTTAACATCCCAAGCGCCTATATTTATTTAAGAGTGGGAAAGTTAGTTTAACAAATTATATATACATATAATCTAATGATACACAAGTAAATGACTAAGAACTGTAACGATCTGTTAACATGTACCCTGGTGGTAGATAGCTGGTCCAGGAATGCAGAAGGCAACTCTCTACGTCTCCGGTTTTCCCAGACGCCCTTTTGGGGCCAGGACTCTCTGCGGCAGAGGCAGTAAAGGACCAGAGTGCGAAAGGCCAGAAGCGAAGTACCAGCAAGTATCAGGCAAAAATGAAGTCAAATACAGGAGAGGGTCGGTTCCGGTGGCAAGGATCAGTAGTCGAAGAAACCAGGCCAAAGGGTCAAAAACTGGATACAAACACAAACTCGGGCTTGAGCAGGAACTGTAGTAAAAAAAAAAAAAAATAAGCTTTGTGTTAAAGTTCAGGCAATGAAATTTTTTTGTTCTATCTGCAGGATCAGATCAGTATTTGTTTTAGAGAATGACAACCATCTTCCCCAGCCCAAAGGAGTTATTAATGTTCAGCAATTGCAAGGTTGTAACATATGCTGTGATCTTATTTGAGCTTGTAAGGTGATGTTTATTTCAGTTAAAATGAAATGAAATGTAGTCCTTGTTATTTTCCGTTGTCTCATAGCTGTACAGTGATTGTCTCAGGTGCATTATTGGTTGAATTGTAATGTGACATTTTCATAAAGTGTGCAAAGATGTGAGAATAATTAAGCATATGTTCTATTAAGACAATAATTTGCTGAAACTCAGAATGTTTATTCATTATTAAATACAGTATATAGTTTCAGGTGTTGATGTTGCCTAGCTATTAATAACAATACAGATGGTATACTCTAAATAACTGATTCTGCAAAATTCTGTGATCAGCAATTTTCTCCATCCCTTTGGGGATAGGCTATCAGGGATGAACTGAAGCAATTAAGCGGTGTTGCTACCTGACGGAATAATTATATTACCCCCCAAAATATTATGTTCCAGCAGCACAGAAGAGGGTTGCTCAGAGGTACTCGATACCATTTGCTGGGGAAGTAATTTGATGCACCAAATTAGAGTGAAGGAAAAATGCCCAGGAAAATTCAGTCTAATAAAGAGGCTGAGGAGAAGCACCCAGCATGGAGCATGTATAACGTGATGCATCATCAGCCCACTGCAGTCACACCAGAAGGCACAACAGAATTCATGTCAGTGGAGTTATGATAGAAGATGAAATTATCACACCTCCATGAATGTATCAAATATGCATATATCACTATCTGTGTGATTTACACAAGGCATTGGAGAGCTTACAGCCATAATTCTCCCTTCACTATTCATGTAGTTTAGTTTGCAACATGTCATGTGCTAGTTGAACCATGCATTTTCCAGTGTATTACTTCAAAATGAATACATACATGATGTAATTAGATTTTCCCTGTACTATGTATGTTTCTTTAATCTTCTTTTTTTCTATATTCGATAAGTACATTTTATTTTGTAACTAATGTTGTCGAACTGCTGAAACAAGATTTGGAAAATTCATGGAATTGTCTAATAAATACACAGGCCTGTATTTGTTGCTAGGCCGGCACAAATGAAGGGATGACATGCCTCCCAGACAAACCTGAACTTACTGTACTTCACACGTGGGGCACTTCCTGAGGTGCTCAGGAAATCTGTGTGGTTCCTGACCCCTCTTTAAACTAAATGGATGAATTTGCTTGCGATTGGAGACGGTTGATAACAGCCTGTGCATCCTCTCCCCATGTGCGAGTGTTCCTGGTGGCACACCAGTCCCTCTCCTTCTCTATTCATATAAATAATACTGCCAAACCTGTTGTTTCTTCCTCTGCAATATAGCCAAAATACACCCGTTTCTTTCCCAAACAACAGCCAAAACACTAATCCATGCCTTTATCTTATCCTGTTTAGACTACTGAAATCTCCTCCCAACTGGTCTTCCTGATCTCCTTCCTGGTCTCCTAACTGGTCTCCTCAATTCTAATCAATCTTAAACTCTGCAACCAGGATCCTTCTGCTGTCTCCTAAAGGAGAATCTGCTCAACCTAACTAAAATCTTTAGGGTGGCTGCCTGTTAAGCAAAGGATAGCATAAAAAATCCTTCTACTAACATTCAAAGCCCTTCACTCCTCTGCTACTCACTACATTTCTTCTCTTGTCTTGCTATACGTTCCTGGTCATCTTCTCTGCTCTTCTCAGAGCCACCTTCTCTTCACACTATCCACATCCACTTCTACCTCTTGTCTTCTATCTTGCTGCTCCTTACCTCTTAATTCCTTCCCTGAATTGCTCAGTAAGGAATCCTCTCTTAATCTCTTCAAGAAAAAACTAAGAGCCTACCTTTTGGAGCTCTAGAACATTAGCCTAGTCTTGTGCCTACTGACTATGCCTTACCATGTGCGCTTTTCCATCTCCAATTTGTACCTGTATGTTAGCCCCATCCACTTAGACTGTAAGCTCTACGAGACAGGGACCTCCTTCCCTCTATGGGGCAAATTCACTAAAG
>CM044432.1:36964377-36976063 GCA_024363595.1 Xenopus borealis
CGAACTTTTTTTCCGACGTTCGCGCCATCCCTAGTTGAAAGCAGTCAGAGCATAGAACTTCCAGCCAACATCAAATTGGGCCAGCTTCATTTTTTGAATTAGTCAGGGCCAGTCAGCCATCAGCCGCACAGTGTATGTGAACAACACAGAAAGATCCAACTATAGCTTATTATAGTGTCATTACAGTGTCTTCTCATCAGGATTTGGTCAGCACCAAGTGTGAATAATCGCTGGTACAGAGGAAGAGCTTCTCAACATACAGTATCATTGTTCACACAATACTGCTTCCAATTGCAGCCATGTGCTAAGCTCTCTTTTCCCTTCCACCCTAAGAGAGGTTGGATGCAACTAGAGCAGAGAGAAGCTACATGGGTGGTGAGGCCCTTAGTTGGTTTGGGGATGCTGGGACCCTGATAATCTTGTGGAAGCTCGACTGGAAGGAGGTGGTCAGGAGCTTAGAAACAGCAGAGAAAACAAAGCCGCTGTCCAGTGATGGATTCCTGTGAAAGAGGCTTTGATGTGTTCACACTCTGGATGAGTGTTGGAGCCGACCTGAAGAGCAAAGATTTCTGTTAGATGCTGCAGAGGACAGAACCAAACCTGTGTTTGCCTAGGTGAGTATTATGTCTGATGGAGGGAATTGAAAGTACAGCTGAAGCCACTTTGGTTTGTGTGTTTGACACAGAATAACTTTACTCAGATATCCCACTTTTCCCATTTAACACAGAAAATTGTATCACAGCATTCCATCTAATTAATGTTTTCACCATTGTGAACAATGGTGCTTTGGTATGCTAATGAAAAGGTTAAATGCATTAAATGAGTTAAGATGACTTTAGATAATACATTTTCTTCAATTAGTCCCGAGTCATGACACATTTAACACACAAATCCAAGTGGCTTCATCTGTAAGTATTGTAAAGTAAGTTTGAGTAAAGGACATGCTTTGTCCATGTGTTTGCCACGTGGGAGCAACTACCTGTGTACAGCAGGAGAGGTATTTGGGCAAGTAGCACTACTGTAACTTGGAAAAGTTTAAGAGGAAAGGGATTGAACTGAGACTGTCTCTGTCCACTTGGAATGGTGTGTGAGATGGTGCCTAGTAAAGACTGTGCCAGGGTTGTGACTTACTACACGTTTTCCCCAGGGCAAGGGGTGTCATTGCTATTGATATGTTATTGTGTTTCACATTTCTGCCATTTATATAAAGTTGTATTTGTTGCTGCACGTGTGTTTTATTATTACTGCTTCCTAGTGGGGCCACCCAGATGCATTCCAGGATCCCACGAGGTAGAGGTGCTGTGTCAGAAAATCTCCCAGTAGTAAAGTAGATTCATGCCCTGTATTGAAAAGAAGTTTATATTTTATTAATGAGTGTACATCCTATATACTACATGAGGTGGCACATTAGGGTTACACCTAGTGATGGGCGAATTTATTCACCAGGGGCAAATTTGCAGCGAATTCCCGCGATTCGCCGCTGGCGAATAAAGTCGCCCATCACTAAGTGTAACCCTAATGTGCCAAATCATGTAGTATATAGGATGTACACTCATTAATAAAAATTTGCGACGCGATGAAAACAACACAACGTACGCCGAAAACGACGTGACTCGTTTCGCAAATTTTTCGGCGAAGCGAAACTGGGTAGATTCGCCCATCACTAGTTACACTGTATTCTAGAGACACTATATAGAGATATATTCTGCAATGAACTTAGGTATTCAGTCTCTCTGCTTAGCACCTGCCTATGTCTTAACTGTGTGCCACACAAACATTTCACTATTTACCTTGCAAATAGCACAAGCACTACCATGTCTCAGTTTAGCTCTGTGACTTCTGTTAAAAGTACATTGCATGTCTGTGGCACCTAGAGGCAATGTCAAACACCTTAGGACTGCATTTGAGTGTTATAAGAGATTTATTATTTAGTAGTCCTCTTCCCTAAAGAATGGTGATGAGTTTACCTGTCTTAATTTGCTTCACCAACTAACACAGAAAAAACTCTACAAGGATTAAGCAGATTTGATTTCCTTAATCAGCAAAGTATCAGACTAGCACAAGTGACTAAGGAAAAGGTGCAAACAAAAATCACACATCACGTGGAAACTACCTCTCATATTTCTGCATTTACATACAAAAAGATCTTCCAGATACCTAAATTCATGTGAGCTCTACTTTCAGCAAGCAACTACTTAAGTCTCCGCTGATCTGGACACTGCTAAAATAGAGGCCAATTTTGCTAAAAATATGTGGAAGCTGAACTGCTGGTCAGAGGACAGAGATGAAACACTAAAATCGAGATCTTGCAAAAAGAACAAGACCGGCTAGGAACAATGGCAAGACTAATGGGGAAATGTAATAAAAGTTGCAAAAAGAAAAACATTTTGCACAAATAAGAATAAAAAAATTGCATTTTGCAAAGTAATATTCTTCTGCTTCAATACTTGGGCTCCAACATAATAGGTGCTGACATATCTGACCATGTATCACACATGATTCGACGTTGACCTCTCTGACAACAACGCTGTTGCAGATTCACACATCATTACAGTACTAGACTAGAAACCAATTCCTAGACTGAATGCCCCAACTTATTTCCCTAAATATTCAATATTCTTCACTCGTCCAAGAGGATGAAAACCCTTCCCCTGCTGGAGTCCTTAACATTGCTGCCCAAAAAAAAGAATATCTTACAAACTCCTCATAACCTTCAAAACCTTTCAGTCCGCTGCACCTCACCATGTATCTTCTCTTTTGTCTTCATATGTTCCTGCCTGACTCTTCCTCTCCTCTCAGAGCAACCACTTGGTTGCACCCCTAACTACAACTGCCATTTCCCATCTTAAACCTTTCAGTCCTGTTGTTCCTTACTTTCAGAATACCATTCCTTAAATCTTCAGGAGAGAATGTTCCCTCAGTCTCTTCAGAACTAAACTAATAGACTGCCTCTAGGAGCACTCGTAATACATCTTAACTGGAACATATATTCATTGTCAACCACTGTAACCTGCAGCACTTAATACCATTCTATTTCTATTTGTAAGCTCTATACTGCAGGGACCTCCATCCTTATGTCTCTTTCATACTTACAGTAGCTCTGGGGAATCTATAATTCAACTGTACTTTGTATTTATTATTATACTTTGCATTTGTATATATTTTTGTAATGACTTCCTGCTTGTTGTATTAATGTATTGTCCTGATGAACAGTGCTGTGGACAAAAGTAGCACTATATTAATAAAAATATATATACATACATATTGTACACAAAACACTAATACACCAGACAGAGCTGGATTTCCTTATTCAGCAGGTCCTTACTCAAAGCCTGAGAGAATTTAAATTGCATTTCTTGTTGCAAGCTCACCACCATTAATCTTTCAAAGTTTTACAACTGTCTAGAAAACTAAAGTATAAATTTATATAAACTCCAATCAGTCTACACAGGAAGTTGGCTGCAGGTCTCACTGTTGCTTGAGAAAGCCTAGAACATAGCTGTGACAGACCAGCCATCAAAAATGCTTTACCAAAAGAGTGCAATTGTAGTGTTTTGATAGCCGAGGATGAGCAGAGTATAACGGTGCTTTATTAGCAGGCTCATGCAGCCTTTACACAACAGTAACCTCCAACTCTATCACTCTTGTGTATCTACCATATATACACATATATGCCCAGTGACACCCGCAGGCCATTTGTATAAACACCACATTCCCTCTATAGTAGGAAAGCATTGGTACAAATATAATAAACAGTAACAATTAAACAGTATGTACTGTATCTTAAAGCAATCATATACATTCTTCACATCACATAGTCCTTGGTCCATACCGGTAGTTTTCAGATTCTCTCAGTATGCCTTATAGGTTCAATTTTTTCAGGCCTAATGTGGTTCGCAATCAGGAGTCGGAAAATGTATTTCATCAAATGTAATGTCTCCAAAGTCATATCAATCAGCAGCAAGACGACTTGCATTCTATATGCATTCATCAGACAGTTCATATGTATATGGTCCTCACTGGCATCTCACTTCAAGTGGTGTAGTAAATTTAGATTGTCCTTGTTTTAGTATTCCAGGTTTCTTTATTCTGACGAAAGATCCAGGCTGAAAGTGCACTTTGCTTTCTGTCAATATAAGCTTTGCATTTGGCTTGTTGATGTTTGACACTGTCAGCAGTAGATGAGTTTGTAGGAACAGTATTTGGTGGAAATATGATGTCTGCAACAGGTAACTTATTGCGCATCTGTCTGCCTTGTAATAATTCAGCTGGAGGTGCTTGGGTTGTTGTATGGCACATTGCTCTGTAGTTATGTAGTTCCTGTGAGAGAGCTTCACTTATAGAGTAGGGCAATCGCCTCAATTTCTGACGTACTGATTTTACTTCTGGTCTCAGCTTAACTTTGTGTACAAAGTTCTTTGCACAACCCAATGAAGTGTCACTTTGTGTCAAAATTTTATACACAGGCTGTGTGGCAGGCACTAGTACTGTAGTAATGAGACCATCCACTAATTGTAGGTTTAATGCAGCAAAGATATCCCTTCCAAGTATAGCAGTACCCATATTCACAATGTAAAAGTCACATTTTGCAGTATTTGATTCAAATTGTACAGTCACTAGCAAGCAACCAAGCACAGAGATTGTATCCTTTAAGTAACTGATCAATCTCAGGGCAGGTGCAACAAGTGTATCATTTGCAAAGTATTTCAAGAAAATATCCTTTGGTAGTATAGAAACAGCTAAACCTGTATCAAGCATCAGGTTAATGGAGTGTCCCTTGTCAGCAGAAGTAATATTGACATTGACAGTGCATATAAACTTGTCTGGAATAAATGTACCAGCTTTATCCACACTTAATACTGTAGCATTTGTAGTAGTGACTTCATGAACATCCTTAGCAGAACTAAGGCAGGTTTTAGCAAAGTGTCCTACTATTCTGCAGTTACGACACTGTACCGCTTTTGCAGGACATGTAGCATAATTTGCAATGTGTTGTGTTGAGCCACAGCAAAAGTCGTAATTTTTATTTGTATTTGCTGCACAGTTTTGAAGTGAATCCCTTTCCTTAGCACTGTATTTTGCCTGTGACTGTGCATTATTAGGCCACAGTGCTGAAGTCACAATCTGTACATTCCCAGCAGTTCCCTGACTGAGATTTTTAGCCTCTGCAACTGCTGTTTCAATTTGGTTAGCAACTGTAATAGCTTTTGCAAGGGTTAAATCCTGTTCTAGGAGCAGTCTCTCTCTAATGCGATGTGAGTTTGTTTTTCCCACTAATTGGTCACTATTTCATCTGTTAGAGTCCCAAACTCACAGGTAACAACTATCTCTCTCAAAGCTGCTACAAAATGTTCTGTGGATTCACCATTATGCTGTCCACGTTGGCGAAATTTATATCTTTCAACAACCACATTTACTCTTGACACGAAAAAGGTCTTTAGGGTAAAGACACACTAGGCGATTTGGGGATATTGAGTCACCTAGTGACTAATCTCCTTGACTTTGTGGTGACCAATCTCCCCGAACGCCTTCCGTCACTCTGCAGCTGATTAAAATGAAAAATCACTGGTGCTTATCACACGCGTCGATTTGTTTTCTGAATTTTCCTCACAAGGCATTTTTCATTTTAGCCAGGCACAGAGTGAAGGAAGGCGTTTGGGGAGATTGGTCGCCGCAAAGTCGAGGCGACTAGTCGCCAGGCAACTCAATCTCCCCAAATTGCCTAGTGTGTCCTTACCCTTATAGAAGTAAGAGCAGTTTTGTAAGTCTCATCAGGTAATGGTAATGTAGAATATATGCTGTTCCTCTGCTCCCAGGCATTGAATAAATAAATCACGCTTTCTTGCAGCAGAATTCTCCTCTTGGTCAGCAGCAATAATGTAATTATCAAACATACAGATCCAAGTAGTAAAAGGTATGGTAGGATCACCAGGGTTTGGAAGAAAAGTTGCAGGCTGCTGCAGAGGTAGAAGAGACATCCTGTCACCAATATGCTGTGTTTTGATAGCCGAGGATGAGCAGAGTATAACAGTGCTTTATTAGCAGGCTCATGCAGCCATTACATAACAGTAACCTCCAACTCTATCACTCTCAAGGGTACAGAAAGTACTGTGTATATACATAGTACAAGTAATGTGCACAGTGACACCCACAGGCCATTTGTATAAACACCACACAAAGTTTTCCAGTAGTAATAGGAAAATACAAAAGTGTCAAGACCTGAGTGACCTGATTCTTGAACTTGAAAGGAACAGTAACAGCAAAAAATTTTGAACTTTCAAAGTAATGAATTATCCTGTACTGTTGCCCTGCACTGGTAAAACTGATCTGCTTCAGAAACACTACTATAGTTCATATAAACAAGCTGCTTTGTAGCAATGGTGGAAATTGAAGAAAGGCTAAATGGCACAGGTTAAATAGTGGGTAACAGATGACACCATTATGTTTTACAGAGCTTATCTGCTGTGTAACCTGAGCATTTTGCACTTTGAATGGCTGCCCCATTGCTACACATGGGCTTGTTTATATAAACAAAAGTAGTGTTTCGGAAGCAAAGACAGCAGTTTTACTTTAAAACACTTTCATTTGTTGATGTAAGTGTTCCTTTAACTGACAAAAACTGACCATCACTGCCAAGCATCAGCTATCTGGACAATGCTCATGGCGTTAAAGGGGAATTCAACCCCACTGGCACTAAACCCCTCTCGCCGACTACCCCCATAGGCCCCCTCCCTCCTACCCCCAGCCTACCTCTCCCCCCAGGCAAATGCCCCTAAGTAGTTACTTACCCCCTTTAAATGTCTAGAGTGCAACAGTGATAAACAGGTGTTGGCCCTACATGCACAATCCTCCTCAATACTGCTATCAAACACTTCTCCTGAAATAAATCACACTGGGGAGTGTTCAGATCAAATCCCAGCTTCTACTCTAGTGTTCACAACATGTACCGTAGTAAGTTGAGAAGGCCAGTATAACAATTAATATGTAGAAGTAGAAACAGACCAGGAATCAGCAGTGCTTAGTCTGCAATCTCATGACATGATTCGGGAGCTAGTCCCTTTTTCAAGTGATTCAAGGGACTAGCTCCTGAAACAGGAATTACTCCAATAAAGGGTGATTGCAGACTAAGCACTGCTGATTCCTGGTCTGTTTCTACATCTACAAATGTGTTCAATTCTCACACAATGGTGTGTGTTTAACACCAGGACTACACCAATACTGATCTGTTCGCTCACTTTGTTTTGTTAACTATTAATATGCCACATTATGCCTAGTTAATGTAACCCTAATTTGGCTATTGTCCCTTTAAATAGAATCTTCCTAGGCAATTCAGGGGCCCTGAGTACTGAATATGAATACTGGGAACTGAGAATTACAGCACAGTGCATCCACCTAGGGAGCACTGAGGAACTTACCTCAGAGGAATCCCTTAGGAAAAATAAAACACACAGTTTGCCGATGATCAACTCTGTCACACGGCCTGCCAATCAGGTCACTCTCCAGCCTGTAACGAGGCCGAATGATGTCACAGACAGAGAAACAGGAGAAGGCTTTCTCTTCTCCCCTACATTAAGGTATTCCCTGAAGCACAGCTATAAAAGGCAAACTATATGCCATTTTAAATTACCTGAACCATATCATAACTGTATAAAGGAAAGACTTACTAATGCCTCCAAGTGATGCTCATCAATCTCAAGAAGGTAGTGCCGTAACATAACAACAAATTAGCACCTGCAGTGGAAGGTAAAGTATGACTCAAAACTATGGAGGATTTATTCTTTCAAGATAACTCAATTTCTGGGTGGCACCCTTACCTCTCCACACTGCAAGGCAAAATTTACAACAACGATTATAATTAAAACACACCTGAGATGAGAGAACATTCCCTTGCCTTCATACAACCTTCATCACAACAACCATGCTTAACCTGCACCACCATTAAAGAATGGAGATGAATGCTGATTCCTACTAAGGGCCCTTACACACGGGCATTTTTACCTGCGCTCCCCTGCGTTCTGTTTTGCTGCGTTCAGCCGCAGGGGAGCGCAGGTATAGACACACTCAATGCTTTTCAATGGGGCTGTACTCACACAAATGCATGTTGCGTCTGAACCTGGGTTCGGCGCTTACACGCGTCTCGTGGGTACAACCTTATTGAAAAGAATGAGGTGCGTCTAGACCTGCAGCTGAACACAGCCAAATGCAAAGCAGGGGAGCACAGGTCCAAAACGCCCGTGTGTAAGGGCCCTTAGGATGCACCGATTCAGTTCGGTATTTGGCCAGGAATCACCCATTTTCAGCTGTATTTGAATTCGTCCGAATCCTTGTGCCTGGCTGAAATGAATCTGAATCATGTGACTTTTTGTCACAAAACAAGGAAGTAAAAATCTTTTTAGCCATACGGCTCTCTTTTACCACCCCCCTTGCTAATTTGAATATGCAAATTAGGGTTCAGATTCGGTTCGGTATTCGGCCGAATCATTCACAATGGATTTGGGGGTTTATCCGAATCCAAAATAGTGCATTCGGTGTATCCCTAGTTCCTACCATACTTTGCCACCTACTAGCCTTTGAAAACTTGGTCATATTAGAGCAGTATTTGACTTTCATGATCAGAATAAAGGTGTCTTTGTGAACACATTTCTCCTCACTGGACCCTTATTGAACAATAACCTTGTAGGGATTCTGGGTAAGGTTTAAGGGTGAGGACAGAAAGAATACCCTGGTTCCTATGGCATTGTAAAAACAACCTGAGTTATGGGGTGACTATTGCATGAGAGTTCATGTTTTCAGAAATAGCCCTTTTCCTGCTGCAATACGTGGGTTAAGCAAGACTGCCCAAGATGGTGAAAAAGAATATGACACCAATGCTTCTCAGTTTGTTGAGAAGAATGTCCATTCTGATGATGGACTAAAATCCTAAAATGAAGAAGCAATTGATCACAGGAAATGTTGTCAATAGCCTACCTCAGACTTAAATGTGATGAAGGTGTTTAGTTCAGATAACTATCCAACCCTGATTATCCAATATCCTCTGTCTGACTGAATTAAGATTTGTTAAAAAAAATCCCTTAAATTGTCTAACACTGTTCCTATGGTCATATTTCTATGTAATTCATAATTTCACAATTTCAATTCTGTACAGAATATATTAGTGTAAAGGAAAGAAGAATGGTTTGCTGCAGGTTTATCAGAAAATGAGCTTAATATTCATGGGATTAATTATTCAGAGTGATTTTCTCTTATAACAATTTCAATGATATAATAGAGGGCAAAGAACTACAAAGACTAGCACATACACAGTATATACATATACAGTACATGCATGAATAACCATGTTCTGCAATGTATTTATCCCATCTAAATTTGTAATGATATAGGGGGTTATTTATTGATACTTGAAAAATTCTCACTATTTTCTCAAAACTACTCCTACCAAATCCGCACAGACTTTTCCCCTCGATTTATCAATGAATTTTTCCAAAAATGTCTTGTGTGGGAAAAAGTCTTTAAAATCATGAAAAATTTTGAATCATAAGAATTTTTCGTATTTGTCGACAAAAACTGCCACTTTTTTTGGATTTGTTGTTGAATCCTGTGATTTTTTTCGGATTTGTTGCCCGAAAACCAAAAAATCTTCAGATTATTGAATGAAACCCAGCACAGATCAGGATTCCAACAGGACATCTGCCATTGACTTCTACATGAACTTGTGAGGTCTGAGTTGAAGTACTTTTTTAGTCTGACTTTTAACACCATTGAGGTTTGATAAATCATGAAAAATTTGAGTTTTTTTTTTTTAAAAAAAAAATGGTGGTTTTTCCCCTTCAAAAGTCTTACCAGAAACTTCCAGCTTTTCCTCCTTAGTATTCTTTTATATTAAAATCCTTTCACATCACTCCTCATTGGTTCCAGCTATTATATATATCTTTAATTACTATATGCATACTTGTAATCATATTTTGGTACCTACTGCCTCAGAACCTGATGCTACTTTATTGCTTGTGGAGTTTAATGTCAAGCAAATATTAATGTGCCATTTTTATAATCACTTTTATTGATTATATGTGTGAAGGTATAATATACCGTAAATATGGCATCTTTATAATTACATTGTACTCCTTTTGGAGTACTTGTGCCATTGTTTCAACAAATTAGATTGTGTGCTCTGTAAAAGAGAAAATCGAAAGTTTGTGCTTACTTCTATAGCTCTATATAAAGTATTGTAATTTCATACATGCAAACATTTCAGAAGAAACACAACCACGACTTTAACTGATCTAGTGCCCATTTATAGATAGACACAACCAATTCCACCCATGTCTTTACAACATTAGTGATGTTTGGTGGCTTATTTATTAAAATTGTAATTTGTTTTAGAGTTTTTCAAAAAAGTGTTTTTTTTTTATTTTAACAAATTTTAAAGTTTTCCTATTTACTGAAAAAAGTGAACCTAAAAAAACTTGGCTGAATAATACCAACTCAAATGCACCGCATTTGTATTCTACTCATCATTTTCAATGGGTCTACAGTCACTCAAAAAATATTCAAAACATTCTAAAAAATCTGATGCATACATTTTGCCCAGGAAAACTTCCATGACTTCTACATAATATGTAGGGTGTTATTTGGGGTTAGAATTTGTATTTTTTAGAACACGCATCTAAGTGCTGTACTAATAAATAATATATTGTTTTTAGAGCTAGCAAGGGTGGAGATATGTATTAAAATCCAATTTGTTTAGTTAGGAGATTTAAAAGGGAAAATAAAAAATTTTCATAGGAAAAAAACTAAAATTTTTATCAAACCTTCCGAGGTTATGTAGAAGTGGATAGCTCATGTCCCATTTACAATTGGAAGAAATCACAGTGTTTTTTACAATAATCCAAGGAATTTGGGGTTTTCAAGCAATAATCTAAGTTTTGGGGCATCAAATCTGAAAAAAAAATTTGATTCTGAATTTTTCCTAATTTTATCAAGTCTTTTCTCACACCACATTTTTTTGGGTTGATGGGATGCAGATGGAAGTCTGGTCAAAATGGTTTAAGAAAATAGTGAGAAATTTTCAGAATTTAGTAAATGACTCCATTTATAGCTGTGTATTTCCATAGACAAAATTGAATTAAACACCAGTCAGATCTCAATGTGTGTATCATCAATATGATAACACTAGATAATCTATGTTAATATATTTAAGATCTACCTTTTAACAGCACTCACAGGAATTAAAAATACACTTTTGGAAGATGTTTATTATACATTCATAGGATGTAGTATTGCATACAATTTAGTTTATAGTATTACTACTTTCCATTTCCAGAAGGGATTTTAATGCAATTTCAAATTGCACATTGTGCATGACCTGCATGATCTTGCTGACAGGATTGACAATCAGATGCGTGTTTCAACTGAAATTAATTATAAAGGACATATAAATGGGATAAACATGTATTTTTTATTGGAGTCTTTGAAAACATTTTCTATTCATTTATGCATGTATTCATGTCAGCATATATAGCATGTAATATGTCAGAATAATTATAGCAGCCAACACTTTAAACTATACAACTAAGGGGCACATTTACTAAAGGTCGAAGTGAATATTCAAATAAAATTTGAATTCAAAAATTTTGAATTTCAAAGTAATTTAGGGCTACTTCGACTATCGAATAGCCCAAAATTCAAT
>CM044432.1:36977865-36989989 GCA_024363595.1 Xenopus borealis
CAAATTTATTTGCCGGTGGCGAATCGCTGGAATTCTCAGCGAATTCGCACCTGCCGAATAAATTCGCCCATCACTAACCATCACGAAAAGCATAAAAGAGCAATATTTACTTAAACATAGGCCAGTTTTGTAAGATTCTTTAACATGCCACTTAATTTGTTATAAACTATCTGTTGCTGAAGTATTTATATTGGGGGTGTAGTTTTCTATAAAACCTTTGAGTTTTGGATTTACAATATGTATTAAATTTTTGAGTTCCTGGTTCTCAAAACTCTATTACTCGCATTGGCGAGTTCTACTTAATAAATTTCAAAATAATTTCCATTTCTAAATACATTTCTAAACATCTTGAAAAAAACTCTCTCTAACTTTAATAAATCTGCCCCTAAAACTATGAATGCTGTGAGATTTATTTAAAAATTTGCATAAAAAGTATGAACAAAAAAAATGATGAATGATGCTCTAGAAATAGTGATGGGTAAATTTGCACCATTTTCATTCATAAAACATTTATGAAAATGTGCCAAAATGCATTGAAGTCTATTTTTTTTCTACACACAACAAATTGTCTGACAAATTTTTGACATGAAACAGATTTTTTCACCCATATTACAGTCTGTGGGTGTCATTTGGTACGAAAACATGTCAACAATTGAGTTTTTCAGACAATTTTTAGTGGAATAAAAATCCTAAAACCTAATAGTCAGAAATTATTTAAAGTGGTCCAATAGGATCAGCGCATGTTCCCATTCACTTCTATAGGACATTGACAACTTTTACTTGACAACGTTTTTTTTTACTTAATAAATCTGGAATTTTTCAAATTCTTTAGAAATATAGTAAAAACACACATTTTTAGAGATTCATAGAAAAAAGCAAAACTCAATCATCTCTGCCTAACTTGCTGCTCTGAAGTTGTTTTCAAATTGTTGTTGAATTATTACACCTACCATTAACTAATAACCAAAGGCTGCCTGGGTTACTGAGACTTGCTGGTCAAGAACATATCAAGAGACTATCAAAGACACTCCAACCCCACAAATTCTGATTTTCTCTCGGACCCATCATAGCCAAAAAAGAGCTGTGTATTCATATAACAGTAACAGGTGGTAACTAACTGTAAACAGAATCCAAACATCATATACTGTAACAGGTATTAGTATCTTGAGTGTAATTGAGTGAGTGTCCTTATAATAAATAAATACTACACTCAAGTTAACCAATTCATTGGAAGTTAGTCCTTATAGGTATTGTAGAGCAGTATACATCAGTACTTAGTATAAAACCCTCCATTGCATTTCCTAACAGTATCACACATTGATATACACCACTCTACACTAATTGCTGATTATTTTCTGCTCTCTGATAAATACACTGTAGAATCTAACCATACCAGGTATCACGCAGTGTACAGAGAATATAAAAAAAAATTCCAAACAATGTTCTAAGCTGAGCTCTATCACTAATAGGTGCTGCTATAGAAGTAAACGTGACTTCTCTATACATTATTTTGCTTTTATGATACAAATAATGTTAGTGTGTGATGCCATTATGTTTAATACTTGGATCAGCAAAGCTCAGAATGTTTGTTGAGGTCCAGAAATTCCTTGAAGCCTTTTTTTGCAGAAACTACAGAAACCATTGGAAATATAGAGTTAATAAAAAAATAAAGAAAGCTAAAGGTCTGCGCCTATTGATAAAAGCCTTTACTTGCGTATAAATTAGACTGTAGAAGGATGTTATTTATGCAACATTTTTCATCTGAAAAAAATCGTATATAGTAGATTTTAGACACAGATCCATTTATTTTATTACATGTGTTTAATAACCTTGATGTTAGCACTATGAGCAGAATACTGTATCAGTGTTTACTGAATAAATTATACAGTTTTATACAGGATTTTGTTTTTGTAGTCAGGCTGGGATGAGATGTAGCGCTGGGTAGTCATATTTTAAATAAGTAGACAGAGGCAAAGTTATTCATTTTGGATCTAAAATAAGCATGCAGATCATACACTGTTGTTCATGCAGTAACTATGTAAGGTGAATCAATAATGGAAAAGAACTGTGGAGCAATACACAAAAGACTTGGCAGCTCTGCGTGTTGACAGGCAGGGGCTAAGGAAAAAAAAAATACCAATATATTATGAGGTATAAAATTAGATCAAGTAAACCTTTCTAAGCTGTTATGGGGAGAATTTTTCTGGGGACTGACTACACAGAAACCCCATAATATCATATATATATTTATATGTCAGATAGAAAATAGTGTTCCTTGGCATGCAATACATTATATACATATAAAACTATTTATAGTAGTGAAATTTATCATGGAAAGGTAGCTCACAAAATATATTTGAGTAATGTTATTCTGGCAACCCATAAGCCACTGTTGTCAGCAGTAAGGCAGAATTTCCTTATATTAAGGGAAAGTAAACCAATAAATTAATTATAGAGCCCCTACACTTGCCCCCTTCCCCTCTACCTATCTGCATCAGACACCCCAGAATGGCCCTATGCCCAAAAACATGTCTCAGAGCTGTACAGTTGGGTATGCTAGAAGCACTGATCTTCTACTTCTATTAATCAATCATCAATTATATTTCATGTTGTTAGGGTGAGAAGAGGGATGTCTATGCAGAGTTTCTGTGACTAAAGGAAGGATTTACTTATTTCATTTTTGTTAATCTGCCCACTCCATTTCTACAGTAGGTGTTCTTTAAAAAAAAACTTGGCCTTTCTACATTCTGTAATGCTCATTTCTCCAGGGCAGGCCTTTGGATGCTGCTTACCTTAATTAAAAGGTTACACAGCAAGACACAGCGATTTTTTCACAAAGAAAGGAGTGCGGGTCCATTCATATAATTATATTATACACAATTGACCAACGCGTCCCGACATTTAATTGCAAAATCCGGAAGGAGTGCGCGCATTGTACGGACTTTATATATATATATATATACTGTATATATTTATATATATAAAAATAAATCATGATGATGATAGATATGGATGGAATAAATTTGTACCTTCAATTCTTTAACGTTAAATCCCTTTTATTAACCTTAGACCTTATTATAAAAAATAAAACATAACCGCAAAGTATTCATGCTCAGAATTATAGCTAAATTGTCTCATCACTTAGGAGCAAATTTATCACTGGTGGAATTTCAAATTTAAAAAAAGATGAATAGAAGGGAAGTAAAATCCTTCGAGTACGAATATCGAATTTGAAGGATTTTACCGCAGTTCGATTGGTCGAACGATTGAATAGTATAAAATTCGATTGATTAAATCGTTCAAATCGATTGATTCGAACGATTTTAACCCTTCGATTGAATTTTTACTATTCGATCTAAATTCACTAAAACCACTTCGCCAGGTTAAACTTGGCGAAGTAGCCAATCGAATAAAAATTTAAAGGGGCAGTCATTTGAAATTTGACTAGTCGAATAGATTTTTATTCAATCTATTCCATTCAATCGAATTTACAAATTCGATGGTCAAATTTACAGAATTTGCATAATCTAAGATTCGACCAATCGAATTTTGTAAATTTGAACAAATTACAAATTATTCCCACGAATTTAGTAAATCTGCACCTTAAAGGGGTGGTTCATCATCAAGTTAACTTTTAGTATATTGTAGAAAGGCCAATTCTAAGAAACTTTTCAATTGGTCTTCATTATTTATTTTTCATAGTTTTTTAATGATTTGCAATTTTGTGATGGTGATTTGTACCCTAGAAACCAAATTGCTGACACTGCAAACTAGAGAGCTGCTGAATAAAAAGCTAAATAACTAAAAAAACCACAAACAATAAAAAAATGAAAACCAATTGCAAATTGTCTCAGAATATCACTCTCATTATACTAAAAGTTAACTCCTTTAATCTGTGATGTAAAAGCAGTTGTTTGGGAATAACCATCCGTTCATTCTACAATGACTTTAATGGTCTAAACTCCTTTTTAAAAACAATAATAATGGCATAAAGGGCAGATCAAAATATATTATTATTGAATAACAAGTGACAGACAAATAAACCATGACCATAAATCTCCAAATGAGAAAATGGAGCCACAAGGTAAAATTACATAGCTTTATGGGAACTGGCATAACTAACTGAGATGCTGATTTGTTATTGATGGTTCATATTGAGGGAATTCTCATTAGCGATGTCTGGGTGAATTTGTTGCGGTGGGTGCCAAGTGGATACTCGCGAATTTTGCCAGTTAGTAAATCTGCCCCATGTGTGTCTGGTATATACAGTAGTATATACTGTACTATAGTGGTAATTCATGACTGAACCATAAGGGCAATGAGGTCCTATGGGGACCTCTTAGAACATACTTAGAGTAATTCAGTGGACTTTTAAAAATTCAAGTTTTTTTAAAAAAAACTTTGAATCATATTTGATCAAACACAATCTGAATTTGATTAAATTTTTTGGGTACAGCCTTTTCACCCAAATTTTTTAAAATCTATTTTATTAATAATTTTGTCGAATTTTGAGATCACTAGTGCAGCAATATTATTGCACTATTCTGTATGCCCTAAAGAAGCTAAACTTCCTTTTACAAAGGTCATCTTTTTGCTGCCTTCCTTTTATTGTCATTTTACCTCATGGCAGAAGTCCATAAATATAAATTGAAAATAATAACATTTCTTAAATACATTTGGTTTTATTCAGCTTGGAAAAATAATTAGCCATGAAAGGTACCAATGACACGCCCAAACACAATCTGTCAAGATCACAGGACAAGGCAACTCATCTGTGTAGGATACAACTGGGAAATCTTTAGCCATAGGTCTCAGGAAAGTATAAAGAAGATAACCATGAACTAATTTAAGGCTGCCCTTGTTTTTGCTGGTACATTGCCCTTGGCTATAGGGGTTTCTTTGGTCCTCTTCAAATCAACAATTTTTAAAAAATAATGCTTTGATTAACAAATAATGATTTGCTGGAATTTCTTATACTGAGCCTATATAGGAAAAAGAATCAAATTTTATATATCAAGAATTAACTACAAAAACAAAATCATACACACAGCCCTCATCTCCCTCCCCCATATTGAGTAAAGACAAGGCATTTGTTATTAAGGACAGCCGAACAAAAACAGAAAAATGCATTAACCTTCAACTTCTAAATTCCATTTTTCTGTATGCATTCTCAACTTATTGTTTCAGGATTTTACATTGCAATATGCCCCACTTGCTCGTTGTATATCAGATTGTGTAAAATCTTGTAATTGAGCTCTTAGAGATGCACTCTTTCTTGTTTATCATGTCTAAACAGCCAAGAGTGTAACTAAATATCTAGGGGAAAAATTTGTACTGCTCAATGTAAGATAAAAAACAGAATAATTAAAACAATTTCCAGTAATTGTGTCAAAGTAACTGTTGCTTTTCTGTAAGTAAAAAAAGACCAGTCTCAGTCATATACATACTCTATGTTGGTAAAACCTTGAGGACAATGGTCTGTAAAGAACAATTACAAGATTTACAGAGAATGTGAGTTCCTTGGAACAGAATGGCGGAGTTTGATCTTTTCAGAGTATGCAAGGGCAAGAGATTAGAAGAAAGGAAGTGTCATCTTAAGGTAGGGATAGTGAAATTTGGCATTGCAATTTTCCAAGTGTTGTTTATTTAAATGAACTTAAAGCACTAGGGGCTATTGCATCTTAACTTTTATAATAATGTGTCACTACTACTTCATCTGAAGTATGGCTCTGCAAAATATATATTGGTGGGAAAAACAAGGTACAAGTATGGGACCTGTTTTCCACCATGCTTGGTATCAGTGGTTTTCTAGATAACAGATCATTCCATAATTTGGATCTTCATACTAAAAAATCATGTAATCATTAACTAAACCAAATTTGCTGGTTTTGTTTACAACCAGGATTGATTATATCTTAGTTTGGAGCAAGTACGAGGTTCCGCTTTATTATTACAGACAAAAAGGTAATCATTTTTAAAAGTTTGGATTATTTTATTATAATGAAATCTATGGGAGATGGCCTTTCCATAATTAAGAGCTTTATGCATAATGGGTTTCCAGATAATTAATCTGGAAATAAATAATTAAATGCAGTAGTATGCTACAATTGCATTGTACTGTATTGTTACAACACAATATGGTTTAAGTAACACAGAGTCTATGTTGTGATTAAAGGTTATAATTACTGCATACTACAAATATCTTCCTCTTTCCGCTAATACATATTTTGCTGTTATAGCATGCTTCAGGTAGTACATGGTGAGGGAGTGTTGGCTGTATTAGTGGAATATAATGGTGTTGTAATTGTGGAGTTGTGGTAATTGTATTCATTACTGCTAAATGGCAGGATCACTAGAATTTATATTGCAGATGTATTATTCACACCATTAAACTAATGTTATCAACATAATGCATACATACATCAAGAATACATGGTTTATGCATACTGTAAAGGGATTCATATAGTTTCTGTTTATTGTTATTAAGTTTCAGTACCTGTGGTGCAACAAATCCTCTTCAAAGGTAGAAGATAGGAGGGGGTACTTCAGGTAGAAGTATCCAAGCTAGCTGAGCAACAGAGACAACAGTAAAAGGGAAAGATTCCCTGGCAGTACCACACCAGTCTGGGACAGTGTGATGGGGCAAAGGGCTCGGTAGATCCATAATCCAAATTAGGTTGTTGCTCTCGATTAGTGCTTTGTCCTGAGATAGACACCTATGTGCCCCTGATTAAAGTAGAGTTGCAGGAGCATGGGCAGTGGGTGAAGCTAAACTATCTGTGAACCTCCATATTGTTTTAATATAATTGTGATCATATCAATACCTAAAGACCTGTATTATCTAAGACTCTTCCAGTAACAGAGATTAAATAAAGGTTTATTTCTGTAATATACAGCATACCGTATTTACAGTTTGTAACCTGTTATTAAATATAGTGTGCACAAATACTGCATACCTTTAAATAAAACCATAAAGTTCTCAGTCTTAGAGGGAAAAAGTTGCCGTTAAGGTTCAAGATAGACCTTGAAGATAGTGCCAGAAAAGCAAGAAACACAAAGGCTATTCTGTTTCCAGCATTAACATTTATTGTACAAGCCCACCTGCACCAATTACTACCAATGTATTCTCTGTTGTGAACATATGGTTGCCCATGTAGTTTTCTCATAGTCACTGCCTTCAGTCCTCTGCAAATGTGTTAACCCAATGCTCTGCTGTAAGAAAATAGCATGTTTTAACTGACTCAAATAGTGTTAGATTCAGTATTTGCCTTTTCTACAAAAATTCTACATTTATATCTCCTTTGCCTTGTGTACAGTATGCTTCAGGTTTACATGACATTTAGCAGTTGTATAATAATTTCTGATGACTAAATCATTCCAATGGGGAGATACAGTTCACTTGAAAGTCAAAGTAGGATAAAAGAATGGTGACAGGCAAATTCTAAAATCATAATTGGAGACCGAGATCAATTGCTACGTTGATATAAAATATAAGTTCTTCAAGGGGCTGATTTACTAAAGGTCAACTTTCAAATTGCAATACTTCAACTTCGAATCTCGAAGTCAAAGTATTTTTCACTGAATTAAGCATTCCTGCGATTAAAATAAAATTGTTTGATTTGAACGATTTTAGAATACAATCAAACGATTTTACTTCAATAAAAGATAACCTATAAAAAATGGTCTAGACCGTACCCATAGGATAACATACGACTTTGGTAGCTTTTATTTGGTGAAGTAAAAAAAAATGTAAGTTTTTTTTAAAGAGACAGTACTTCGATTTTCGAAGTCGAAGGGTTTTACTATTCGACCATTGAATCGAATGGTTGAAGTAGCCTATTCGATGGTTGAATTTTTTTAAAAAAATTACTTTGAAATTCGAACTTTTTACATTTGAATATTCACTTCAACCCTTAGTAAATCTGCCCCTAAGTGTTCTGTTGGTAGCCCCCAAAGCAGAATATCAGCCTCTCCATTCTGCAACTCTAACATTCCTCATAAGCAGCCACAAACAATAACGATATCTAATCTTGTGTTTTCTACATCCAAGTACAACATTTGTACATAATGGCCATTGTGATTGAGCTCATTTTGTTGCATCCAATTATTCTTAAAGGGGACCTGTCACCCAGACATAAAAAGCTGTACAATAAAATTTCTTTTAGAATTAAACATAAAACTCAAATTCTTTGTTTAATAAAACATTCATGGCAGTTATACACTTGTTTAAAACACTCATCTGTCAATCATATACAATATTCCCAGTCCAGTCTCTATGTCCAAGTCATAGAGGGAGGGTTTTGCAATTACTTTCACTTTCCATTCTGCCCTTCCTAGATGTTTTGCACTACTTATATTCCCCCTCTGGCTCATAAACGAGATTCTGACATGAGTTTAGTAACTGTATTCACAAAATGGCTGATGCCAGCTTGATGTGATTGTGATTTCCAAGACCAAAAGAAACAAGATTGAAATAATTTATATAGTGTAAGTGAAGTTTATTTTGTTTATCTAACATGGTAAAATAGGATTTGGAATTATTTCTTAGGGTGACAGGTCCCCTTTAATTTGAATTGGCATTCTTATCTTGAGGTTGTCGGCTTCACATGACCTACATTTAAGAACCTTGCATGAAGAGGCTTTTGCCTTATTAATTGGCTGAGACACCGCTAAGTTAATGCTTTACAGATATTGCTTTTTTGATTCCATGGTTTACTCAACTTATTACATCTGGCAATATTTTTTCCTTTGATTAATCATTTTGTACATTATGTAGGATTATTTATATTTGGGTCAGATACAACTATGTATTATTGATAAACACAATTTGCATGTTCCCCTTTGAAGAAAAAAACCATGGAAAAATTAAATGGCAACATTTCACTAACGTTGTCAGATTGAATGTATATAGAAAGATTCATTATTTTTTCAGCAAAATAAAATGCATGGAAGAATTCTAGTGTGGATTCAAGAAAATGCAATAACATGAATTTCACAGTAAAACTGTACCAGGTAAAACGTTTGCTTATCCCTACTGTTTATCGGGTTTTATTTCTTTTTTTGTTTTTACGTTCTGATTGGACATCCTATGGTACTGTATTTACTAATCACCATTAAGGGGGTTATTTATTGAAGTTAAATTTTTACTGGTCAAACAGGGCAAAAGCCATTTTTTTGTATTAAAAAAACAATTTTTTTAGAGAGTTATTAAACCTTGATGGTGTTAAAAGCCAGAATAAAAAAAGATCCAACTCAGACCTGCCACGTTCATGTAGAAGTGAATGGCAGATGTCCAGTTGACGCTTGAAGATATCCTGACCTGGCTGGGATTCATAATTTCACATGTCTAATCCTGAAAAAGGTGCAGTTTTCGGCGTCAAATCTGAAAAAAAGATTTTTTTCACAATTTATATCAAGGCTTTTCCTGCACAAGAAATTTTTGTGAAAATGTATTGATAAATAGGAGGAAAACCAAATGTGGATTTGTTTGGAGTGGTTTTCAGAATATACTGAGAAAAAATCAGATTTTAAAAAAGATCCCCCTGAGATTGGATTTAAAAATATATTTCTATGCTGGCACAATCCGGTGCAAAAAAATATTGTTTCGATCTTTGAACCTTAAAAGCACTTTGCATTAGGAATTGGGAAGTGTGAGTAATCAATGCTGCTGTAGAGCTGCACTGGGCACTAACAACCCAATGGATAATTTTCTCATTTCCAAACACTTTGGAACGAATTGCCATAATCATCAGTTAGTATACAGGTGCCCCCAAGAATGCCACTAAATAATGATAGGTGCATTGTATAGAAAAGCAAATAACTTATATGTGCATATAGTAAAACAAAGGTTGAAGCAGAAACTGAGGGGCAAAAGATTAAAACAATAGCTTAAATTAGATAGTGATGCAAAAAAAAATATTGTAATGCAATAAGAAAGGAAAACATATTGAAGGTGATAAACCGGAAAGGCTGATGAATATTATAAAGAGAATTATAAATTTCAGAAGTAGAGTGCAGGGAGTGTGAATGAATGCATGTGGCGATATGTGGACACGCCGTCTGCACATTTGTGCAGTTAAATTCGTTGTGAACACACATTTAACACAGGTGATGTTTTAAGACATTACTACAGATAATGCCCCTTCATTAATGTCCCTTCTGATAATTTCATAATCCCTAAAGAGTTGCCCAATAGTGATGGGCAAATTTGTCCCAATTTGCTTCGGCGAGAAATTTGAGAATTTCCAGCAAAATTATCGGAACAGTGGAAAATTCACAAAACGACGCCAGGGTCTCATTTTGGAAGCTGGCGTCTATCTTTGGACGTTGGCACGCATTCACCGCAAAACGTGGGAATTCACCATGAATTTGCATCTGGTGAATACATTTGCCCATCACTAATGCCCAAATATACAAGAAAAGGTCAAATGGCTTATTCTTTCTTGAGATAGTGATTAAAGTAGGAACAAACAGCATTAAATCGGTAATTTAAACTGCAAGTGTTTCATTTATTAGCAGTGCACAACCACACTACATGTTTCGGGTGTGAACCCTTCATCAACTTGATAAAGGGTTCACACTAAAACATGTAGGGGCAGATTTATCATTGGTCGAATTTCAAATAAAAAAAATTCGAAAGTCGACCATATGAATAAAAGTGAAGTAAAATCCTTCGAATTCGACCACCAAATTAGGATTTTATTGCAATTCGATCAAACGATTAAATAAAAAAAATTTGATCGATGAATTGTTCGAATCGATTGATTCAAAGATTTTTTTATTCAATCAAAAGTAATGATTCCCAATTCAGTAGCTTGATTCTGGCGAAGTAGGTGATCGAATAAAAATGTAAAGGGGAAGTAATTCAACCATCGAATAGTCGAATATTCGAATAAAATTTTAATTGAATATTCGAATTATTCGAATTTGAATATTCGATGCTTGAATTTGCCTAATTTGCATATTCGAAGATTAAAATTTATTTTAAATTCGACCGAACTTCGAATTATTCACGTGAATTTAGTAAATCTGCCCCGTAGTGTTGTTGTGCACTGCTAATAAATGAAACACTTGCAGTTTAAATTACTGCTTTAATGCTGTTTGTTCCTATTTTAATCACTATCTCAACTATTTGGAGTGTGACACAGGCTCCCTGGAATCTACAGCTAGACGTCTTATGAAATAGAACTAGCGAATTACTTTACTTATTCTTTCTTCACATGATCTTCATACTCCAACTGCATTGCTGTAAATTATGTTAAGCAGTTAGGTAAACATTCTGTGCACTGATTGAGGAGTCTTGCACTTTTTTCTCCTACTACAGATGCAATATAAATCCAGACCATAAGGACCATGTGTGAAATAACACATTCCAATTTACCTCTTATTCTTTGTAGTTTTATAAAGAAACAGCTTTACAAACATCTCTCAGGAGAATAACAGTTTTATGAATATATATTGCATTGTGGCCTTGCTATATTGCTTTTACCTTACTGGATTATACCAGTTAGTAAAAGAGGATTAATTAATTAGTTTCGCTACCAAAAACACTGATTATTTCAGCATTACAATTACGTGTGCAGTGATGATTAGAGCCACAAGGATCATTAACACAAGCCTTGGAAAGAAATTGTCATTTGTGGTCTGTTAAATACAGATCATCTTAAAACCAGAGCTCATAAAGCAAAAATACACACACACACGTATGTATAAATATACATTATGCACAGAACATAAGGAACACTTCTGAAAGATGCTGGTATATGGAAAAAGTGTAATTTGTTTAATGTTCTATAACTTATATTCTATAATTACAATCAGTATTAAGAATATTTTGATAGAATGTAATAAAAGCCGGTAACAGAAAAATATTCGCATTGCGAAAAGATATGACTTTTGCAAACCCAGAAACTGCTCAGCGACCTCTTCCATCAGTGGCAGAAGGTTTCGAATGCTATAGTTTGCTCCAGTGCACAGTAAATTAAATAAAACTTCTTACTGAAAAAGATATATTTGTTCCAAAATATAACAACATCTTAAAGCACTTCTTAAAAGTGCACAATCCAATATTACATTTTGCAATGCACAATTACAATATGCAATGCAGTTTTAAGGAAGAATGAAA
>CM044432.1:37048039-37075784 GCA_024363595.1 Xenopus borealis
CATGCAAAAGAATAAGAAATCAGGAAGGGGGCAAATAGTTTTTCACACCACTGTAAGTTCTGGAGTTATTTATAAATAGAATTGCCACTATGCCATCTTGCAATTAGTTCTGTGGGTATTTATACATGGAATTGCCACTGTGCCATCTTGCAATTAGTTCTTTGGTTATTTATACATATTTCTCTCCTTCTGAGTCTTTCCAGCTTTCAAATGTGGGTCCCTGACCCCATCTAAACAACAATGCCTCATAAGGCTATACATTTATTGTTATTGGTACTTTTTTTTTAATTCAAGCTCTCTGCAATTCATATTCCAATCTTCCATTCAAATCAATCCCTAGTTGCTAGGGTAATTTGAACACTAGCAACCAGACTGCTGAAATTGCAAACTATAAAGCTGCTGAATAAAAAGCCAAATAATGCAAACCGCAAATAAAGAAAATAAAAAAAAACAATTGTTAGAAAAATCCCTTGCTCCCTCATATTACAGTTAATGTAATGTTGCACTGATTAACCCATGACATTAACACAGTAAAAAATGTATTTCAGACTCCTGTGCTTATATCCTTTGAGTACAGGCATGGGACCTGTTATCCCAAATGCTCAGGACCTGGGGGTTTCCAGATAACAAATTTGTAATTTGGATCTTCATACCTTAAAGGAGAATTCAACCATGTAAAAAAACCATACCCCACCCCACGTAGACCCCCCTCCCCCCAGCCAAACTGCCCGCCGAGGTAGTGCCCCATACTTTATACTTACCCCTTGGCTCGGATTCAGGCAGCGGAGCTCCATGCAGCCATCTTCAACCGCTTCGGTAAGCTGCATGGGTGTTCGGCAGTTTTCGCAAACTGGTAAAATGCTCCAACAGGGCCTCAATACTCTGTCAGCTTACTGAAGACCCAGAAGATGCTCTGCTGCCTGAATCTGCACCAAGGGGGAGCAGTTAGTCTGGGGGGAGGAAGATGGGGGGGCCTACGTGGGGTGGGGGCATGGTTTTTTTTTATAGGCTTGAAATCTCCTTTAAGTCTACTAGAAAATAATATAAACATTAAATAAAGCCAATAGGCTGATTTTGCCTCCAATAAGGATCAATTATATCTTAGTTGGGATCAAGTACAAGGTACAGTAGCTGTAAATTTACATTCCAGGGCCCATAGGGGTCTAGTTACACCACTGACTTTTTTATTCAGCATTTTAATTCCATGGAGGTTTACTAAATCATGAAATAAAATGGTAGTTTTCCCCTTTAAAAGTCCAACCAGAAAAAAATCTGACTTTTATAAATAACCCCAATGTGAACAAGGGTATAGCCATTTTTTGTTGTTCTGAATTGTCCATAATGAGTGCAAGCATTACTTGTCATTACTAAAAATTGTGATTCTTCCCCAGCAATTTCTGTTTGAAGGAGTATGTCTCAACTGAAAAATGGAATCAAAGAGATAATTTTAAAACTTTTAACTTAATGCCTGAGTATTTTGTTGGCCAAAGAAATTGCACAGTGCTGTACAGTATCTGTCTTTCCAAGTGGCCCCTGAGATTTATCACTAAAACATTTTAAACACCTGAAACAATTTACTTCTTTATATCCATAGCGATTTGTGCTTGTATGCATTTTTATGGACATGAATGTTTCACTGCTTTTCAGTGTAAAAAATGATAAGCTGCCAATAGATTTAAAAATTTTAAATAGGTTGTCTTATAAAAGAGAATATGTTTTAAAGAACAAAAACTGTACTAGTACAATACATAGTTTGATTTATGAAATTTTAACAAGACCCAAAGTACACTTTCAGGAACTTTGACATGGTTTTAGAATATTAAATATTTATTACCTAATTTCAAAACAGTATGTATCAAAAACTGTGGTAGGGTACTCTAAAAAGCAAACTGAAGGACAAAAGCTAAACATGGAAATTGAAGTTAGTGGCAATACATAAATCTACATTTGAAAGAAT
This sequence comes from Xenopus borealis, assembly GCA_024363595.1. Taxonomy (NCBI): domain Eukaryota; kingdom Metazoa; phylum Chordata; class Amphibia; order Anura; family Pipidae; genus Xenopus; species Xenopus borealis. Next base: position 37,049,997 of record CM044432.1, read on the forward strand.
ACAAAAAAAGTGTCATGAACTTTCCAACTTCCAACAAATACTTTCTGACATTTTTTTTAGAATGGACAGGGTGCACTGGTCACACACAATAAAAAAAATAATTCAGTATTAACTGAAAAATATATAAAAGATAAATTTTTGAAACAAATCAGCAATTAGTCAGGCAGTCTAATACAAGTTAACAAATTAAAGAAAACGATCTGATTGGTTGCTCTGGACAGTAAAAAATGGTTACTCAATAGTGTTCCCCTGTAGAGATGATAGTTTAAAAAGAAATTGAAGAAACAGTACATCATTGATAAAGCGGGTATATTGTTAACAAGCCTTACATGCATTAGTTGCCACAGTATAATGGGAGCCATTTTTTCTTTCTTTTCTGTGGTATAGTTGAAAGAAGCTTTTTTAACAAGGTGGAGAAGGTGGAGGGCCAGTGCACAATTTATACATTTTTCATCACTAATTATAATTTAATATAACTCCTAAATATGTTTGTTATACAGTTTCATAAAGCAACCAGCTAGGAAGGAGATTGCCACTTCAAAATAAAAATAGTAAAGAATTGATATCAAATTCTTCCCTGTCATGCTAAATTCTTAGAAAAAAACATTAGCAAATAAATGTTGGTGCTTCTTTATGTTGGTTTTAATTAACAGATTTTATTTCTAGATTCATACAACTCTTATTTAAACATAAATTATTTTTGTTGTTGAAAAAGTGAAATATTTAAAGCTACATAAGAAGTTCTGAAATTCTATATCAGAACACTGAGGTAAAGGTAAAGCTAGCCAAAAAGACTTAGTAAGAACTCTAATATAGACAAATAGACATGAAAATGTTCATTTAATGGAGTTTCACTGAGGAGAGATTAAGATAAAGAGGAATATTGCTTAACAAAGTGTATATACAATAAAGTATTAAAGTTAATATACATAGAATATAATTTCAAGTTACATTTGTTGGACTTTGTGCAGTTACAATGCTACAGTAATGAATCATGCCTTTCAACTATACTGTGCATAGAAGTATAAAAACATCAATTTGAGTTAAATCCTTGACAATTATCTGAGTTGAATATTAGTTATTGGAACAAAAAATAGCTTTTCTACAGGATTGTGTGTCCTTGATAGACATAAGAAAGATGGAAATGAAAGTCACATTACTTTTATTCTGCAATGTTCTAGATATTGTGCCTGATGCAGCTCTCTGGGGATGCTGTGGAAATGAGAAATCAGGCTAAAGGATGAAAAAGCCACAACTGTCTGAAACTTTGTTACCTTGGGAAACACAACAGTTACTTACAGCATAAAATACTAAGGAATTCAAGGAGAAAAACAACAAATGTTACAACAAATGTAGAATGAAGTTAATGTAAAAGACACAATTCTTACCCATCTTATCAGCATCATGTGAAACCATATGGCACCAAGGTAAGTATATCAGAGCTGGATTATTAATTAAAGTTTTTTTGATGAATGAAAACTAGAATTTTCACTTTAAACATTGATACAATGTTAATATCCCTTTATGACATGTCAAAAATATTCAAATACAAATGTTAGTTCACTTATTTCTTGAAGTAGTCCTTATTTAGCATTATTATTTGTGCATTATTATTCATATGGGCAACATTTGTTCTAGCTTTTTATATGACAGACATGCTATTAACCCTGGATCCTCTTTTTGAGTGTGCATTTATATAGGTTGGAACACACAACTCATTTATTATATACCAGTCATTGGTATCTATTTGTTTGTAATGTTCCCAAAACATTATTAACATATTTTGTGATGATAAAATGTAAAGTGTGTTTTTTCCCCATCAGGAAAAAACTGACAAAAAAAAACAGTATCAATAGTAGCTATCATAAGCCATTTGAGATAGTGTGAATAATAGCTAAAAAAGTAAGTAGTAGTTGAATAAATTGTGGTGAAATTTTGAGATTTGTGTATCCTGAATGCCTTTTTGAACATGAAAAGATAATATTTGTAATGTAATATTTTTTTTTTACATATGTTATACTTAAAAAGACTTCAAACATTTAGGAACAACACTTTGGTGGTCAGGACTGAGTTTCTGATAACTTGCCCTGTAATCAAAGAATTGAACCCTTTTGTATCTGCCACATCCAGACTATGACAAACAGACAAACTGCAGTGCTGGTTCCATCTGTCCAATATCCTCAGAGTTTTTCATCACAGATTTCCATTAAGACATGTCAAAACTATTGATTCACACTCTTACTGACTTGACGGCAGAAACTTAATTCTTACTGATAGTCTCCTCAGCCAACTTTTTAAACTTGAGTATGTCTGAAATAGTGTTATCGATGCTTCCCTCTTCTCACCATCTGCTACACTTACACATAACAATCCTGTCTAAATGAAGTTATTGATCCCATTGGGTGATAAGTAGGAAAGTGGAGATATTGTAATTTGTTTAGAAACATTTTTTGTTATATGCACAAAAGTTTCCCTAAAATCAATGTTCTTGTCCATACAGAATGTTAGCTGCAAATTGCCTTACCTCCACTTTCATACATGTCACAGTTTCATTTGAAGTTTCCTTTGAAGAATTTGAAGAAATGTCAAATCCTGTAGAGACTTGTTTAGTAAAAATATTGGATTTTAGTGGTTATTGAACCCACGACTAAACTCCCCACGATTGTTACTGAATTTATTAAAAGATCAGAATATAAAAAGTATGAAAAAAAAATGTTGAATAATGCTCTAAAAATCCAAATGCCTTGAAAAACTCAAAAAATTTCAGTTTTTCTTACAATTCATAGTGGAAAAAAATCCAAAAACCTCTACTAGTGTGAGTTGACATAAAGTGATCTGAACCTCTCATTGACTTCTATAGGACCTTGACAACTTCCAATTATGGCATTAGAGGTTTTCGTGGTTTTAATACTAAATAAATCACTTTTTTTTTTTTTTGCTTTTTAGAAATATAGTGAAAACCACAAATGTTTTAGGATTCTAGTAAAAAATTAAATGGGCCCCTAATAATAATGCCCCCACAAAATAGTGACCTATGTATATCATTTTAAAATAATGTTATTTTTTAGAAATAATAGTATAATCTAATCATAATTTTCACAAGCTATTCAGAAACTATGATCAAAGCAAGGAAGCTCCTATACTAACAGCAGGCAAAAACAGCCTATTATTTAGAAAATAAGAACTTTTAAATATCTTTCATTTCATAGTGCAGCACTATTGGGATAAAAAAGAACTTAATATCATCAAAAGGTCAAATGGTGACCCTTTCATGCAACAATCTTTCTTTCATATATGAAGAGTGTTTGTTCTTTAGTGCAGTTGAACTCAGCATCTCTTCTGGCAAAATCTATTTGACTTATGTTTACATCTAGGACCACACTGCTAGTGTTAATTGGATCTTAACTAAAGTTGTTTTGCAGCTAGTAAAAATCAAAGTTCCAGAAGCTGCAGGCCATTTTGAGCATCATGAAAGTACAGTTATCTGCTTTCACAGGCATTTCCTCAATGTACACATAAACTGATCCATAATGCATATTCAGCATGGTACCCGTGAAATAACCCCACTGTAATAAAAGGTGCTCCTATGTAACATTCCAAGCTCAATTTTTACATTTTTTTCTACAGGTGGTTTTCCTTCCAAAATGCATTATGTTTACAAATATTCCCATAATTCCAAAATCAAATGAGAATATCCCTGCTTTTGTGCAAATGATATTCACCATAATAGGAGTTTCCTTAATTGAGAAGGATCTAGGATTGTTTGTAGATATTTATTTAAGTCCAGGCATTGTCATTATGTGGCAACTAAAGCAAATAAACTACTGTCTTGCATAAAAAGGGCATTGCATTTGCCTCTTTATAGGTCCCTGGTAAGGCATCACCTGAAGTATGCAGTGCAGTTTTGGATTCCAATGAGCTGGAGAGAGTGAAGAGATGTGCAACTAGAGATGGAAATTTTAAATTATTAGGGTATACTATAAAAGTTGAGGTTGTTTTCTCTGGAAAAAGATGCTTGCGAGGGGACATTACACTTTACAAGTACACTAGAGGGAAGACAAAAAGAGATATTTTTTCCCATATGGAATGGATCATAGGGTTCATTTGGAGGGGTTGAATTTGATGAATCAGCCCAGTATAACTATGTAGCTAAATCAATTTTTGAGGTTAAAACACAACATCCACTCCTTTAGAGCAAAATGGTTTCTTTTGATTCTTGAATCAAGACAATATAATTAAGAAAACATTAAGTCAACATGCACCCAACTGAATACACTGAGCAGGCAGACACAGAGAGAATGGCACAACTGCACAACACCACTTTATTTCTAAATTCAATTTAATTTTAATATTTTTACATTAATATAACATTTCCTCAAGGATAATTATTGTATAATCATTGACATCTGAGCAGGTTCATCATTAGAAATATTGCTTTATCAATATTAAACTAAATAGACGTACATTTTAATGAAGGACTCTTGCTAGGCCAGTGAATTTATATGCACTCCTGGAAAGACCTGTAAATTCTCCAGTATAATGTAGTGCACATCTTTGCTTGAGATTGCAAGCTTTATAGCTTTAGGCACATTGAGAATAGCTTGTATGGTGTCACAGAATATTAAAAAGAAATAACATGTTACTCCTTAATCATAGCAAAGGGCAGTTTAAAAAAATATAAAGATATGTATAAAGCACTATAACAGGTGGCACAAAAGACTGGGGGATTTTAACCCTTGATATGCTGGGCTAGCATGAGAATAGCCAGGTTTTATTCCTACATTCATTGCAGGGCCTCTATTGTTAACCATATGTACATTTTTTCAATGAGGAAAGTACATGGCCTTTATTTAAGTTTTTTTTTATGTTAAAGAAAAGGTTATACAAAGGTGGTATGAGTGCAGCCTGACACTTTTTAAAATGGTTTTATTAAGAGAAATATTAAATGCATACAGGAGATATAATAAACGCATGAAAGCACACATGTGTCATACAAGTGTAAAACAAATAGTCCCACCAAACAGTAGAAATAAACAAAATGTATGATAATAGTGTGTTTAGCAACAGTTCTTTAATGTTGCAGGTCATGTTGATAGCAATTATCATAACAACTGTACCTTTAAGTATTTGATTCAATGCTGTGTCCAGTACATCAGGAAAAAGGAAAATCTTTTAAAATTTGGATTTTTTTGGATATAATTGAGTCTAAGTAATTCTGAGCTTTCTGGGAAATTGGTTTCTGGATAATGGATCCTATACCTGTAGTACAAAGACAACATATCATATGTTGAAACTGAGAAATGTTATTGTTTGCAAAAAAAATATATGCATCTAGTTGTACTATTTACAGTTAAAGGAAAACTATATAGCTACAATTGCAGGGCAACCAGATTATACTGGTTTATGTTTAGAATCAGATGCAGCTGTGATTGGGTGAGAAGGAGTTAAGGCAGGGAAAAGCTGGACTGGGAGAGGAGAAAATAAATGTGATGTCAGGGGAAGAAGCAGTTTACTTCCTTACTTTCTGAGCAAATAGAAACCTTTCATCCACCCTCCCTTTCTTGCATATTTTGTGAAATGTCAGGAGTTTTACTTTTTATGTTCTATAATTATCTATTAATAACTGAATGTGAATGTTCCAGCATGCACTGTTATAGTGTGGTTTCAGCACTGTTATACATTACAAATGGTATTATACATGTTAAATTAATGTCAAATGCTTGATCCATGGAATGTTTCTCATCTCCACTAGGGTCAGGAAGGAATTTTTTCCCCTCTTGAGGCATAATTAGCACTGGCATCAGGCTGGGTTTTTTTTTTTTTTTTTAACCTTCTTCTGGATCAAAACAGTGGATATATGATAATGTATTTTAAGTGATATTTGTCACAGCAATGGTAGGACCTTGCCAGAGTACTGCACAGGTAAATTGAGAAGAGGGAGAAAGAAGGTCCTCTCCTGTGACTGTACAATGGCTTGATTCATTCAGACACTACTACTGCTAGTGCTTGGCGACAGCCTCTAAGATTTCCTATCATCAAGACACTGCAGATTCAGGACTGACAGCAGGGCTGCAAAACTTCTCTCATCGTTGGAGATGCAGCTCCTGTTGATAGTCGGTTTGTGGCCATCCTCTGTCTAGGTAGAAGCAGCCTAATATCCAGTGGTTGATATAATGCCATAGGGCTGATCTCAAGCAGAGCAGCAGAGCACAGTAGTGATCTCTTATGGAATTCTGGCTTTAAATATTGCCTTGGGGTGAGGCTGGCAAGGTATTTTATTTATCAGATAAAATGTGATTAAATGCTGTGCCCATTTTACACCATTTCAGGCTCCTGGAATTTCATTATGGTATGTGAGTTCAGTGAGATGGCTGAAAGCAACAGGGTCAATTGATATATATAGCTTCATTGCCACTTTGGTAACATTTTGAATTACTGTTACTATAGTTAAACAGCAATGGATATTTGTAACTTTACCACCATGCCAAGGGTTTATGCTATATAGTGGTTATGTTAATGGGGTGAGGCACTACATTCAATATTGGATTTGAACATCAGAAACATTATGTTCCTTGGCTGTGGATATTGCATGTTGTAGTTTCCAACACATATCGATGGATTACAATATCGCCCCATCACTACAGCAACCCATGTCATAATACACGTGACTTCACCTTTAAGACTATGCAACTTCCGCATTTGGGCCTCTTGACAAAGCCGCATTTGCTCCTCTGAGCATCCGGCACGTGAGGACTCAAAGGGAGCATACGACTGTGAGTAACTCCATGCTCCGGGACCTACAACAACAAACATTGGTTTGTATATGTTTTATTTGCAACTTTCACTGGATATAGAGAGCATAGAAGGTACCAACGTTTGTATGACTGTTACAGTTTACTGGTCGGACTCTTACAATATTGCGGTTTCACTGCTAATGGGACATAAGATGGAGCTGATCTAAGGCATATTTCTTTGTCCAGCACTGCCCTACAATCACAGTCCAATCCATATTATGTCATAACTTTCACCTTCTATTTAGCGCCTTAGCCCAGGATGGAATCGACATTAACAGATTCACGGGGCCCATTTTGAGGCCATATATAGCCTAACCTATTTGTCATCTTACTTTCAAAGCGGAATTCACAGCCTTATTTTGATCCTCACACTTATTTCATAGGATATTGCTGGACCTCTGCATCATCATCTGTTATTTTACAGATAATGTTATTCACTTTTGGGACACATTATTTGCTATTAGAGCTGTTTAGCCCTTTTATACAAGCAATGTGGTAGCCTGTGGTAACAATACCATATAAAGCATTTTGGTATATTGGATGGTGTAAGGGATCCCTTCCATTCTAAGCAGCACTGCTTGCTTTTAACAATGTGTTATTTTAAACTTGTCTGACTTGGCATGGTGGTGAATAAAAATTGCCTTTTATCTTAAATTTAATGCTTGCACTACTTAATATATTACCCAGACATATGCGGTTTGGAGGTTAAGTCCTCAGACATTTTTGGTGTTCTAATCTTTAGAATCTTGTTCATAATCTGGATCTATGTTTATGTACCAAATGATGATTAAGGCCTTTTCAAAGTTGAGTACACTAACCTTAAAGGAATTGTTCAGTGTAAAAATAAAAACTTGGCAAATAGACAGGCTGTGCAAAATGAATATATAGTGTAATTTATAAAGGCTGGAGTGACTGGATGTCTAACATAATAGCCAGAACACTACTTCCTGCTTTGCAGTGCAATTGGTTTGCACTGGTTGGTTACAAGGTAGTAACCAATCAGTGACTTGAGGGGGGCCACATGGGTCATAACTATTGCTTTTGAATCTGAGCTGCATGCTGAAGATCAATTGCAAACTCACTGAATAGTTATGTCCCATGTAGCCCCCCTTAAAGTCGCTGACTAACTTAGATTTAAAGAGCTGAAAAGCAGGAAGTAGTGTTCTGTTATGTTAGAAATCCAGTCATTCCAGCCTTTATTTGTTACATTTGTTAACTACATATTAGAAACATTTTTTTTATTTTGCACAACCTCTATATTTTTTTACACCAAACTGTTCCTTTCATTAACATGCCTTTTGCAAAATATATTGCTATAACAAAGCTATATTTCCAGGGATGTGTTGCAACAGACTGTGTACTTACAGATAATTATAGTGTATGTGCCTCTAAACTGATGGTACATATAAAGAATTATTTTAGATACCTACAGTGTTTGCTATAATCAGGATTTGATTGTCATAGAAACTAGAAACAGAGGCAATATTGTCTCACTGGCCAAAATACAGAAAAAAAGAAAATGTGAAATTAAATTCAAATGTTTTGAAATTCTTTAGGGCCATGCAATGCTATTTCCAACAGAAATGTAATAAATTAGGGATGCTATAGCTAGAAATGAACCTGTTACTGTGCTAGAAAACTATTTCTGACAGCCACTGAATGTATCCCTTGATCACCAGGTGAAAGGCCATTATGTCAGGAGTAGGTCATTAGATGAAAAAGCCAGTGGCAGAAGAAATATAAGAAAATGAATCACACATTAGATCTTTATAGAAAGAGAAGGTTCCACAGAGAAACACTAGCACACTTAAAACTCTGGATCACATTGTATGTGAATTATAAATATTTATTTACAGTACTTTGTCTTTTGCTTACTAGATATTGTGCTGCTGTAAATTTTATGATACATAGGGTAATTTTCGATTGAATATGACCGTTTTCAATCGAAAATGGCGTATTTGATACAAAACGGCCGTATTCGATCGAACGATTGGAACGATTTTGCACAAAATCCTTTGAATTCCTAGGACTTGGAAAAATTTTCAGGACAGGTTCTAGGAGGTCCCCCATAGGCTAAAATGGCAATTTGGCAGCTTTAAGGTGGCGAATAGTCGAATTCTAAGGATTTTTTAGTGGCCAATACTTTTCAAATTTTTTCAATTGAAATTTTGGCATATTCAGTAGTCGAAGGAACACAAAATTACTCTGAAATTCAAATTTTTTAATTTTAATTTTATTTCAATATTCACTTCGACCCTTAGTAAATGTGCCCCGTGGTAATGTTATAGAATAATATTAGTTATCACGTGTCCATGCAAAACATTAGGTGCTACTGTAGGTTGAGTACCTTCATACAAATCACTGAATTCAAAAGTAAAAGGGGTTTAAACTAAAGTGGGACCCATGTTTTAACTAATGGTCATCTTGTATCTGCCAGGTCTGTGATGATTACGGGTACTGTAGTTTACACATTTTGTCTGTGGAAATCAAAATACATGCCTTTATGTGAACACAATTTCCTTTGGGCAAATTTAATATTGCTTTTGCCAACTCAGAAACTGATTAGTGACCATTTCAGACAGTGGAAGAAGGATTGAGCATTTGATAGTTTGCACCAGTGCTCAGTTGATGTAATAAAACTTCTTACTAAAAATGTTGTTTGCTCCAAAAGATTACAACACCTTTAAGCACTTCTTAAAAGTGTGCAATGCCCAATTACAAAAAAAAATGCAATAACAGTCTATTTAAATATATTACAATGCAAAACAGCAGTTTTTATTCTTAGTTGTGCAAATAGTTTTTCACTTTCTCCGTAAATGTATACAGTAAGAACAAGTGCAATGCTTCAAAGGCAAGCAAATATTTGATATATTACTTTTCTATATTATTTATATTTTACATTTACATATCAAAAATCAAAGCACCAGTCGGCTGAGACGCCACTGTATAAATATACCCTTTCCCAAGCTGGAGTCTCACTAAGGCTGTTTGAGAATTTTATACTGTACAGATGAGTTTTTAGTGGACTGCCCATTTGTTTTGATTGTGCTCATAAAAACCTGAAGAAGATTATGACTTAAGTCAGGGGTGATTCAGACTGCCGCCTGAAGTGGCCTTCAGTATGCCGTCAGACAGGGGAAGGGGAAATTCGGCTCTTAGTTACCAGGAGTGGCTTTTTTGCCACCCCTGGTAACCAGGGGGGCACTGCCGCCTGAGGCGAGTGCCTCAACTCGCCTCATTGGCGGAGCGCCCCTGACTTAAGTTTCAGTTTCACACTTTGCCCTGTAAAGTAAAATATAAAAAAAAGAGATTTTAGATAAAAAGTATGTTCAGCAGAAGCCCTCATCAATGAACTAATGTTGAAAAAGGGGGGTATACTGCTCCTTTATATTATACTATATATTATAACATGCACAATTGATTTAGTAGTATGCTTGTTAAGGGAAATGTCATGGTTTGGTAAATGGAGTATTTATAAGAATGGTAGAAAGAATTATGGGGATTCACTCAAATGTCAGATGGGGTAATTACAGAGCATTCTGGAAGGTACAGTACTTTCCTGTAGTGTTTTTCCAGACACTCTGCCACAGCTTACATAAGTAGCTATTATTTGAATATAATATGGAATGCTATGGTAAATGGAATATTTCGTGAAAATTAATGTTTAGATAGATGGATAAATCAAATGTACATACAATTGCAAAATAGAATGTTTGTTGACTCCCACTGAGCATTAGCCAATTGTATAAACCCATGTAAATGGGATTCTCTTGGAGCTTGTTTGGAATTCATTCTCAGGATTCCTTTTGTTTATTTAAGTCTGTATGAGGCAGTCTCCTCAACCCTTGTCCTTTGTATGTGAGACCACTAGTGATGGGCGAATCTCCCGAGATTCGCTTCGCCGAAAAATTTGCGAATTTCCAGAGAAATTCGCGAATCGGCGAAAAATTCACTAAACATTCGCGAAACGTTTTCGTCACGTTGCGTCATTTCCGGCGAATTTTCGCCAAGCGAAATTTCGCTGGTGATTCGCGAATTTATTCGCCAGCGGCGAATCGCGGGAATTCGCCGCAAATTCGCCCCTGGTGAATAAATTCGCCCATCAATAGAGACCACACGCTAGCTCTATCTAAGCTGATCAGACAACCCTGCACTACACTGACAAGCCTCAAGAAAGGAAACTGGTCTGTAGTTGGGAATCTGATCAGCTATTATCCTGGCTTTTGCTTGAAAACCCAGTGGGTGAGCTTTAACCAATAGGATAAACCCATGTATACGGGATTCTCTTGGAGCTTGTTTGGAATTCATTCCCAGGATTCATTTTGTTTATTTAAGTCTGTATGAGGCAGTCTCCTCAACCCCGTCCCTGTTCTTGTATACAGTATAAAATCAAGCTTAAATAGTGCAGTAAATGGAATCTTATTTGAGTAGACAATAGGTACTGTTGAAAATGAGAATCTTCAAAGTCATACTGTTGAAGACAAACATAAGGGGTAAAGGAAGTTTCACTGAAATGGAATATAAAGATAGATACCAGGTACATGTAAATGAAATGTCAAATGAAGAAATACAATAAATAATAATAATAAATTTAAATGATATATTTTGACATAAAAATATGTCTGTATTTTGGATCTCCCTACCTTAAGTTTGCTAAAAAAAAAACTTTCAAACACGAATCAAACACAATAGTATAACTTTGCCATAAATCTTGATATAGTTACTCTCAAGTAGAAGGTACTGTATTATTATCACAAAGAAAAAGGAAATCATTATTAAAATTAAAAAATTTTAAATTGACACTATGGGTCAGATTTGCTAAGGGTCGAATTGTCGTAGCCCTAGAATTTGACTGGCGAATATTTGGCGAATAAATATTCGCCAAAATCTAATAAAATATTCACCAGTTTTGAGTGCGTTTTTGACTATTTTCCAGAATCCTACGTTCGAACGATTCTACAAAAAGTCACAGAAAAATTATTCGAATATTCGCCAAAATCGTATGAGTCGAACGTTTGAAGTGTTCGATCGTACAATTGGAATCCGCCAAAAGACTTAGAGAGAAAAGCCTATGGGGGGGTTCTCAAAGGCTTCTATTGCAATTCGGTAGGTTCAATCCGGCGAAGTAGTGTAGGCAGTCGAATAAAAATTTAAAGGGCAAGTTCTTCAACTGTCGAATAGTCGAGTGATCGAATAAATATTTATTCGATCTATTCGATCCATTCGATGCGACCAAATATTCCAAATTTGATGTTTGATTTGAAAATACTTAATTTGCATATTCGAATAGTCACAAGATCGAAAAGAAACTATTCACTACTATTCGCACAAATATTCAAATCCTTCACACAAATTTTGTAAATCTGCCCCTATGGGAGATGGCCCTCCTGTACTACAGAGTTTTATGGATTAATGGGTTTCTGGATAAAGGGTTCCATTCATACACTATAGATGTAGTATATAACTGAATATAGAATATATCTGTAGTATATAACTGTAGTGCCAATGCTCCTTTAGTTTCCTGTACATTATTTAGCCCACATTCATACTGCATGTAACATGTTTCATAGGTTAAGCATAATATTAGAAGTTTCTGCATTGTATGGTTGTATAATAGTATCCCAAGAATTAGTCAATAATAAAACTGATTTGAAAAAGTGAAAAAAACATATTTAAATTAAATGTACACACAGGCTTCAGTAGAGGATTTTGCCACTGTCATACCTGAGATCTGAAGCAAGTGGACCCTCTAACCAGTCTTCCAATTGTTTTGCGGCATCAGAAGTGTACTGCATTTTTAGTTCTTGTACTTCTTGAGATGTATAATTGAAGGTGGTAACAAAGCAATTATCCTGTGGCTTAGCAAGATGTTAGGCATTCACACTTTAGATGAATATCATAGGACATTTTTATCAACTTAAATTACTGTTACTATGTGTACTTTATCAACCTCATCGATATTTCAGGCACCTAGCTTTAACAAAATGCATCTTGATAGCATATGTTAACTATATATAATATAGAAAATTACCCTTTCTTTGCATACCCACTTTGATGACACCACCTTAGTCCTGGAACTTTTACCCACTGGCAATCCAGCAACCTGGGGCATCTCTGTGAAAGTCTGAAAGAGACTAGGGAAACTGGAATTTTTCAATGTAGTGCCTCCATCTAATGGGCACTGAGAAATACACCTCAAGAGGACCCATTAGGATATAAAATTGACACAGATCTGCTGCAAATATAGACTTTATATACAAAGAGGAAAATGCAGGAAATGGAACACTTCAGATAGGGTTTTGTCTGGCATACTAGCAGATTTACTCTCTCATTGTCAAACTAGTACAGTGCTTGGAAGTTGCAGTCCCACTATTTACTTCACAAGACCACTCCCCAGGAAGCAATACTTTTACCCAGGTACCTCTCCTCGAGAAAGGCAGTTGTTCCCATTTAGTAGGCACATGCACAAGACCTGTCCTCACATATTTAGGGGCCACCCCTTTTTTTCCCCTTGGTAGTTTCATCACTGATATGCTTACAAAATCCAGCTACAAAAAAAATAGAACAAGTACATCTATTCTCAAAATTTTATAGAATTGCTAATCAACATATTATGGCAGAATTGGTGTATTTTTTCAAAAGGTTGCAATATTTTGGCCAGAAACGCAGCTACCCTTACCATTATGGAATTTGCCTAGTGTACTATGCCTGCAATTAACCAGCAACCAAAAAGGTAAACTATAACATTCAATGGCACATTCTTTAGCATGCATAGTAAAAGCTCATGTTGTCTTAATAAAATTCCCAGAAAACACAAAGATAAGGCATACTGTCTATCCTTCACAGAGAGAAGTGACAAAATGCATATCTCCAAACCTAGGGTAATAAACAATTAAATGAGGTAAGATTTTCAGGCTTTCAGGCCATTAATATGTGTATCATTACACTTGTGACATAATTGTGGGAAATGCAAAAGTGCCATGATCACTGCATGAAACTGACAGCGAACCTCATGCTTCTAAAAAGCTTTTGATGTTGATATGGATGGGTGCTTTTCCATCCATGGAAGAGGTGAAATTATGATATGTGCCATTCCCCTTGATGTAGTAACATATTTTATCAGTGAATTTTAATAGCAGTGGCCATTTTATATATGCAGTAGTAGTCAGACAGAAGGCTAGTTAACACATGAACATTTTGTGAATATGTATGTGGGATTTACTTTGCTAAAGATGTTGTGATGATAAAATACATATTTAGGCTGGGGACAGACAGGGAGATTCGGGGAGATTCTGTCGCCTGGCGTTTTTAGCAGGCGACAATCTCCCCGAATTTCCTTCTCCCTGTCTGCCGCTAGTATAAGTGATAAAGCGCCAGCGCCTGTGCACACGCTGCGCGGCGATTTCCGGATTCGCCCAAAGTTTCCTCATGAAGTATCTTGGGGCGATTCCGGAAATCGCCGCGCAGCGTGTGAACAGGCGCTGGCGCTTTGTCACTTATACTAGCGGCAGACAGGGAGAAGGAAATTCGGGGAGATTGTCGCCTGCTAAAAACGCCAGGCGACAGAATCTCCCCGAATCTCCCTGTCTGTCCCTACCCTAATATGGTGTGCTTTGCAAGGGTCTCACAAGAATTCACACAAATGTCTTTAATAGTTACATGCAAAATTGAGATCTACTTACATGCAAAATAGAGGTCTTCTTTTATTACTCAAGAATATGTAATAATGTAAAGCTAGAAAAACTGTTGAAGGTTAAACGTGTCTGTGTATGTGTAAACACACAGACTTTTTATATACTTTAGCTATATTTCAAATTACATTTATATACTTTGCCTTTTGTTTGATGCCTGCCCTGTTCTCTGTCTTTATACAGCTTTGGCTACCAACTGTCATGCGCTTAATATGTTTATTTGACTTTGCCAAATGCTTTGATCTGGCTATCTGGTACTGTGCTAAGTCCTATTTTCCATGGCAACACTTGCTCTCTGCTTCTGTTTTTTGAAAACTACACGTGTGTCAACACTGCCAACTGCTGATCCTCCCAACATTTTGAACCCTCTACCCAATCCGCGCTCCCCTTTTCTAAACACTGTGGGTTTCTTTTACTCAACCAGAAATGTTTATGCAACATTGATACTTTATACTTGGTACTTACTGTATGGTAAGATTACAATGCAGTAATTATATTATTTGATTATTATTTTTGTCTAAACATTCACCAGGCTTCCCAACCTGTAAGATATTTTTTTGTCTCCAATCTCCACACAAGACTTCAATTCCTACAGTAAAAAATAGGAAATAAATCTAACATGTTCTCTCTCTTGTCCTCGCATATTTGCTAATAGCCTTGGCTAGAAAAAAGGCCCCATTGAAGAGTGAACACTTGGTTAAAAATGTGCTGTTGGACAACATAAGTACCTCCTGCTAACAACTGATACTAAAGATATGTAATCTGTTGTTTCATCTGTTTTCTATGAATGCATTTATTCAGAATTGTTTAAGTACCACAAGTGACCATTACTGAATGAGCTACTCTTCCAGTATACAATATACTAAATATCCTAAACCAAGTATAAGATGTGACATAACCAATGTTCAACCAGTGCCAAGTCTGATGGGGCTCTAACATTAAAAACAAATAACTATTAAAAATAATAAATTGAGTGCTAAAACAATGATTAATCCTCCACTTTACCACCATGAATTTTCCTGTTTGCTATTTGAAAAAATTCAGCTTAAATAAAATAGATTTTATTTGGCCGAATCCCAAAACAAAATTCTTAAAACTTTGCCTTATGCAAAAGGACTAGTCGTGAAAAATTTGCTTTGTCTTCTGATATTTAAATTATACAATATTTTACCTTAAAGGGATACTTTCATGGGAATTTTTTTTTTTAAATGCATCGGTTAATAGTGCTACTCCAACAGAATTCTGCACTGAAATCCATTTCTCAACAGAGCACACAGTTTTTTTTTATATTTAATTTTGAAATATGACAAGGGGATAGACATATTGTCAATTTCACAGCTGCCCCTGGTCATGTGACTTGTGCTCTGATAAACTTCAGTCACTCTTTACTGCTGTACTGCAAGTTGGAGTGATATCACCCCTCCCTTTCCCCCACCCAGCAGCCTAACAAAAGAACAGTGGTAAGGTAACCAGATAACAGCTCCCTAACACAAAATAACAGCTCCCTAACACAAGATAACAGCTGCCTAACACAAGATAACAGCTGCCTGGTAGATCTAAGAACAGCACCCATGTCCCACTGTGACTCCTTCAGTTAAATTGAGAAGAAAAAACAGCAGCCTGCCAGAAAACAGTTCCATCCTAAAGTGCTGGCACAAGTTCAATGACCAAGGGCAGCTGGGAAATTGACAAAATGTCTAGCCCCATGTCAGATTTCAAAACTGAATATAAAAAAATCCGTTTGCTTTTTTGAGAAATGGACTTTAGTGTAGATGTCTACTGGAGTAGCACTTTTAACTTATGCGTTTTGAAAAAACATGTTTTGCCATGACAGTATACCTTTAATCTTCAAGCAATAGCAAACCCATTTAATATACGTATAACTAGAGTTTCAGACATAAAAAAAAGACATGTGAACATTTTGATTTCTGCAGTTCATAAATACACTAACCTTGTTTTACATATATAAAGAAAACATACAAATACATTGTTTAATTATTTAAGCAGCTCCAAAAACAGTAATCCAATTTGCAAATAATGGTTGTTTTATATCAGTTTCTCTGTGATGATAAAATAGTACCTTAAACTTGATGTTAGCTAATCGCACAGTATTCTCTTACAGCATGTTATTGCTAAAGTAATAAAAGGCTCTTTTACAAACTCAAGTGCAGTCTGGAAAGTGAAATTTGTAAGTGACATTTAGCATCATGATATGAGTCTGCCAACAATATTCATTAGATTCAAACACTTCCAAGTGTTTTGTAAAGCTAGCATACCTGACAGGTGGGCATCCAAGGCCTGAGAGGAAACATTCTGTGCATTTGCCAAGGAGCCCACACCCCAATTCTTGTTTTCCCAATGACAGTAATCTCTCCGTTGACAAGGTACCAGTTTGCCACTAAACTTGAGTGAATTTAAAATACCTTGAAGCTGAAATTATAGGTGTCCATCAACCACAAAGCAGCAGGAATAAGTTGTAAATTGTCACCAATGACGAAACGGTCGCCAACACCAAAACTGTTGCTGGCTTAGAGGTTTTTTTAACTTTTTTGAATTCCAGGATATGATTATGATGAATTATGACTTTAACCTAATTTATTATGGCCTTTCCATTTAAAATAGTAACATTGTCTGTGTTCTCAACTTCGGACACAGTAAAATACATTATTACTGTAGCTGTGGGAGGCCCACAAAAGTATTAAACATTTTAATAATTTTTTCATGTCATTGAAAAACAGGTAGGGGACCTACTATCGAGAATTCTCGGGACCTGGGGTTTGCCGGATAATGGATTGTTCCGTAATTTGGATCTTCATACCTTAAGTCTACCAGAAAATGATGTAAGCAATAAATAAACCCAATAGGCTGGTTTTGTTTCCAAAAAGGATTAATTACATCTTCGTTGGGATTATGTACAAACTACTGTTTTATTATTACAGAGAAAAAGGAAATCATTTTTAAAAATTTGGATTATATAATTATAATGGATTCTATGGGAGACGGCCATTCCGTAATTAGGAGCTTTCTGGATAAGGGATACCATACCTGTAATACACAACTAATAGGATTTTAGTAACATTTTACTGTTTTGATGACATTTTCATTCTGTTATAAACATCTATTTTACTTTCCCTTTGAGTCTCACAAAAACCTTCTCATGTTTTATAAACATGCAATTCCCACTTTATTAGTAACTGTCAAAATGGTTTGAAATAGGAAACGTCTACACTTCAATTATGACTGGGTCATTTAAGGGTTAGACTTCATAAACAGCAGTCAATTTTCAAATAAAATTATCTGTAGAAATATATAACTGGGGCAATTAGATTGGGTATCAAAAGGAATTGCTTCGAAAAACAAAGGGCAAGATTCTACCAATTTTCATGGAAAGGTGTGTTCAGGACTGATTTCTTATTGGCCCTGTTTCAAAATGGAAATAATCAAAACCTATTTCTCATACGATAGATTTCATGTGCTTTTAGTTAACATTTATGTAAAAACTGTAATTTTTTTTCATGTTCAAACCACAATTGAAGTGGACTCATTATTCAGTGCAAAAACTCCAAAATTTACAAGAGTACAAGCGCCTAGCAACTTGCAGTGTACTTTTAGCCTACTGTCATAAATTGTGCATTAAACCTGGTGTCCCCTAGTGGTTTAGTTTTTTACTATTTAAGCAAATCCGACACAAACAGATGCCATTGGGATTTCACATTTTGTTGCGCCATAATTTTTTAGTACTAAGTTTTTCCTCTAGATGGTGCTTAAGTGCAATGGCCGTTGTCTATCAGAAGCATGTACACTCTATCACCACTAGAGGCTGGATGTAGCACTAAAAATGGGGTCTAGACATGGTGAGATAAAGTGTGAAATCCCAATGGTTGCATCTGAATACTGTTATTGAAACCAAACAAATACCAACTCAGATACAGTGCATTTGTTTGTGGTTCTCAAGAAGTGGGCACATACAGTATTTGCTATCTTGTTTGATTATGGCAATTGCCACCTGCAATTATGCTGGAATTGTAAGGGGAAAGTTCTAAATTGTGGAAAACTACAGTATGTATCTGTAAATTTCACTGATCAAAATTGTATTTGCTTCCTAAAGAACCTCCATATCTTTTAATTGCAGCTGCAACTTTGGTAAAACCTGGAACAGTAAAATTATGTGCAGAAGTCTTGACCTGTGCTATTGGGTTTGTTTCTGTTGCAAACTAAATCTAAAACAATACTATTACACAACATGCTGTATCACCATTGTCTCCTGCAGCACTTTACAGAGTAAGAGATACAAATACAAGACATAACAGTTGACATATACTGACAAATAGTTTAGAGACAGCACTAGCTGCACAATTACACTTACATATTGTTAGTAAACACAGAGGCTGTTTGTAAGAGTTTACTATCTAAGAGATCTAAAAGAATGGTGAAATATTAATTATACAGATATTGGATCCGTTATCTGGAAACTCGATATCGAGAAAGCTCCAAGTAATGGAAAGGCTGTCTCCCATAGACTTCATTTTTTTAAATGATTTCCGTTTTCTCTGTAATAATAAAACAGTAGCTTGTACTTGATCCAAAACAAGATTAATCCTTATTGGAGGCAAAACCAGCCTATTGGGTTAATTCAATGTTTACATAATTTTCTAGTAGACTCAAGGTATGAAGATCCAAATTACAGAAAGATCTGGAAAACCCCTAGTTCCGAGCATCCTGGATAACAGGTTCAATACCTGTAGCAGGTATATTTGTGTACGTTTTGAAAAGCTGCAATGCATGAGTATTTTCTTGTACAGTATATTCTGCAAAATGATTGACTATTTTGGCTGCAAAGGGTGTTTGTTTACTTTTAAAATTAAATTTCATTTAGGATTATTCAAAATCTGCCACTGACATTTCTGCATGTGGATACAAGTTATCAATTGCACAGGTTGCTAGAACCATGCTTTTTCTAATTCATACTGATCAAAGTTTACTATGTCTTTTCTGTCTCATTGTTTGGAGGGGTTGTAATTAGTTTAAACATCATTTATAGCTGCAGTGAAACCTGTCAGAGCTCAGCAGCAATACATTAAACAATGTCACCCAATGTCATGAATACATCATAGAAGGTTTGACAGAAGCAGCAAATTAGAATGCAAACCTGACTGTGACATGATGAAAATAAGCGTCTGGATTCCCTGTGATTACAATATTTCTAGTGAAACTAAGTACTTGGTATCCAAACATATGAGTATTTATGTGTATACTGTATTTAAAACATTCCAACAGAGTAGCTTTTTGCTTGTGGTGCATACAAATAACATCATTCAATATTTGTTCCAGTAGGATGGAACTACATTTTGAAAAAAACAACAGAAAAAAAAAACTGAAAGAGAGAAAGATGGGCAAGAGTTTACTCAAAATAATCAATTTAGATAACAAATTAAATTCAAATTACAATGGAATATACAACATTTTAGTCATTGGCGGGTACAGTATCTTGTAATGCATTGCACTCACCTTCTATTAGATAACCTCTATTGGAGCAGGAACTGTAATTATGATCAGTCTCTGAAAGGTATTGTGTAAATGTGACTGCACATATAAATAGAGGATAATAAAAAATAATATTATTGCATATGAAAAAAACACATACTGATCAATTTCAACCCTTTCTGCATGTGAAACTTACTTAAAGTGGACTGCATAAATGAAACTAGATAATGAATGTCCTTTGCAAATTAAACACGAAACCCAAAATATTTTATTATTAAAACATCCATACCTGTTATAAAGGTGTTTAAATAACTAAGCTGGCAATCAGATATTACCTGCCACACCTATATGAGGCATAGAGGTGGGGCAGACAATTATTTTCACTTTCCATTAAGCAATTACTAGATGTCACTACTCTCCTTGTATTTCCCCTGCCCTCCTCACAATCTCTATTTGTGTAGGGTACTGCAAATGGGCATTAGGTCCCACATTCTAGCACATACACAAGATTTTGGGGTGATACCCAATTTTCTTCATAACAAATTGCCACAAAATTACTACTACCTGCTTGCTGTGATTGTGTCATTCCAAGACTCAAGGAAACAAAATATAAATAATAAATATAGTGTAAGTAAAGTTTATTTTGCTCAACTAACATGATAGAAAAGGAATTATTTCTAAAAGTGACAGGCTGATGTGTAGGAAAACTTTCCATTTTGCCTCATAAATTGGGGATGATTGTTTAGCAAAAATAGTTAATTATCATTGCAACAACTGGAAAAGGTGTGAAGACTAAAGACTATTTGCTCACACAAAAGAGAAAAATATTGTTTCTTTTAATTCTGTTCCAAAGATACATTCATACATAAAAAACACACACAAATGAATTGGAGGGTTTTTTTTCGAATGAATTGTAAATGTTGCATGTCATATGGGTGCTTGCCCATATTCTGCTGACTAGCACTGCTCAGAGGAAAAAAACTGTAATCAAATTAGAGCATCAGAGCTTCAGTAGGTGCACTTATTCAGCTCAGGTGGGCTAGCAATCCAGTACAAATCTAATTTGTTCTTTCAATTAGGAAATGGAAAGATTCATTACTTCATGCATTAGTTTTCACATGCAAGTCTCATCACAGCAAACAGACAAGTAAACAGGACTCATTTATCTTAATTAAAGTTCATCTTAATCAAAATGCTGCTTGCTATTAACATTGCCCCTTAAAACAGAAATTCTTAGTACTGTAATGCAGTGCCCAAGATAGTAAATGCCACTGGAGAAAGAAAATTAACAGAGTATAAAAAATGGCAACATTGTGCATGCATTGAATGCTGTAGTTCATAGAGATTAGCAATTTTCGAAAATTAGAAATTTTTGATATTGTGTTAATTTTGGTTTGATTTTTGTTTTGTTTCTTTTTGGATTGGGATGGGAAGAGAATTTGTAGGAAATTTCTTATCAACAGGTGAGCAAAAAAAAGTGATAATGCCACTTAAGAACGCATGCAAGTGAAGAGAAAGTGGCATAATATCACTGGGGGAGTATGGTGACAGCTACTGTAGTTTCACCCCATGATATATGTACCCTTATCTAAGACTCATTAGATTGAAAGCCCTAATGGGCCAGCCCTGTTTTACCTCCAGTATTGATCAATAATTGCATGTTTACTAAACCAGTGAATTGAGCTGCATAATTCTTTTCTGGATAACTGAACTACACAGCACTGGCTTTTGTGCTTTCCCATAGTAAACTGTGCTAAATTATCCATTCAAAATTAAAAGCTCAATAAAAATGGAGATTTTAAAACTACCAGCTACCCAATTTCTCCTACAGTTACCATTGTAGCCCCCATCTCATAAAATGAAAAAGGAAGTTAAAAATAAGTTGTCATGCATGCACAGAATCTATGGAGGGTTCTGAGTTGCTTGCAGATGCACATGTGAAAACAGAAGTGACGCCTCACACAGGGAGGTAGATGTAAGTTCCAGCTTTGCTATCCAGCCACACTGTTCAAGCCTGCACTTCATGGAGCACACAGTCCCTCCTTCTTCTACTTTCTCACCATCCACAACCCTCTAAAATCTTCCAATTGTGAAAAAATCCTTATCACACTGGGGGCACACATGTGCAGATGTGCCAAATCCTCTAATGGAGCATGTTAGCAGTCAAAAACAGAAATACACATGTGCAAACAACTGATGTAGGCAGAATGACTGAATGGAGCACTTTCACAAATAAGACATGGTACACAGTAGTTCATGAACTGCTTGTTATACCATTGTCTGATAATATTATTCCTCCACAGCTATAATAAAATCCATTTTAGCTACTGGATTTCTAAAATGTATTCTCTGCACATAAGACACAAGTATTAAATATTTATTATGTGTATTCATATGTGCTTGTTTCAATCGATATTACATAAAAGCTATTTACTTGTGTTTTTCCATTGTTATGAGTATTTAGTACTCTCACTAAAAATAAAAGAAGCTTGACCAGATAATACTCCTCTGCACTGTAAGAGGAGATTAACAATAAATCTAAGATATAGCACTGGGGATATAAAAATGTGAAAAGTGTCATGAAATGCTAGGGGACTCTCATTGGAGTGCTGGGGAATGCTCTTGATGTGTCTGTCATTAGATACTGGGGGGGAGGGGTCCTCAAAATCATGAAATGCTGGGGAAACGCTAACATTTGCAACATGGGATTCTTACACCTAATCAACATCATAAATGGTTCCTCCTAGTAATGGAACCAGGTGGGGGCGGGCCCTGGTGTGGGTCGTGCAATCGTACCCCCCCACCACCACCACCATCGCTTTGATTGATTTTCTGCGTCGCCGAAGCAGATTCCAGTCAGCTGCAGCGGGCGCAAGACTGCCGGGGGGGCCCTGCGGGGGTGCGGGCCCTGGTCCAGTTACACCCCCTGTTCCCCCTGTAGTTACACCCCTGGTTTGTTCTTTTTTCATCATTAAACTCTCAGCCAAATACTGTAGCTCAGCAGGTTCCTCTGCTCATTGGCATCTTTCCTACCTAATTAAAGAACTACAGTAATGCTTTATCATATTCTGTTTTATTCTTATAAGTCATATTATTTAGCTTCCAGCATGTTAGAACTTTTGGAACACATGGAGGTAAATTTATCAAAGAGTGAAGTTAAGAGTGAAGTTCTGCCACAAGAGGGAAATTCCACAGCTCTCCATTCATTTCTATGGGATTTTTAAAGGCGTATTTATCAAAGGGTGCAATTTCACTTTCACCCATTGATAAATACACCTTTCAAAATCCCATAGAAATTAATGGTGAGCTGCGGAATTTCCCTCTAGTGGCGGAACTTCCATGGTTTCCTTGGATAACACACGAAAGAAGTGACGACTAAAGCTAACCATACCTTAAAAATGTTCCAAGATGAGATACAGTTCCTAGTCTACCAGTTCAATGATGTTTAACTGAGTAAAATATGCCCTTAATATGGATTGTTTCTCATCTGACCCCCCTTTCCCAACGTTTTGCTACCACGTCCCCTTCTTCGTGGGCTCATAATATTATCCTCCCACATCTACACAATATACCAATATAAAAGATACAAGGTATAAATAGCACATCATTTCAATAATTTACAACAAACAATTTCACTTATTTTTTCATAATTGTTTTGCTTGAATTTCCTGTGTGTGTGTATTGACAGTCACAGTGCTAACTTAAATGTGTGTGTTACATATGTTTGAGTGTGTTGAGGGGATTTAAAAGGATAAAATTGGCAAATGGATCGTATTGTTCTGCAGCAGTTATTTTTTGGGTGATTTCAAGCACATATCTCTGTCGGGTGTCATTAGCCAAATGCAATACAATGTCATCTTCTCTCTATTTTTTTCTTCTGGATCTCAATGCCAAGTTGGCAGAAATCCCACTGACTGCATACAAGTTAATGTCTTAGCTGTCTCCTTAATTATTCCTTTTAATATTTTTCACTTCACGGATCAACATAAAAAAATCACAGATCTTAACAATCACCTGTCCTGTGTGCTTACCCATTCCTAAGTACTTTCTTCCTCTGAGCCTTTACCACTCTTATTGATTTCTTTTGGTCCTGTCAAATATTTAAGTTGTAATGTTGGGGCAATAAGTTAGAAATTGCACATAAAATATCAGCAGAAGGGTGCAACAGAAATTAAATGCTCAGCATACAGGCAATAAAAACAGTAAGAGGTGTGCACATAAAGTGTAGGCGACAATAATAAGTAAATAAAAGTAAAAAATGCATTAAAACTAAAGTGAAAATCATAATACATATGAAGTTAACATTGTTTGACATCCCATGACAACCCACACTGCAATTAATTTCAATGCAAAAAGGCGTGATAATTAATTATATGGAATGCCATGGAAACTATCTCTTTATCTTGTTGCTAAATAAGATAAAAAGTCAAAAGGCCACTTGTTATTTTGGCACTTATTTTTTTTCTAATGTGTCAACATGGTTAGAAATGTTGACCATTTTATTGCTCTAGAAAAATGTGGTCTAGTGAGACCAAAAAGCTGACTTTAGGTGAGCTGAAAATGTAGGTATGATACAATGTACAGTATAGACAAAACATGTTGTGGTAGAAATGAGTTCATGGAAAAAGGCCACTTT
Source organism: Xenopus borealis (assembly GCA_024363595.1). Classification (NCBI taxonomy): domain Eukaryota; kingdom Metazoa; phylum Chordata; class Amphibia; order Anura; family Pipidae; genus Xenopus; species Xenopus borealis. The sequence goes on from CM044432.1 coordinate 37,074,602, forward strand.
CAAAATAAGGTGGCAGAATAAAATTTACAGTAAATTATACAAATTGTGAGAAAGGATGTGTGTTACATTTGTATACATGAGAAATGGCACTAGAAGGATTGATACAGCTACAGTATATGCAAAACACATTCGGTAGTGTGGGAGAGAAACACAGGCAGAGGGTGATTTTTGTGCTTGGGGAGGCTACTTAACCCATTCCTTGTTTTGATTTTACCTCTTTGCTTATGGCCTCTAAAAACATTATATCATAGAAGAAAGAGCAATTATTGTACTGTCTATGACAGCTAACTGTCTAGAATTTAATCTCTGTGGCAGGTAGGGGAGTAAAAGAAGATGTTCTAGTTTTTATGATGACCCTCTGTTCATACCTCACTAATAAATAAACAAAATGCCAAGAAATGTCTTTGCTTCTTACTAGTGATGGGAGAATCTGACCCTTTTCGCTTTGCCGAAAATTCTCAAAATGGTGAAATGAGCATAATGTTTGAGGTGAAACCTGCCAAAACATTTTTCTCATCACTACCTCTCACTAGTGGCAAGATGGGTATGTTTAATGCTTATTCCGACTGCATATTACAGTACACTGCTGCTGTAAGAAAAGTGAAAACAGATGAGAAACTAGGAATGAAATTATCTACAGTACAAGGACCAGAAATGGAGTAGCTTTGATTGCCCCTTTAAAATTATATTATTCCCTTTGCCTGTCTAAGGATTTGATAGCTTGGTGCAGCAGGATAAACCTTGTAAGTAGTTGAATTTTAGGATTTAGGTAAGATCTTCTACACAATGAGGTTCATTTATAAACACTGAACAAAGTTGCACCTGGGCAGTAACCCATAGCAACCAATCAGTGATAAGATTTTTTCCGGCCAGCTGAAGGCTGGAGCAGTAAAAGCAATCATTTGATAGGTTGCCATGGGTTACTGCAAAGTGTGGAAAGTGACACCCCAAGCACATCCTATAGTGAGAGGCAGTGGAGCACACACAATCATATGCAAAAGTTTGGGTACCCCTCTCAAGCAGCATAACAGTGGTATGTCTTTCATTTCCCAGGAACATCTGGGTACTGGGGTGTTTTCTGCACAAAGATTTTTAGTGAAGCAGTATTCAGTTGAATGAAATACAAGTAAATGTGAAGAACTGGCTGTGCAAAAATTGGGTACCCTTGTAATTTTGCTAATTT
>CM044432.1:37133042-37143495 GCA_024363595.1 Xenopus borealis
GGATTTCAATAACTGGGAGACTACATGCATACCTGGTAGCATTGTACTATAGTTTTTTGGACCCAGGTTTTTTAGATGACGTCAGAAATATTTCCCACAACAATCTCCTATCCTAGAAGAAGCATTGTGGTGTTTACCACATGCAAAACTTCCAAGAATTCACAGGTAGCTCCTCTCTCAATTACTAGCAGCTGGCAAGATGGGTTGTGGCTTTAAACTGGTTGCCCCCCAAACTATCTCTACTACAATTATGCTACCTCCAAAAATATGCATTATCTTACAGCCAGCCTTGAAGACAACCTGGATGTCCACAAAGAGATATGGTCCCCTTGGGATACTTATAAAACCACTACAGACACTCTTGTGTGTGCCAAAAGAAACAATGTACCTTAAAATGCTTCCGGTTAATATGATTTGCGCATTGAACTTTCCCATGCACGAGTCAATGGTCAACACATATTGAACATGTAAAGTCCAAATGTTATTTATTGTTTCTTTGCATTCTTTTTCTTTCCTCTCCCCTTTCCTCTTTCTGGTTTTCTATTGCCCTTTCTTGAAACCCTCCCCATTTTTAGTACCTTTTTTTTTTTGAAAAATAAATAAATAAATAAAGAGATATAAAATAATTTCCACAAACTCACTCACTGCGTCTTACATTTAGGATATAAGATCATAAGGATGACTACCAGACCATCCAAAATGTACATGCTTTTAGACCTTCCCCATCTGTTTTTTGTTTTTCACTTTCCCAGTATCTGACAGCGAAATGAAAGAATAAAAGCAGCTTTTATGCTTTATACCCAAGCAATGTCAGCAGCATTTTCTGCTGTTAACTAGAGTGCTAGACCGGCTATTTGTTGGCACTGACTGCGGCTGGATGCTAATGAGTGGGAGAGTAATTTTTCCTGATTTGTTTCACAAGAAACTCTATATTCAGTGTCATTAGTGAAGCTGTGTTTCTAATTTTGATTTTAAATAATATAAGTGCAGGCAGATTTACTAAGGCCTTAAGTGTTTTATAATATAGCACAAAAAGAAATAATTAAAATGAGCCTGCAATAAATTCTCAAGCTACAGTGCCCACACCTCCTGCCAAGCAAATTGCTGTATACTTAATGGTAAATGTTATTTTAACACTTGTTTCTGGACTCCAACCTAGAATTATATTGCTGATTTTATTTGCTCATTAACCACCTACCAAGCTATATTATTAGATAGTTAATTCTATGTGAAAATGTTATAATTAGCATAAGTGTCGTATCAGTTCTTAATTATGAAAATGTAATTCTTCTGTGATCGACAGTTACATTGAGTGTATATTTGTGCATTTCATGTTATTGTTATAGAGATCTTAATGGTTCTTAACACACAGCATAATAACTTGAATTCCACTGGTTCTTTTTCTACCATTACATTTTATGCAGTTTCAAAAAAATATATATATTTTTTAACTATGTAATCCAATTTTTTTAGTGGAAACAAAAAACTTGAATTTTCTGAGATTTATTAAACCCAAGGATGGAAAAAGTCTGAATTCAAAATTCTGGCAACTCAGACCTGCTGAGGTTGTATATCAGTCAATGTGAGAGATCCCTATTCTATTTGGAAGTTATGGTCTGGGCTGAAATTTGCTTTAAAATCCAACTATTTCAGGCTTTTTGAACAAGAATAAAAAAAATTTCGATAAAAAACGAGCGATTCAGGAAAAAAATCCAAAAAAACATTCAATTCGGATTTTCTTTTGATTTCTTCAAATCTTTCCACGACCCATCAAATGATGGGTGATTTTTTTGTGTGATTTGGGTGATTTTTTTAACAATAACTAAGGTCCAATTGTGGATTCTAGTTTGGTCTGACTTTTTTCATTAGTAGTCAGATAAATTCGGACAAATAAGGCCCCCCTTGTTTAAGACACATTTTTTAAATTTTTGAGAAGCAAATAGTGTATATTTTTAATTTTCAAGATTTATTTACCGTATATACTCGAGTATAAACTGAGCCGAGGTACCTAATTTTACCTACAAAAACTTGTAAAACCTATTGACTCGAGTATAAGCCTAGGGGTGAGAATTTAGGACATCTTCAGCAGAACACATGCTTCTGCTAGGGCAGAACTTGCCTCTTACTCACTGATCCGAAGAAGCTGCGGTCAGAGCTCTGTGTTGCCCATACTTGCTGTTGTAAGGGTATACATACATTACATACACATACATACATTACATACATACATTAAATGCACATACATACATTACATAAATACATACACATACATACAAACATACAGCAAGGGTAGCGCTAGTGCTGCACCATATGCAGCCAGGTAAAGCAATGAGACACTAACAAACTCGCTCCCCCACAGGCTCAGCCTGCTCCACACACATGCAAGGGATAAACTTGCCCCCTATCCCTGGCCCAGAACACGAGCCAGAGCACTTACTTGGCCAAAGCTCGCCCGTAGCGTGAGTCCCCTCAGGCGCCGGAGGCTGCAGTATAAGTATAACTATGCACAGTGTCGGACTGGCCCACAGGGATACCAGGAAAACTCCCGGTGGGCCCAGGTTTCAGTGGGCCCTCATGCTGTTAAACATTTAGCCTATTTCATGGTCATTTCCTATTTCTATGAGAACAAAGAGGCTAAATAGATGGAATAATTGATTATAGTATGTAAAGAAAAGAGACTAGGAAAATAGAGGTTGAGTGAGGAGAGGAAGGATAATAGTACTGAGAGTTGACCCCTGATCTAAGGTTTTTGGGTGGACCCCTGGTGTCCCAGTCCATCACTGGGTTTAGAGCCTAAATAAGGGATATGGTGTAGAGAAAGAGCTATACCTCCCAACATTTGGAAAATAGAAAGAGGTATAAAAAATATAAATATTTTGGTCACATCCATCAAAATATTGTGCAGTTTTTGTCCCTCTTTCTATTATATAATGTTGGAAGGTATGGACTATTTTCCGCTGGCCCAGTCCAACATTGCCCATTGCAGTAAGTTCCACTTCCCATTAACCTGTCACTGGCTTTGCTTCCAGCAGTTACAGTGGAGTGGTACACATACATTTTACAACATTTGACAGGATATGGAAAATTTGAACACATTTCTGGGGGGTTGCCCTTTAAATGGCACCTGTTGGGCAAAAATATTACCCTAACCAAAGGCGTCAGTAACAGTAGTTTGCTATTAGAGTACTAGGTGCAAGTACAAGTGGCATGTCATACATGGAGCATGTGCATAATGTGCTTCTGATGTCACGTGAGCACGTCGCAGCATTTTCTCATTTTGAGCACGCATGTTCCCCAACATGGCTGCTGGTACCAGGAGCTTCATACAGGTGTGGGTGCAATACATTGATTAAGTCCAGAGAAATTTGCAAATTGGCGAAAAATTTGCGAAACGAGTCGCGTCGCGTCGTTTTCGGCGCGCGACTCGTTTTTGTTGGTGAATTTTTTGGCGGCGAATCGCGGGAATCCGCCGCGAATTCGCCCCTGGCGAATAAATTCGCCCATCACTATTCGGAATAAAATCCTAGTGAAGAATATTACATTACAACATGCAAATTTTTTTTTGCTAAGTTTTGCTCTTTGCAAATTCTATACCATTTCCCTCTTTGTATCTTTTCTGTTCAGTGCAGGAGATCAAAGAGAAAGTAAGGAAAATTCAGTAACAATCTGGGACTGCTGGCAGAGCTTATATCGAAGATTACAGCACTCCCAATATTTATAAAACGCCTTTATTGTCTTACGTTTGGTTAATTTGGTTAATGATAGAATTGGTGAACACAAATCGGATATTAAGAGAAATGTAAGACAGAGCCCCGTAGCAAGCCATTTTGTGGACACAGGTCACACAGTGGCACAATTGCAATTTCAGATAATACAGAGTGTCCCCAGACCAAGAAGGGGAGGAGACAGGATAAAACACCTTCTAAAATGTGAGGCAGAGTGGATAAGAAGACTAGGAACCATGACTCCTGGAGGTCTTAACAAAGAATATGAATTATGTCCCTTAATATAACTGACATCTACATAATGGCAGGTTTTTAAATTGTTTTTATTATATCTTAATATTATTTCTACCCTTATTCCCTAGTGGTCATCAAGGACAACCTAATGCGTGTGAACACAATAAGCTAAGTCTTTTAATAATAATGTTGATATAATGGTGTTATGCTTTATACAGATGTCTTGACACAACCTGGGTACATGTATTTCTAATTATGTGTTATAACCACTAGTGGGCACTAGAGGAGTGGTGTATTTAAGGAAATTGTGGATAATGCTTTGTAAACTGTGTCAGCTTGAAAAAGGACCATTGCAGGTCCGAAACGTTGCTGCTGAGCCAAATGTAAGACAATAAAGGCGTTTTATTATAATTGGGAGTGCTGTAATCTTCGATATATTGCCTATGATAACATGTGCAGGTGAACACATGTCACAACCGTGAGTGAATGAATATCCGTGAGGAAGCTGGTCTAACAAAGAGTTTTACTGCTGGCAGAGCTGTCAAAATCTGGACTGTACTTTCAAAAACTGGACAGTTGGGAGGTATTAAATACCTGGTGGGCCCTGGCTTTTATGGGTCTCATCAGTCTAAGCTCACTCCCCAGCCCAGACAGTTACAGAGGAGGGAAGTAAAGGGTAACGGGTGTTTGGGCAGGTGTGTGTGTGTGCTGGGCTGGTGGACCCTGGGATGAGGGCATTGAGTTCACAAGGAGGGCCCTTGAAGTCACAACCCTGGTGGGCCCTGTACTCCCCAGTCCAACCCTGACTATACCTGTCCCCATGCTGGAGAGACGAGCGTGGCTGGTTGATAGAGAGGGGTAAAATAACTGGGTATGCTGTGTTTTTTAACGTTTTTAATATATAAGCACACATTCAAATGAGCAAAAATTATAAAAATGTATTTGTCATAATTCTGCCTTTCCAAATTGTATAATTTAATTTACCTTTAAAAAGCACATTTAAACAGATACATCAATAAACAACTTAATTGTATAGTGAAAAGTTGTTTATTTTTATTTTTTTTTGTTCACCCACTTATATGGAATCAAACCAGGTTTTAGGTGGTGTAATCTTGTTTCTTTTTTTTTTTTGTTTAAATTATCAAAATCTTGTATGTCTACCATATAATCTTTCTATGGGTAGTTAAAATATTATATACAGTATAATACTTACTCTAGGTAATTTATTATTTTTATATGCAGAAACAATACAGTACTCATTTAAGATACTATGTAACTACATTAAATTGATGTATATGTTTATTGGAAAATGGAATTACATCACAGAAGCCCCAACTGTTTTTTAGGGTTCTCAATTGTTTTCAGGAAATCATTTTTAGGAAAAGGAAAATGCCAATGTGTTCTTACTCTTAAAGTTTTTAAACTATTTAGATCTACATTTGAAACTGAATCAACAAAAGTAGCACATCTTATCAAATTATTCTGCTGCCGTAGACTGCTCAATATCCTAACAATTAAATTAGTGTCACAGCTAAATGCTTAGTGTAAATTTACTGGCAGAGATAGATTAATTTTCATTAAACCTAGAACATGTTGAACATTCTGCACAATATAAAATAGAGATAAAATCCTAATGCTTGATTTCCTCCTACTTTTATTTGCTTATCTACATGCAAATAGAATATTGCTTATCACTGGGCTTTATTTTGTATCCTAAAAAGCTGGGACTGCACATCTGTGAGTAGCTATAAATAACAGTAAAAGACACCACTATTGTAAAGCTCTTACTAGAAGCATATAAAACTGCTCATTTTCCTTCACGCAGCCATTTATGTAAGATGGCCCGAAACTATGTCTCTGAGTGCAAATTAGTTCTGCTTTTATTTATTTCTGTCACTTGTGATTTTTATCAGGCACCAACATAATACTTTATGTGTAACTTAATTGAGGAAAACTCTTCCATTGTCTTGACAGAATTCAGATTAGAAAAATAAAACACAGAAAATGATTTACTTACACTATCAAAGAGCCACATTCTGGAAGTTTTAAGTAAGCTACACCACTCCTAGCAGGCTTTGCATGGTCTCAGACCTTCTTCATCAGAGTTGAAACTTTTAAAGTAGAGTGTTTGTTGTTATATGTTTTTTTTTATTATTATATTCTTCACCAAACATGAAGAAAAAAAAACAATATAGCATAAACTAATGAAAAGGCCAGACCCCATGAAAGGCAGTAAGGAAAGGGCTGGGTTGCTCCTATTGATGCTGTACTTCTCCTGTGGAAAGAAATATTTGCTCTTAATTTAATTGTTCCATTCCCATCACTTAATTATTTGCACATTTCTACACACTTTGAGCTCACTAATATCCTTAACTGTGCTACATAGTTAAAAAAATGGCATAGCAGTCATCTATAAAGGTTCACTATTATGCTCACTCTTTCTCAGGTCAATACCTTTTTTTGTACAACAGAGACATTATATACAAAGCAGAAACTAGTGCTTTATAATCTCCAACAAGGCAGCATTTTCTCAAGTAATTCCAGTTGTGGTTGCATGTGGTCCACATGCTTAGTGCACTCTGGAATTGCATAATTTCCACTGCTTGCTATAAAAAAGACATCTGCATGTGAATCTTTAGGTGCAAGAATGCTGCACCTATTGACACAAATATGTGCAAGTCAAGGGAGAGTGCTTAAGTGCAAGTACCTTTAATGAATGATATCAATGCAAGCAACAGCTGTGTTGATTTTTGTACAACAGCAACTGTGATAATAAATTAGTCCTTCCAACAAAAGTGCTAATTTATGACTGCAGCTGCAACTGTACTCACGAATATTAGCACATTCTGTGTGCTTGTGTCTAAAGACACCAGACAACAGTGCATTCATTACATTGTTCCCAAAAAGCACACCTGCAATTATGCTTCCAGTGAATTGATAACAACAAAAGAATCCGCTGAGTTGAGATTGTCCAAGGAAATAATTGACTCAAATCATTTTTCATGTGCTGTAAGAGCTTGACCAACAAAATGGACCTCCATCCAAAAATTAATGTTAGCACTACAGCCATGACTTTGGGTCTGAAAGACCCTTTTTAAAGGAATTGTGGAAAACTGCTTTGACTTACTCACGGAAATTAAGAATTGTGACCAGTGCAATTATAACTGGAGTTAAATATTTATTGAAGTTGGCATTTTTCCAGTCAATCATAATAAAAGGTGATATTTGGAAAGAGAAAAAGAGAAAAATACTTAATAACTAAATATAGGATTTAAATTGCAAGGCTAGAGTGATATTTACAGGTTGTCTTCCCTGCTTCCTTACCAAGAGAATATTGAATAGAATTATGCATAAAAATTGCATGACTATTTCTCTTTATTAATACACTCTATGGTTCAATTCCCATTTGGCTTCACTGTCTCAATGGATGGAATCAGGTTATTGGAAAATGCATAATATTAAATATGTAGGAGATTTGCTCTGGCAAGGTAACTGTCCTTCATATAGTCAACTTCTAGAAAGGGTTCCCTCAGGAGAAATAGCTAAATTTAGATATATTCAATTGGGATTTTGATTTCAAGCCCAATTTGGTTTTTAAATAAAGCCTCCTCTTCAAGCAGTCCAATTCAATGAAGTTTTACATTGTATGTAAGCTGTTGTCTAGGCTGTATCAATTTATACTTTACTTGGTCCACTTATTTAAAAAACGTCAGGCTATTCTTCCTGATTCTGGCTGGTAAACCTGGGAGATAGTTACAAGATTTATGTAAAATAAATGCATCTCTTTTCATTGTATTTGATTTTATTATGAATATTATATTTTCAAAAGACTGACATTTTTCAATCACAGACAATAAACACAAAGGTTGTAGAAAGAATGCAGCATATTATTTTTGTGATCCTGTGTGCCAATTTTAGATTATTGGGGAAAAGCAATCACTAAAATAACAACAGGTTGGCAATTAATCTGACATTTTCCCTAAAGTGTGTATACTGGAGGCAGTATAATATCTAGTTTCAAGTTCAAATAATAGAGATCATCTCCCCAGGGCTGACTGCTGCCAAGTCCCAAGCCACAAGTTAACAGGTCACTTGTTAATTCACTATGTGAATTCCCAGCAACTCCTCTGACAACATTCCAAAAGAAAATGTTTACTGCTACTCTTTCCAGTTGGTTCTCTATCCAGTTACAAATGTTATGTTCAAGACCAGTATTCCTTAATTTAATCAATAAATCACATTCAATGCCAACCCAATGTCTAGGTTTCTGGGCACATCCTTATAGAAGGCAATCAAACGTGTCTCACAATATCTATTGTGCATAAACCCATGCTGTTCAAGCGTTATAAGGGGTAATTTACAAATATCATATATAGATGATATATATAGATGCCTCAAGAGCCAGGAAGTCTGGATTCAGATAACATAGACTTACATCAATGGTTCTTGCATGGAAGATTGGTTGTCAACTGCCAAATGGATGCTGTAAGTGACCCCTATAATATTTTCATTTTAAATTAATTCAAATATATAATGCATTATCACTTCCTTCCACAGATGTCAAACTAACTGGTTTAAACTTATCAGGCTCAGAACGAGATCCATTTTTGAATTGTGGCACCACATATCGAATTTTCAGCACCATGCCAGATCCCAATCCTGGAAGTTTAGATTGAATTGTTTGGCAACCACAGAACTAAGCATTGCTTAAAACCCCGGGATGAATACCATCACATGCTAGGCCTTTGTTTAATTTCATATGTTCTAGTCTAATTGGGACTGAACCAGTATATATATATATATATATATATATATATACATATAAATATATATATATATTGTCCAACGAGATCACACACCAGGTATAAAAGGTTAAAACATAACGTTTATTCCATGAATGTAAAAAGACAAAGGAGTATACTCATCATAATGGAGATCAAAGCAACGTTTCGGGTGCCTGCTGCTCCCTTTCTCAAGCTGATCCCCATGTAGTGTAGAGACTACATCTCCCAGAAGCCTAATTCGGCCTTTCAGTATGCCATGTGGTTGGGCCAATTTATATATATATATATATATATATATATATATATATATATATATATATATATATATATATATACTGCATACATATTGTATATATTTGTGCTATCTAAGGAGAAGAGATACTGTACATTTGTTAGTGAATAAAAGCATTTAAGAAAAAATACTTTTGTTCACAATGATGATTTGCTGATTAAGCATGCTGGGCAGAAAGAATTGAAATCAGTATGTAATACCTGTTTGCTGCAGACTGACAATTGAGATATGTCTTTATTTTCATTTCTCAGTGGGGTTACCTTGACATTGTACTCTATACTGTTTGTCTTGCTTTTTGAATCAGAAAAAGAAATACAGTACCTAAAAGAAACCCAAAGGAATCATTGACGTGACTAAAATGCTTTAAAAAATGACACCTGCTGTGATATAGAATTAGATGTTAGCAAATGAATACCAGGCTTGCTGTGTCTCACAGAAAATCATTAGTTGCAACATTAATAGGACATATGCAAAAACCCACTTTTTATACAATTCTGCATTCCATTTAGAACAAAATGCCTTGTAGAAGAAGAAATGGTTCTTATGTTGGAAAAAGTCGGAAATGTAATAGTAATATACCATGTGGGATGGATGAAAAGATAGACAACAGATATAACTGGATACATTTGGAAAAAGTGGCCAGACAAGGGGAAAAACATGTTTGGTTTTAACTTACAGGTAAGAATACTTACAGACAAGAAGGAGAAAAGAATGTTGCAAAAGTTGTTCCTAAAGAAACAGTACTTTTTGGTAATTTTAAGGTTAGGGCTAGGTGTAGTGTATGTTGGCCTGCAAAGAAACGCAGGCCGATAATCCACACCTCCACTGCTATTCTGCTATTAGATGTACCTGCACCAGAATATATTGCCTGGGGTGCAGCAGACAGACACGGTATATATCAAACACACCCTGTAGTATATGAATGGTGTAGGGGCTGTCTACCTTTCTCCCCATCCCACCACTCATGAATGTAGAGCTGATGAATGCTTTACTATATTCTTCTGTGCAGCCTGAGTTTTCTGTGCTCTAAAACAGATCCAGAGACATGTATCAGGAAAGTAGAATGAATATTGTGTCAATAGTTGCCCTTTGCACACTGCCTAGGAGGGGTCATAAATTACCTTGTGATTTCGGCAGAGCATGGTCATTGGAGGAGCTGACTGGATGGGCACTAAAGGACGCACTCTCACATTTCTGTGCAGAGGATACTTAAATGGCCCCTCAAATCATTTCCTTACAAATTCCCTTTTGCAACTTGAAACTGAAAAGCTCTTGAAAAGAAAGATCTAATCTGCTTGATGTCTCATGCACATCTTTATTTTTACATGTAGGTATAGTTCGATTTACCACTTATGCACATGCAGGTTTAATAACCTATAGCTATTGATGGGTGAATTTATTCGCCAGGAGCGAATTCG
>CM044432.1:37150151-37171577 GCA_024363595.1 Xenopus borealis
CAAGTACATTCTGGTCAGGGATGGGGAGAGGTGGATGGAGGTGTAGCAATATAATATGTTACAACTGGCTACTAGAGGTCCCCTTTGCACAAGGGTTAGCAGGAAAAAACTTGTTGGTAGTTACAGACTGTATGTGCAGCAGCTAATGGTTTCTCTTGGGATCAACTAATAAAGTCTGTGCTACAAGATCCTGAGTGTGTATCTCCTTGATGTATGTCTCCCTTCATAACATGGTGGCATCAGGGAACTGAACCTTGGAGTGAAAAGCTGACTGGAATCACTGGGAGTGAAAGTGAAAGTAAAGCAGCATCCAGAAGCTGAGCTAACGGTGAGTAAAAATCACTGCTAATATTCCTATATATACAATATGGAGAGTGGACTGAACCCCGTGAGAGGCTAAATGTAAATTCTTCCAACCAGTCACAAGCTTGTAAAAATTGGAAAGAAGAGTTTCGCCTGTATGTGGATTTCACAGTAGCACCCAGTGATGAGAACCGCAGAGAAATCTCACAGACCTTATGCATAATAAGTGGCAGAGATGATAGTCTCACTCTGAAAGACATTATCCAGGCATTTGATAAATACTGTGATCCAAAAAAGAATGAAAGATACACATTCTTTTCAAGGAATCAGGAGCCTGAGGAAAATATTGACACATATGCCACAGAACTAAAACTACTAGCATCCATATGTGAATTTGGGGATATAAGAGACTCTCTCATAAGAGACAGAATAGTGTTTGGAATCAGAAACTCATGTCTGAGAGACAGAGACTGCTTAGGGAAGAGGATTTGGGCCTGGACAAATGTCCCAGATCTGCAGAGCCTCGGAGCTAACAAAAGATAATCTGAAAATGTAACTGGGAAAGGGCAAATTAAATTCCAGGAAGCATCAATACTGTGTAAATACTGTGGTAAAAGACATGAAAGAGACAAAGAGAAATGTCCTGCTTATGGTCAGACATATAGGGTCTTTGGCAAAATAAATCATTTCTCAGCCCAGTGCAGGTAGAGCAGCAAATCAAGGCACAGAAATGTAAACACAGCCACACAGGACTCATACTCAGACAGTGCAGAGGACATACTGTGGCAGCAACTACAGTCAGCAGCAGAGAGTGTAAATGTGGTAAATCCATTAATACCTTAAGATTCAACTCAACTTTTTGCCACTTTTCTTCTAGATAAGAATCCCATTAAGTTTCAGCTGGACTGTGGGGCAAGCTGCAATGTTATTCCCTTCCATTTGCTTAACAAAGAAGTTAAACTAGAGCACACCGACCATGTACTTATGATGTATGACAAAAGTATTCTGAAACCTATGGATAAATGCAGACTTAAAATTCATAACCCATGTAATAAAAAGAGACTGGAGTTCAGTTGTAAAAAATGGTCATCATATTCCGCTACTAGGTGTAAAAGCTGTTCAGGCAATGGACTTAATAAAAGTGCAGTTCCACACCATAATGGCTCTAAAGGGCTCTACAAGTCTCCAAATGTCTCCAGAGTAGCAATGATGATTTGGATTTACAGATAATACAAGCACAATATGCAGACCTTTTTAAATGGGATAGGTGCTTGGAAGGCAAATATAAACTGGAGGTTAATACTGCCATAGAACCATCCAAGCTACCCACAAGGAGAGTGTCTGTAGATATGATGCAGCCACTGAAAAAAGAACTTCAGGATATACACAACAGACACATTATAGAAACAGTTCAGAAGAGCATTGACTGGATAAGTAGCTTGGTTATAGTAAAGAAACCATCAGACAAACTAAGGATGTGTATAGATTCTAAACCACTTAACAAAGCCCTAAAAAGGAATCATTACCCAATGCCTGCAATAGAAGATATTCTGCCAGATTTATCAAAAACCAGAATATTTTCAGTATGTGATGTTAAAAATGGATTCTGGCATGTGAAACTAGTTGAGAAATCAAGTTACTTGACAACTTTTGCCACCCCATTTGGGAGATACTGTAGATGGCTCAGAATGCCCATGGGAATCTGCTTTGTGAGCAAAATGAAGAAGAGGTCTCCCCGCAGCTGTTCACGTTCCATGAAGCTGTGTCTCAGATGGTAGAAATGGAGGAACAGGTTGTAGATGATCACAGAGCAGTTTTTGAGGAGTCTATAAGATGGCTTGAAGATGAAAAAGTGCTTCTAGAGATGACAGAAGAAGTTGATTATGATGTTAACTCCCACGCTACACAGCTTGAAGCCATCCTGGAGCAAAAGTAAAGTCTTTCTGTGCTGCTTTGCAAGAAGAGGAGCAGACAAGCAAACAAATCAACCCGAAGAGGCCACGGGCTCTTTAATGGATAAGGTTATTAATGTGCATAGTCCTATGGGGTTATATGTCATAATTATAAAAATAATAAGCTTCACTTCACACAAACACAGTACAATTGCTTATTGCAACAGATCCATTGTTTGTCTTACATTGCAACATGTAGTATTGGCATAAGAAATGTAAATCAACCAAGAACACAAGCAATCTGTAAAATATGTGGACAATCGTTCAAGTTCTCATGGCCACAAGGGGGGGAATGTTACCTTAAGGAGACTTGCTTGTGTCATATCTTAATTATATACAACAAGGATATATTGTATGTATATATTGTGTGGTGTATTTAAGAATGCTATGTGATTTACAACTAAGATAGCATCAGGACACAGCAGTGACAGCCTACAAACACAAACTATTTAGCAAACAGTTGCTAAATCCCCTCCCCTTTGTCCAAGAGAGTCCAGTCCTTCCTATCTCCAAACTGCCTTGTCCACCTTCCAGTGTCCTGATTCGTGAATGGACTGCCTGAGAAATCCATGCCCTAACGTATTGGTCACTGACCAATCAGAACCTAACACATGTACCTATGAACAGTCTTTTAGCTATTGCAGTAGGCTAAGTTAGGCAGAGAGAGTGGGGAGTTCCTGGAGTGAGGACACAGATGCCAGACCAAATGGAAGGATGAGTATCAGGGAGGCAGTGGATTTAGATCCAACATATTCATAGTTGTAATTTTCCTTGTAAATATTTGTTATACATTCGATGTAGTGTAACTTGTTTATGTGTATTATTTCTGTAGCTATGTGTCTATAGCTTTTGTAAATAAATGTATGTTTTGATTGAACTATCTCTTTCGTTAAAGAACCCTTATAACCAGGAATACTTATGTACATGTGTATATGAGAATAAATATACATATTTACTTAAATATATCCTTGGTCAACAGGAATAAGTCCAGATCCAGAAGTATTTCAGCAAAGGCTAAATCAAGCTCTAGATGGACTTTCAGGTATTAAGACAATATCTGATGACATATTAATTGCTGGTGAAGGTGACAGCCTAGAATCTGCTACCCAGGATCATGATCTGAAAATGATTCAGTTCCTAGAAAGATGTAGACAAAAAGGAATTAAACTCAAACTGGAAAAATTCAAGCATAAAGCTGAATCTGCTGTGCAAACTGCCAAGAAACTGATGCGGAAAGCAAAACAAGCAGGTACAGACATCTATCTTATGCTACTGGATTTAAGAAATACACCCACTCAGGGCTTGGGGAGCAGTCCAGTTCAGAGATTAATGAGAATACATACAAAAGTTCTCTAACCAGTAACTAAACAACTTCTGAAACCAAAACCTGTGGTTAACATCAATTCCAAACTGAAACTGAATCAAAATTGCCAGGCAAAGTACTATAACAAATCTGCAAGAGATTTACCAACTCGATAGTGTTTGGGTTCAACCACTGGATAAATATAGTAAGCCGAGGCAAAAGGCAAAAGTCACAAAAAACCTAGGGCATCAATCCTACCTAGTCAGAACAGAGGAAGGAAAGGTGTTGAGTAGAAATTGTAGGCATGTAAAGAAGACTGGAGAACTGACAACGGGAAGCCACAAAGACGATTGGATGAAGATCTATCTTGGCCTTCAACAAAAACTCCAACAGCAGTTTCTCAAGGACAGATACCACAGGAAACAGATGAAATAGGTGGGGAGAAAGAAAATGGAGAACCCACAACAGACAGTGATTTGCATGTCTCAGAAGTACCACATTCTTCCAAAGATACAACATATGTGTCAAGAGCTGGAAGAATGTGCAGAAAGCCAGCTCATCTCAAGGACTATGTATAACTGGCCACAATATAAGGTTTTAAGTTATGCACTGTTATTAATAATGTTTACTGTTCTAAGTTTTTGTGTTCTTGAAAGAGAAAGGATGTAGCAATATGTTATGTTGCAACTGGCCACTAGAGGTCTCACTGTTTTACTTGTGCAAGGGTAAGCAGGAAAAGATTTGTTGGTAGTAACAGACTATGTGTGCAGTAGCTAATGGTTTCTCTTGGGATCAGCTAATAAAGTTTGTGCTCCTGAGTGTGTACCTCCTTGAGGTACTGTATGTCTCGCTTCATAACAGGAGGGATGTTACGGCTGGTGAGGAGGGCCCTGGAGTTGGTGATGGGGGTGTCGGGGACCCAGGGCTGGTGTATGTGGGCCCCTGATGTGGCACCCTAGGTGGGCCCCAGACAGTCTGACACTGCACACTGCCTTCGACCTGGTGCATTTAACTTCTGGCAATCTGGAAATTTCAAACTCTTCACAGAAATTGAGAAATTGGGAAACAGGAATCTTACATTTACACCTGTCTGTACCTGTGTAAATGGACAATGTAATGGACATTGAGGGATACAGCACATGAGCTCCCACTAGGAAGTAAAAACTCTAAATTTATTAAGTGAAAAAAACACAAAAACCTTTAACGCCAAACTTCACCAAGTACAACTTGTCAAGGTCCTATAGAAGTCAATGGGAGCTGTGCTGATCTTATTAGACCTCTTTAAATCAAATTGAAATTTCAGAGGTTTTCAGATGTTTTTTCTGCTAGGAATGATTTTTAAAAGTTTTTTAGAGCATTTAGGGTGCTTGCTTTGTTTGCTCAAATGGTCATATATCCTATTCTCTTATATGCTCTATCCGTAATAAAGTATGTGAAATATACCGGGTGTGGTGCGTGAATTATAATAATCATAGAACCACCAGTATAACACCTCTAAAACCCAACTTTTAATAAATAAGCTTCCACTTCATTTAGTACTCTTACTAACTAACACAGTCCTTGGAATATATGACAGCCCCACAGTTGGGTTATAGAAATCTTCATGTAATATGTCCCTTCCCAACAGCTCTTTAACCCTAGCTAGGGTAATTTTCCCCCAAGTGCCTATTCTTGCAATTAGTTGCTGCTCCCACATGATAGGCACACAAACAAGACCTTTGCTCATATAGGGGCTCCCAGGAAGCTTTAGGATGTAGCCCTGCATCCCAATAAGTGCCTGCAACCAGACTGGATGATGTCACAAGTAGAGAAAGCTTAGGCACATGAGCTGATTGGCCTGAAAGGAATGCATGTAGATTATTTGATCTCATACATATACAGTACATAACTGTTAGACTTGGCAGCATACAAACTGTTACAGTTACAAGTTTCAAGTTCCTAGATGGGCAGAAGATTACTATAATGATGATTGTGCTAAGTCTGTCAAGTCTGTTGCTCAGGCTGCTCAGGTGTTGATTTGTTCATCTAGAGAATACCACAGGCTCAATTCTTGGCAGAAACTGCCTCAAAATCCAAATTATGTTCCTTATAATTTAAAGAGGCTTGTTCAGGAAGGCTATTCTCTTAAATCTAAAGGTCTTCCTACCACTATCAGATCACAACAAGGCCTTATTCTTTTTTTTATGCCTCAATTTGTCATAAAGAATTTCACTTCATTGTAGGTTTTGTTTCCAGAAACTTACTTTGTCATTTTTCAAGTTCCAAAATATTTGGAAGACAAAGCAATTTGTCAATCATTTTCTCAGAATGCCTGACTTTGCTTCATTTTCTTTTTCTTTTTTAAATTGCTTGTGTCTGTGTCTGTCTATCAGTCATGCACTGACATTTTTATCTAACAAGAATAAAACACAAGGCTCTAAATACAAAAACAAAGCATCAAGTTTAGAGTTTTCCTGACTTAAGTTTTATTAATTTATTTTAGTTTTAATAAGATAAAATTATTTTTGCTTTCTCATCTTTTTACCCATATTTATTAAAAAGTCCAGGGAGCTGTTCTCCTATAGCCATAAAGCTGAGAACATCTAGACCACTGATTGTATGTATTTAAATGTTTTTAAATAACGCAAAAATAAAAAATAATAATAAAAAAAAAGAAATTGAACCCAATTGCAAATAGCCTTAGAATATCATTCTCTGAATACATCATAATAAATGTTAATTCAAAAGTGAACAACCATTTATCCTGTTTTCTCCAGTGGTATTGTCACTTCTGGTTAGTGCATAAGTGGGTACTAGTTTGTGTAGTTTTAATTTTCCCCTCCCTCAGGGGACACACTAGCTAGGGTGCAGGGCCAGTTAGGCATGGGAGTGAGGAGGTGACGCTTCATTCTGGAAAGGCAAATACAGAAGAAGAGCGGTCCCTATAGGCCCCACTGAAGTTGTTCGGGCTTTCCCCTGTGTTATAAAGGGAGGGTATCCTCTTTTTCATAGCCTCAATGAAGGGAAGGCCATGTGCTAGAACCGTTGAGGCAGATAGCTAGAGCAAGAGTTGGAAGTCCCATACCCAAATACTACCAACTGCCTTTGAGCTGGAAGAAATGAATGACCCTGCCAGTAAGAGAAAATTAGCACTGGGCTAGCCCTGTTTTAGATAACCCTAGGAATAAGAGTCAGGTGTAGCCTTACTAGCAAGAAGTCATGGGAACCAATGAGATGCTACTTGGGGCTAGAGTAAAGCAGAAATGTTGCCATTGAAGCCTATGTATGGGAAGTGTTACAGAAATATATACTAAGGGGCAGATTTATCAAGGGTCGGAAGTGAAAATTTGAATCAATAATATAAAAATTTTGAGCTATTTTGTGTACTTCGACTAGGGAAGAGTGCAAATTCGATTAGAATTTTCAAAAAATTCTAAATTTATCATGTACTGTCTCTTTAAAAATTCAACTTCAACCATTTGCCATCTAAAACCTGCTGAATTGCTGTTTTAGCCTAAGGGGAACCTCCTAGAACCTATTTGGAGTAAATTGGTGGACTTTGAAAATTCGAAGTTTTTTGGGAAAAATTTGAATCGAATTAGATCGAATGTGCTATTATTTTGATTCTAACTAGTTGAATTTGATCTAATATTGACCTATTCGATCGAAAGCAGACCTATTCAAATGAAAAAAAAAACTTCAACTTAATTTCAGTTGGTCTTTTTGTAATTCGACATTCGACCCTTTGTTTCAGAAACACTAATGTTGTTTATATAAATACTAGTCAAAGGAAAAAAAGGCTCAAGTTACATAGCAGATAAGCTCTGTAGAACATAATGTTATCTGTTATCCATTACTTGTTCTGTGCCATATAGCCATTTTTCAATTTCCGCCATTGCTACTCAGCAGCTTGTTTATATGAACTATAGTAGTGTTTCTGAAGCAAACACATCCGTTTTAACAGTGCAGGGCAACACTACATGATATTTTCATTACTTTAAAACACATTCATTTTTTGGTGTTACTGTTCCTTTAATAAATCTGCACCTAAGTATAAAAATGTTCCTGTAATAATAGTTGTACCTGTACTGTGTACTGAAAAGCTGACTCTGTGAAAGTTATTATCTCCCTATAAGTATGTGCCATTCTTTTCCTTTAAACTCTTAATAATGCTTAGAAGTGGTAAAATATCAAATACAATCCTGATTGTGCTGCTATTTGTATTACCTTTCCTGCTGGGTACAGGTTGTTATACTCCATAACACATTTTGTTCCATTTTATTACATCAACAGCCCTGAGAATGTTAAAAGACACCCCCCACTCCACTTCTGTATCATTCTAAATAAACATTGTGTGCACCATATGAATTTGAACAGTTAGTCAACAGTGATAATAATAATAAACAGTATTCAATTCATCTTCACAATCTTGCGGTGTGAATCATAATGTGTTTTTTTTTTCTAAAAATGCTTGTTATAGGACATTTTCTATTGATTAATGTGTAGGTTCTACAATTTTTGCCAGACTTTGATCAAACGTTTTTGGAGTTAAAAGTTATTCAACAAATGGTTTACCACATGTGGCAACTGGACACTTTGCTTCATGAAATATCATCAGAACTGCTCCAAAGGCTAATTTAAATTGTGCATTAAGTATCTTAAATTGGAATTGAATGGAGTCTCTCACAGCAGACCACTTTTTATACTCCTTCCTACATTATTATACACGATATGAAAATGATGGGTATCAGAAATGCTGCTAACTCCATCACCACCCTTACAAACCACATAACTCCCTCCCTCACACACACAAACACACATGCCTGCATTAGCATTAACAGGGGAATTATCAGAGGTGAAAAAATGTGACACAATCGTGGGTCAGTTCAAATCATGTCACTTTTTCAAGTTTGTTGCTCTAAAACCATGCCTTTTTTTCTGGTTGACACAGAAAGTCAAAAATCCCCAAAGATCACGAAGATCACGAAGGCAAGAAACCGCTTCCAATTGTAAAAGAGTCATCTGCCATTAATGTCTACATGACTTTGTCAGGTTTTAGCTGGAGTATTTTCAGATTTGTTGTATAACAATCCCCAAAAAGTCCCCTTTTCCCCCCCTCAACTTCTAGCAATCTCTTCTTCTCTTTCTCACTGTGTTGCTACCTGATGTATGACATTTTTCATACAGTATATATAAATATAGCTGGACTGTAGTTTTCTCTGTTAATGTAAACTATATCAAACATGGTAGAAAGCATCAATATTATTCATTATGATTCATGGAACATACCTTTTATTTCATTCATTGTTGTGAATTGGAATCTTGTCTATTCCTTTTGTCTTACTTGGACACTGGGCATTCTAAATTTTATCTTTTACAGCTGTAGTTGTATTTATCTGTATAAATGTGTAAATTCAATAAACCTTTGTGGCATTTATGTTATACTTTTTATGTATTATTCCTTTTTATTTTTTATGTAGTATTCCTTTTTTTTTTTTTTTGCATCATTGTGTAATCCCATATTTAGCCCCTTATGTAACTGCCCGTTTAGCTTTGCCTCAAGCAGTGTGCATATTATTATAACGAGTCAATAAAAATGTAAATGTAAAAGGTAATATACTGTACTAAGACCCCAAACTAAAGTACAAAAACCACTAACAAGAGTGCTCCCCTTATTTCTCATGCAGAGAGCACTACAGCCCGAAAAATCCAACATTGGGTGCACATCTCTGACCAGTATTGCTAAAAGACACTTTTAGGGGGTTATTTTTTAAAGTTAGATTTTTTTTGGATGGGTTTTAATGCTCAGCACAGATGCTAAGCAGCATTAAGCACTACCACCCCATTAAAAAACACAGGGGTAATAATTGCTTAAGAGAGTTGTTTGCAGTATAAGGCAGATGTATTGTATATTGAACTAACTCGACCTAAGGAATTACCAACAGTTCAATATTTTCCCCATTTATCAGCACTTTCCTGAAAGGGTATTCATGAATTAACATATACTGTATCAATGTGTCAGCATGTGTTCAGCTACTTTGAACAGCCAAATACCATTCTGCTCTGTGGAGCATATTAACTAAGGGTCGAATAGAATTTTTGAATAAAATTTGAATTTTTAAAATTCAAATTTAGAAGTAATTTTGGGCTACTTCGTCTATCGAATAGCCCAAAATTTTGATTAAAAAAAAATGAGTAAATTTGAATTTCGAAGTAATGACCCTTTAAAATCCTTCGAATTCAACACTTTGCAGTCTGAGTCCTGAGAATTCGAAGGATTTTGGATGAAATCGTTCGAATCGAACGATGCATTAGAATGATTAGAACGATTTCGATTCGATCTAAAACAGACCTGTGTGGTCCATTTTCGATCAAAAATTCCCCCCCAACAAAATTCAATTGTCAAATTTTTTATTTTTTTCTATTCGAAATTCGACTATTAGTAAATCTGCACTGTTAAATGTGGGGATTAAGGATACTCACAATTTTATTTTGTGCTAAAACCAATCATTCTAGGGAAGAAATTAAGTATATAAAAAATTAAGTGTATTTTTTATATTTAATATTATATTTAATTGCATTTATATTTTTTCACCCTTCAGTAAAAAATATCAGAGGATCATAAATCTGTTCTAGTTACCTAATATTTTACAACTGTTACATTTCTATGAAAATGTATTATATTTCATTTTATACACATATTACTTATCTCTTGGGTGCCAAAATCCACTTATAAAATAGTGATATAGCTACTGAAAGTCTCCAGCTGTTGCTGCAATACAGCTCAAAGTTTCTCATTTAAGGAGCTGGAAAGTGTAATGCAGCAACACCTGGGGGCATATTAATAAAAAGAGGATAAAATCATTTATGCTAACAAAAGAAAAACCTAAATGGCACCTTTATAAAGCTATGTTCTTTTAAAATTGTTTTTCATTAAGGAGAAAGAACGGTATTATCAATGAGGGGGTGACAAAATAGTAACCACCATCCAGTGATCTTTATCATCGGTCATCTCTCCTTTCCAGTTCAGGTGCACCAGCTTTTTACTCTACTGCACATGAGTAAGAGATTATAATGACTGGGGGATGCCTAACATCAAGTTATTGAACAAGGTCTGTCAACAGGCATTTTAAATATTCAGTCAGAGGTAGGGCCACATTAGCTCACTGATGCATTTATCACATGATGGCTTGCATTTTCATCAGTGTCATCAGCCTGATATTGTTTTAGTTCAAAGTGGACATATCTGGGAAAGATCAGATTGCTTGGCAACCCTGGGTCTTTTTGTGTACAGCAGGCTTTACATTGCTCAATATATAACTATTAGCTTTTGGTCCTTGTCCTATCAGTTATAATATTTCTAGGGATTTCACCATTGGAATACCTTACCGCTGCTGCAATGGATAAGTTAAAAAAATCCTCCAACATTTGAATATATTGTGTAATGAAATGTTGTTCAGTATCACCTGTTCAGCTTATGTACAGTATGTCTTAACAAAACTACAGTAAGTAGACATCATACAGAACAAATTAACCATGCTTACACTAGAAAAGGGGTGCCCAGACTTTGTTACCTTGCGATCTACTCTTGCCACACAGCGCCATCATGATATCTACCTTATGAACTCATAGCAGGATGTTGACCTTTTTTTTTTTATTCTTTTTTTTACAAGCGAATATTCATTGAATTTCATGGGCGCACAACTTTTTCTTTATGTGCTATTTTCTTTTTAACTGCAACTATTTTTTACATGTGTACATATTTATTCCTACCAGAACATTAGCCTGATCGACTGATAGACCACAATCAATAATTTGGGCGCCCCTGCACTAGAGGATTTCCCTTTCCCCAAAATGTTTTCACTTTTAATGGTTTTTAGGTTTGTCCTTGAGATTGAGGAGTCCACTATACTAGAATACTTTGAAGATTTAAGAACATAAAAACTAAGTTATACAGTGTACATACACCTTCTGCATCTGTTCCCTTTACACTTATAAGGTTAGTCTCCACAGAAAGGTGCAAAATGATATGCTACCAATTTGGATCTGTCAATTTTCATTAACAATTTTCATTTCCAAATTTACTTTTGAACTTCTAATTTTGACAGGTTTAGACAGTGATTTTAATGTATAGCATTAATATCAATTTAATGGTGTTCAGATCTGCTAACTGGTTTATTTTAATGTTAATATTGTATATATTCTTTATTGACACGTTCTCCCATAACTTTATTTAATTTCCTTTCATTTAAAGTCAAGCCAAAACAAAAATGGAAGCAGGCTTTCACTGATCTGTACATTTTTCTAAATGTAGGCTTCTTCAGCAAATAAACTTTTTAGTTTTTCTAACTCTGAAATTATTGTCTAAGGTCATGATACTATAGCAGCAGATTCTTTCATTAATTTAATTCATTCTATATATCTGGATGACCTCAAATCTGAATTACCAAAAGAGAATCAAGAATTGGACTTCTAATGGATTACATCTAGTAATGGGCGAATCTGGGGCACTTGGCTTCGTCAGATTTTGCGCAAATTTCATGAGAAATTTGCGAAACGGCGAAAAATTTGTGAAACGCCACCAGCGTCTAGATTTGGCGTCCGTTTTTGGATGTATAGTATTCATCAGGGTGGAGGGAGAGGGGAAGGGGGCAATGCCTGAAAGTTTAGGGAGGCTTTTGGTAGGGGGGTTAGTTCTCCTTTAATGATTTCAGTACATTATCTGTTACTAAATTCTGCTGTGTTCATTATGTGGTTGCTTTTTTTTCATTAGTTTTTTTTTTTCTTTATGAAGTTGCAAGGTAATCTGTCAGTTTGCCTCTTTGGCCTTTCGAACAGACAAGTCTGAATGTACCAAATTATGTAAATGAATATGTGAGAAATGCTTTAAATGACTCGCCTGCTATTTCAGTGATCACATCTTACTATAAGCATTACCACCCATTTTTGTGCACAAGTGTCAACGTTTAAAAATTTGCACCTACTTTTTCTTTTAAGATATGAATTTCAACAATAGTCACCATAAAATAAAACTTTCAAATGTATCTTAGCTACTGCTGGAAATATCCTGCCTTACTTATCATTCAGTGGTTTTCTGGCTCACTTTATTAAAAGTATAAATCAAACATTTTATGCCCCTTTGGCACATTCAGCTATGCTTGCACAGCAGTACAGTAAGTCTACTCCTTTTGTAATTTACAGAAAGGTTTGAATAATAATAATGTAATAAGAAAAAGAAAGGTGGACCTAATCTTTGTTAGGTCATTTCTATTTCTAAAAAGATTTTTACTGGGATCTAAACTACTATGTAATCAGAACCATTATAATTGCCGGCTTTTACATTTCGTATTGTCTAGCAATATAAGAAGAGAGAAATGTACTACTGGACACAATCCAAAGCAAATGCTTATTCCTTAGATCAGTCTTGGGGAACATAAAAGAACAATCTGGGACACGAAAAAGATTGATGTAATTAAATCTGTTTTAATGCAATTTACCAGTAGTGTAGAGCTATATGCAAATCTTTTCTTTTACTGGCAGCCAAACTGACACCTGGGAACAAATTGTAGTCATATATGTCTGCCATAATTTATTTTCTTTATATTAAGTAAAAATCTAAATATTTATTAAACTCAGTACTGAGATATGTTTTGCATTTTCATCCAGACTGGCAGAAACATGAAGTGTCTATATTTTAGTAAAAATAATAATCCTATACCATAATGAATGGAAATTGTCAGGCAGGTTGGGCCCATCTTTTTAGATCAGTCCTTTTTAGTTTTTGATATTTTTCCAAGAATTATAGATGTCAGTACAGTATGTTAATAGGTATTTGGTATTCACAATATTATTATTATTATTATTAACATGTATTTCTATAGCGCCAACTTGTTTACAGAATAACTGAAACAGCACAGTAATTGTACAATCAGATTCCCATAGGCAGAGCTCTATCATACAAGTCAAATTCTTAGCAACTCTTGAGGGCCAGCACCAGCTAGACAATGAAATGTCTGAAATGTGTTTTCTCACGTAACCAATTTTATAACAAAAAAATTAACGATTTAAGCAGCAGCTAATATATGACCTGATTGAACAAACAGCGAAAAGAAGAAGCCGTCATGGTATTTGTGATCTGTATCTGGTTTTAACGACCAGACACCATTCTTTGGGGCCTATTTATACTATACAAAATGCAACAGATCCATCTTATCAACAGGCATATTTGTTCTCATCAGAATAACATAGTAAAACTGTGTACACATTTGTTGTAGACAAAATGGAATTTTACCATTGACTTGAACGAGCTATGCCATATATACTGTGTTTATATATATATACATATACATATATATATATATATATATATATATATAAATATATATATATATATAATGTAAAATACAGAGATCAGCGACATAAAAGAATATACACAATTTTATAAATATATTTATGTGACACTTCTTTTTACAACATTATACAGTGTAACATTTTACATAGACAAATAAATAGCCCCCCTTGCCTTCTTGTCACTGAATAACTCTAGAATATAGAGGTGCACTCTGTACTTAGTGCTATTAGCCTAGCCTTTTGCACTACATCTTTGCTCATTTTGGTAATTTATGAAGCTTTCCGGCTCCAACTGCGCATGTGCCATATATGGATGTTCTTGTGCTCACTTAAAGAAGGAGCCCAGTCTGGTAAACATGGCACCCCTGTGCTCCACTGCCCTGTTCTGTATTCTTGGTCAGTATTCCTAGTGTTGACACAAATTCTGGCCATCAAAGGGGGGCCAGTGGGGACTTTTGGCTGTTGGGAGGTTTAGTTCACCTTTAAACATAATAATAACAATAACCGAATAATTTATTTATTAAGGATATATTTTCTTTAGTGTATTCAGTAGTGAAGTCAGAGTTTCGAGACCTGCTCTATAGGGGAACAGATAGTTTAGCCCTTTCAAGACAGTGACTGACAAAGCATATCATACATAAGTTTTCTCAGCATTAATGTGAACAAGGCACTAGGACATAATATAATACATTATCGAGTGCTTAGAGAGCTTAGTTCAGTTTTAGTTAGGCCACTTATGATTTCAGCTTGGCAACTATATGCCCATATGTTTGCACAGATAATATCAAACAAATTGAATTGCTTTATAAGGTAAATAAGTTGGAAGTTGGATGGTGGTGTTGTAGAACATGTGATCTTTTTTTAAAACATATATTTTTGGCATTTCACCTTGTAGCTATGCTGTCTTTGTTCATAGTTTCGAAAATCTGTTCCACAATAACTAAAACCATTAACATTAAAAACCTCAATGAATAATTTAAGCAAGCTTTTTCTTTGGGATTGTGCCATACTTCAAGACACAGTGGGCAAAACTGGAAGTCCATTAGCTGTGGTTAACTGTAAATCAAACAATTACATAATTTTTATATTTTTTGCAAAATGTTGGTGAAGTGAAGTAAACATGAAAAAATTAGCTTATTAGTACTGATCTAGGTTTGTATTCTTACATCCCATCCCATTATTTATATGCGCAAGCAGTTTTGTTTGGGTCCTAGAAAGGTTTACAGCATTTTTTGAGTATCAATTGATAATTAAGTCTTAAATATGTCCATCTACATGTCCATGTACATATCAAGGGTCGAAGTGAGAATTCGAATTTAGAATTAAAATTTTCGAGTTTTTTTAAATTCTAATTCCATTTTTGAGATTTATCATACAGTGGCCCTTTAAGAACTGAAATTCGACTATGCGTGACCGAAAACCTGCAAGATGGCAGAAAAAACTGAAATCGTGTTTCTTACAACTCGATTTGAGTTTGTTCAAATTCTATTTGAGTTTTTGGGTCGATCTTATTCACCCGAGTTAGGAAAATTTGATTATTTAAATTAATTTTGAATGGTGAAATTTCGACTTTATGAACACAAAATTCGACCTTTTGATAAATGTGCCTCAAAGTATTTAATGCCCTGAAAGATTAAAAAACTCCCACCTAACCAGCTTTGAGTTACAAATGTCTCAATATGACATAGAGCCAAAGGTCCTTATTTCTTATTTTTCAATCCGTGCTGTCTACAAAAAGTTTCATGAATTTTCTTACTTGAGCATAGATTAGTTAATTAAAAGTTCAGTCTACTGATTGCTTTGAAACAAGGATTGATCATTTGTGAATAATATACCCATATACAAAGTGCAGCACATTAGGGGGCACATTTACTAAGGTTCGAATCGAAGTGAAAATTTGAATCAAATTCGGTAAAAAAAATTCAAAATTTTAATTTATTTTGGGCTTATTTGACTATCAAATAGCCCAAAATTCAATTCAAATTGGTCAAATTCTATTTGGGATAAATTGCTATAAATTGCTGTATATCCCTATGGGAAGCTCCCATAGCATTTTTGATCGAATAAAAAAAATTTGATTGAATGCTTAAAATCGTTCGAATCGATTGTTTCAAACTATTTTATCGATCGATCGAATTTTTCATATTTCGAATTTCATATCGTTCGAAAAAGAGAATTACGTTAAAACCACTCGATTTCGAAATTCGAAGGGTTTAAATTCGATAAAAATTTGAGGGTCGAATTTGAGGGTTTATTAACCCTCGAAATTCGACCCTTAGTAAATCTGCCCCTAGCTGTCTCCTGATCTTGCAGTGAAAATTAGAGGGAAAAACAAAGGAATAGCTTTCTATCCCACATTCTGTGCTTTTACTGCATATCAATATATATGTGTGTATTGTCAATTCAAAAACCATTGTCGCCTTATCTAGAAGGCACAGGACAACAAGGCTTAGCATATTGTTAAAGTCTTCTATGTTTATATAATATTCTTTCAGATGCATATATTAGTTTGGCATTTTACAATTAGAATCTCGTTTTATTCTTAAACAAAGGAAGGATTATTTCTCTTCTTTTCTAGGAATTCATCATATATTAATCTTTGTTGACTTGTCAAATAATGACAGCGAGAAAAATTAAATAGATTGCAGATAAGTAATCTGGAAGCAGAAATGGCAAATTTACTCATGCAAACTTCTGTTTCATAGCTTGATAGAAAATGCGATTTGATGAAAAGTAAATGTTAATGTGATTCAGCCAAATGACAAATGTCTTCTCAGAATATAACATAAGAAGTGTTATATTATCATTCATGGAAATGTTCACCTTTTCTGTGAATGGTCATAAAAATGATATGTATACTTTCTGCAACTAAGAAGTTTCAAGATTTGATTTTTTTTTTCAATTTAGAAGTGTATTTGTTATCTATAAGGCTTTAGGGCCTTTTCCAGCTATACTGCTTTTATTGATATTGGAGTTTATATACAAAAATAGATCAAATTTGCTGCATAATAGTAAAACATTAAAACATATTACACATGTTTACATACAACAGTAAATCACATTCATCAATCAGAATAAAATTAAGTTTGATGTGATAAACTTGACTTAACTTTGGTTGAGTTATAATTACTATAACATGGTTTGAGCTATGGTATACCCAAAACAAATTGTTCTATTTTTAGCACTGATTTCTATAGCTATGGACTCTGAAACAACATTTCATTACTGTATATTGATGGATTGATCCGACATTTCTATTGCTTATTTTCCATCTAATGCGAGTTGATGCCTGCCTTTTGGCACAGTGCATCAGATCCGCCAGAAACACGTTGAAGACACTCATGCAGTTCTACACTAAGGGTCAAATTTACTAACCAGCGAAAATTTGCAAGCGTCTGCTTCACACCCAGCGCAACACTTTACCAGGTGAAAATTCACTCAGACAACACTATTGTGGAGTTTTGTCCTAGGCTCCAAATGAAAATGTTTTGCAAATATTTTCTAAATAAGGTCCTTGACAAAACATTTTGAAAAATAGTATGTTACAGCAAAAACTTTACAGTTTTTATTACACATGTCCTTTAAGAACCTTAATAAAGACAATAGAGTTGTTATAATGCCCTACACATGAGCCCACTG
Source organism: Xenopus borealis (assembly GCA_024363595.1). Lineage (NCBI taxonomy): Eukaryota > Metazoa > Chordata > Amphibia > Anura > Pipidae > Xenopus > Xenopus borealis. The sequence goes on from CM044432.1 coordinate 37,167,678, forward strand.
TAAAATTAGGGGCAGGTTAATAGCAAATTAGGGGCAGATTTACTATTGGTCGAATTTCGAATTTAAAGGAATTAAAATTTCGACCATCAAATTATTTTGGGGGGCCATTTTCAATTGAAAAAAATTGACCTATTTCAAATCGTTTGAATTGTTCGATTGCATTGTTCGGATCGAACGATTTGAATGATTTTTAAAAAAAATCAGATTTTTCAGGAAATCTTCCATGAGGTCCCCCATAGGCTACGATGTCAATTCAGCAGCTTTAAGATGGCGAATAGCTGAATTAGAATTTTTTTAAAAGAGACAGTACTTCGAATTAAAAATGTTCTAATGTTTTCTATTCAAATCAAATTTTGGGCTATTCGATAGTCAAAGTAGTCCAAAATTACTTTGAAATTCAATTTTAAAAATTAAAATTTTATTCAAAAATTCACTTCGACCCTTATTAAATGTGCCCCCTAATATTCCATATGTTACAAAAAAAACTTTTATGGACTTTTGCAGCCAATCACTCTGAAAAAGTAAAAGTCGCCTGCATTTTTTGTACTTTGCAGTATTTTCGACTCAAAGAATATGATGTAAGTGACAGAAGTATGAGGAAGATCTATTGCCCTGCGCCTCGTTTGAGCTGGCAAAGGCAAAGTCTGGCGAAAGAGATAATGTTCAGTAAATCTGCATTTTTGTGAATTTGCAGAGTAATGTCCATTCGCCAGAGTGAAAAGCCTGACGATAGAGTGTGAATGACCACTCGCCTGTCTCTTTTTCTAGCGAATTGGTGCCTGTGCCCATTAGTAAATTGGCTTTGTCCCTGCTGGCAGTAACACTAGCGAATTGACGCTAGTGAATTGACGCTAGCGTTAACCACTTCGCCTTTTAGTAAATCTGCGCCTAAGATTGTACATGACTCAAGAGATACTTCAGTCTCTTACACGGTTACCGTTTATATTAACAAAAGTAATTGATTGGTGCTTGAATACACAAGTATCGTCACATAATATCTTTTCTAGGCCAGTAATAAAAATCTGTAATTGTAGCAGATGAAAAAAAGCCTATGGAGTAGTAAATGGATAAAGAGATTCATGTTTCCAGACTTGCAATAGGATCTACATAACATACAATAACAGTGATTATTAGTGACAAGCAAAACTTTTTACCAAATTTAGCAGCAAAAATGACACAGCAAAAAAAGTGGGCACACATCAAGCATTTGTTTTGGAATTTGGTGAATTTTCAGTGATGCGAAACAGGTCAGATTCGCCCATCACTTTTTACTAAGCACATGGCAGTTAACAGGGTTTGACTGGGGGGCCAAGGTGTAAACGCATCACACTTTATCTGAATAGGATGTCATAATCTAAATCAAACCATCAACAAAAGTATTAAATTACAAAACCAAAACGCATGAGCAAGTTCTTATTAGGGCTTTTGTTCCATAGCAGTTTGCTTGCCATCTTAAAGAAAGGTTTCAAAAAGGGAGTTGGGGAGTGTAAAATGTAAATGAATCAGTTTGTCCCAGATTGGATGTAATTAATATTAAGAATAATTTTATGTTATGTTTTCTACACATTTCAGGGTCCTAAAATATATGTGCATGGCCAGATGATAACCCCAAATAGGTGGCTAAGGCTGCCTGTAAACAAACGGATAAGGGTCTACCTAGTAAAGGGACCACTTTCCACAGATTATCCTGAGAATGAAAAATTTGCTGACATGGTCCACTGAGGCTCCAGTAATATGGACTAAAGGCATGGGTGGCAGTAATTTCATAGGTCCAACATTGTAAGGGACCCCATTTAAGAAAAGGATTGTTCTAGTCACCACTGTGAGGATCATGTACAGAGAGTTAAAAGATTAAATTTTAACTGACTTTTTTTGCACTATACACTTAGGGGGTTATTAATCAAAGTATGAATTTATCTCAATATTTTTTACTACAAACTCAGATCAAATCCACTCTGGTTTTTGATGCTTATTTATTATATTTACCAAAAATTTGCTTTGTGGAAAAAAATAAAATGTTCCTGTTTTTTCTGACTTTATCATCCATTTTCATGATTTTTTCATAATTTTCACCCGAATACTTAGGGGTATTGCACCAAACCCAGTGCACATCAAAAAAATCATTGGGGCTTCTCCCATTGACTTATATGCAAGCTCGACAGGTCTGAGATGCAAGATTTTCTTATTCACACTTTTCCATCCTCTGGGTTTAATAAATTCCGAAAAGATTTTTTTTTCAATGTCTGCTTTTATAAAAAAAGAAAACCACACATTTTTTGTGATTTTTGTATTTGAGTGAATAACCCTCTTAGTCAACTTACATTGTAATCAATTGCTTTGTCAATGATCCCCATGGGGTCATCGGGCAGTGATTTCCTCCTCACCTAACTTCCTTTCCTTATTGATTATATCAACTGCTAAACTAGAGAAATGTAAATAATGGGGGGGGGGCATGTGCTAAATTATTAAAAAATTTGATTCTGCAATGTAATTTTTTCAGAAATGTATTACATTGCAAATTGAAATTGCACATAGGGGTTTAAAAAAACATATATCTGATGTCAAGTTCAAGAAATTAATTGTATTTTTTAAAAGAGAAACAGATCTATCACATCTATTATGTCCGAAGTTTGCTAGAAATTATTTGTTTATCTGGGAACTTGCATAGAAGCATAAACCTCCTAATAGTGTTGGAGAAGCCGGGATCCATAACTGGATATTATTCAAGCTGTGTTAGTGGATATGTGGCATCATCTGTTTTCAAAAGGCAGCTGAGCAATTGATCTGGGACATCATAGATTTTAAGCCAGCAGTAAAAGCCTTTCTTGAACTAACTGTTTAGTTTAGTTTAGCCTGCGTACAGCTTATCCCTATGGAGAACTTTTCATTTCAATCACTCAATATTTTTAAACTGGGGAAACACTAAACATTAAACTTACTGCCTGGGACTAAATGTTTATGTTCTTCTAGGTAGTTTTAAAAACAGCAAAAGAGCATTCTCATATTTTAATTATACAAGCTTTAATGATGCTTAACTAAGAATTAGGCTAGAACTGATAAATGCTGTAGTGTATGTACCAGCCCAAGAACATATCTTTAGCAGTTAACATATGTGCCTCTGAAGATGTTCCTGTAGCTCACCAACTTTTTTCTGCTCATTAACAACTCGTGTTTTCGGCTGCTGTTACCTGCACTTAGGGTTGACTTACAATGTACAGTATAAAAACAGAATATTAAGTGTGCAAAGCAGTGAAATTAGCATCAGAATATAATGACCAGCCCTGTAGCATCCGCTTCTAAGACAGGCAAACTACAATTTTTTGCTTGATAATTTGCGATGACCCCCTAAGCTTGACTTCTCACCAGCAATCCAAGATCCAAGATGGTGACCTCCTGTGTCAAGTTTGAAGGCCTGGTTCACCACTGTTAAAAGGATGCTGAAGTTAGGCTGGTGCCGCAACTAGGGTTTAGCTCTACCTTAACATGTCATTGAACATGTTTGCACATCGTAAATGATCTCAATTTACACTTTCTGCAACTTAATATTATAATATCCATAGGCTGTGATGTGAGAAGACTGATTGTTGTAGGGAGCTAATGGAGATGGTTAGTGTGTAAACATAGCAGAAGAGTTGATTTTTAAGGGAAATATCCAATGCTGAGTGGTAATTAATTCCACATTATGGGGCTGTTCTGTTGTGCTTTAGATGTGCACTTTGTATCATGCTGGGTTTTCATTTTATTTTGATCCTTTATGTACAGTATTGTTGTCTCAGATGTATATAGACACACATCTATTGTCTATTTAATCATATTATTTAATATCGATGTTATTTTAGGTGTAAATGAAAATCAACTGTTTTTGTTAAGTTATTTGGACTCAAACCCATATAGCATTAT
>CM044432.1:37193584-37206714 GCA_024363595.1 Xenopus borealis
GGATAACCCGTGGAACCACGCCAATAAAGAATCGGGTGAGCCACATCGAATCCCCTTTTTAATAATAAAACACACACAGTTTGCAAATGAACAAATTTTAACTTTATATAACTGTAGTAAACTTGGACAAACTAATACACCATGCACTCCTACACTGGGGACCTGTGGGAATCAATTTAAGGTACTTAACTGTTGCTTCCACACAGTCCTTTATGATATCAAATTCCCAATCCTCTGGAAGGGGTTAATAACCACACAGTTCAAATGAAATGCCCCCTTCCCCAGAGCTCTTATTCCCCAGGTAGTGCTACCTAGCAGGTAAATATAAATGATCTGTCTTCACTTTAGGGCCTCATGCTTGTATCCTTGCCAGTATCCTCCCTTGGGTGGCTCACACACCGGGGTACTCACTGGAGATTACAGCAGCTCTACAACAGGATAAATCTCATCAGTGGCACCTTTCTCCTTCTGAGTCTCTAGCAGGTTGGTAGGTGAAAGGCTGGGCTCAATCTGTAACTCCATAGATTTATTATTAACATGTATTTCTATAGCGCCAACTTGTTGCGTAGCGCTGTGTTTGCTACACTTGCTGGCTTTCTTCAGCTCTCCTGAAGACTCTTGGCTCCAAAGTCAGGCACACCCTCTCTCCCAAGGATGCACTGGGGTGCCCAGCCAATCGGATCCCTCTCCAGCCTGTAACTGAGCTGGATGATGTCACAGGCAGAAAAACAGGGGAGGGATTCCTCTTGTCCCCCACATATAATTAACACAAGAATGGAGCAAGCAGAGGCGCAGAACTTTGCTGAAATTTTCTTTTATTAGGAATATCAAACTACATGTTTTAGGCTCATATGCCCTTTGTAAAGTGTACCTAAGTGTATTAATATATAATTAATTCCTATTGGAAGCAAAACCAGCCTATTGAGTTTATTTAATGTTTTCATGATTTTCATGATTTTCTAGTAGACTTATGGTATAAAGATCCAAATGACAGAAAGATATGTTATCCAGAAAACCCCAGCTCTCAAGCATTCGAGCTATTAAGTCACATGCCTGTTCTATGTCCACCATTATTACCGATATTCTGTGTACTGTAAGTTGTATAAAAGTTCAATACCTGAAGCAATTGTTTGTCATTAATATTGTTGGTTTGCTAGTTCAGGTACACTTTAAAAATAATCTAACAAATGATACAGTCAAAGTTTTGTCATGGTATTGTAAGAGAACAGCAATTTTGTTTCCAGTTACAGTAAACCACCTTCAGATATTGTTCAGTATTCTCAGCCTTTCCAAAATACAAGCCACTTTTTTTAATTGAGAAAATTGAGAAAAAGTATTGGATCTCTTCTGCTGAACTCCACAAGAGCTCTGCCTGTGCTGCATTTGCATTCTGAAAAGCAAAGCAATTGCAAAGTAGCTCAAAAGAACAATGATTAGGGTCAGTGATCGACACATATCATAAATGTACAATTCTACATAATGATTAACAGCTAATGGATTTCTGTATTGTGCACACAGCTAAAGAGTATTCGTGCAGCTTTATATATAATTATAATGGTTTTTCTAGTGCTTACGTTTTTGGGAACCGATGTGGTATAATAAAATCCATATTTTCTCTATGTTTGCATGTCCTCTTGTGACTCAAGAAGCAATTACCTTTCACATGACAACTAATCTGTGAATCTAACAAATGATAAGCAATTTCATCCTCTTCAGCCATCCTCCAGAACAAGGCATTGGCTTGCTAATTATCTACTGTGATGCAAAAAGTGCTTCAAGAATGAAAAAAATAAGGTGGAAAGTGGTCATTTGCCCGTTGCCACTTAGCATATGATTAATAATGAATCCAATAAAACAGAAAAAATGAAGTAGCTTGTTTTGATTACTGACATTTAACATTCAGTTGCTTTTTAACATGACTCACTTTTTGCCCACTATAACATAATTACCTTGCCTTGTATGTATGTCATTTTATACTATTGTATAATACCATTCTCTATTTCAGAAAAGCTGAAATGTAAATCATATGCTCCGATACTAAAATACAAGTTCCAAAATCAAATGTGGCAAACAGGTAGAAATCACAAGACTGCACTCCCCGTCATGTTAGCAACTCCTAGTAATAAATAGTACACATCTGGGCAACATGGTTAGCTCAGTATATATCATAGAGAACCAATGGACAAAAGCCTCAGCTAGAGCACTGTACTTACCACCTTCTTAAAGGGGTTGTTCACTTTTATTTGGCTTTTAGTGTGACGTTGAGAGTGACATTCTAAAACAATTTGCAGTTGGTTTTCATTTTTTATTAGTTGTGTGTTTTGAGTTATTTAGATTTTTATTCAACAGCTCTCCAGTTTGCAGTTTCAGCAATCTGTTTGCTAGTGTCCAATTTACTAGGGTCGTAGCACATTCAGCAGTGATTTTAATGACAGGCGAGAATATGAATTTTAGAGAACCTGAATAGAAAGATGAGTAATAAAAATTAGTAGTAAACCAGGGAAAGTTGTGCTCACCACTAATTTTAAAAACATTATGTGGGGTGCAATGAGGTTGTGAACACAAAATTCACATAGACAAATACAAGAGATCCTCTGCACTCAATATATTAAGGACATTAACACATTTTGTGCCTTAAGCTACTAAAAATGCCTTACCCGTTTAAACATACCAGGGATTGTTTGTCCATATATTGCAATATATTTAAGCTGGCCGACTATGTCAGTCCTCCCATATCTGGCCACTCCTACACTCACTTTGCATCTGATTCATTAAGAATTCTATTGCTTCATTATACATTTTACAAAAGGGACTAAGTTTTACCTGCAACTTACTCGCTGCTTTCAAAGTAGAACTCCCAAACTTGGTTGCCTTTTTATTAGACACCAGTGGGATCACCTGACTATATTTGGAAGGGGTGTGAGTTACAACATGGAGCTGGTCACTGCTCCTGTATAAACTATAACAAACAAGGAGAAGTTGTGCTCACCACTAATTTTTAAAAACATTAAGTGGGGTGCAATGAGGTTGTGACCACAAAATTAACACAGACAAATACAAGAGGTCCTCTGCACATAACATAACATAACAAGGATTGTTTGTCCATATATTGCAAAGTATTTAAGCAGTAGTAGTAACAATAAGCGGGTTATTTACAAAAATCCACATTGACCCATTACATCCCATCACATTTTTGCAATATTTATAAATAAATTAACTCTAAAAATTGTAGTGTGGGAAAAGACTCTTGAAGATTTCATTGATTATCGCCTGAAAACCACAAATGACCCAGGTTATTGTCATAATGCAGTGCAGATGATTATGATACTAAATAGTGATGGGCGGATCTACCCAGTTTCGCTTCGCCGAAAAATTAGCAAATTGGCGAAAAAATTTGCGAAACAAGTCGCGGCACGTTTTTTTTGGCGAATTTTCTCTGGTGTTTTGCTAATTTATTTGCCAGCGACGAATCGCGCGAATTCGCCGCGAATTCGCCCATCACTAATACTAAACTCTACAGTTAGTATAGCCATGGGCGTATATGGTTTGTGTGAAAGAATGGAGGGGTGTGTTTGTGTGTATGCTGGGTTTTAATTTGGAGGGGTTGAACTTGATGGACTTTTTCTTTTTTCAACCCAATTTAACTATGTAACTATGTAACTATGAGGGTTCTGCAATAAAAGGCACAAAATTTCCCCAGGGCAGTAACCCATAGCAACCAATCAACAAGTAGAATGTACTGTTCACCTGCAAGCAAGCATTTTATTGGTTGCTATTGGTTGCTGCTCCAGGGCAAACTTAGTGACTTTTGTTACATATGGGAGCTAATATTTCAATTGTAAATGGGACATCTGCCATTGACATCTACTGTATGTGGCCTCGGCAGACATTTTGCAGCATTGGACTTTAACAAATAACCCCCATAATGTGTAGCCTTACAGAGCATTTGTTATTCAGATGGGGGTCAGTAACTCCCATTTGAAAGGTGGAAAGAGTCAGAAGAAAGAGGCAAATAATTCTATAAAAAAGAAAAAATTAAAAGCTAGTTGAAAAGTTGTCAGAATTAGCCATACTACAATATAGTAAAAGTTAAGGCAAAAATTCATTTCTCAAAAAAAGCCTAAAAAATTCCTACAATTTCCATTTTTTGCCATTTGCACACTGCTTTCCTCTAGTCCTGAATTGTGACAGGTCTCTGGCCTCATTGCTGGCATGGGTGTCAGAGAAAAGTGAGACCAGACATAAAGTGCTGCCTGAATGATCACCTTGTGGATGTAATAAAAGGCACTACGTTTGCAATGGGGTAATAACCCATAGCAACTAGCTATTCAGTAGGTAGCATTTACTGATCACCTGTTTAAAAGCAAACATCTTGCTATGGGTTTCTTCGTCTGGGCAAACATAGTGCATTTTATTACAAATGGATGGGTAGTGCTTTGCCATTCTTCCCCTGGTCTTTGTAAATTAGTAAAATACCCCTCTTGAAATTAACATTGGTTTGGGCTTTAGATAATGGACGTATTCAAGTAACATTTACTTTCTTCTAATTTGATAAAAAATATGAATTAAACTTTTAAAAAATATTAATTAAACTTTTTTTGAACATTATAGAACTTCAGAAGTTTTAGTCAAATATTGTATGACACTAAATAGCAAATCATTTCCTACAGATTTGTTTTTAAATAAAGTACCTTTAAATGGCTATTAAGACTAGTGCACATAGGACATTTGCTAAGGTAAAGCTATTCCTAAGCACATAAAACACAATCCTGCTGAGATAGAGAGCCTACATAATAAAAGTAAAGAGACTTCAACACAGTCTCTTCTAAAACTCATAATACTTGAATTTATTTTGTCAGAAAGGCTATCACCTCTACTGAAGTTGAAAAAAGCATCAGATCAATCTTACTGTGAATAGTACCAGGGTCAGATGGCTTAACCACCCTGCACTACTATAAATATGCTTAACAACCGACTTTTGTCTGCCAACATGGTTTTGTGGAAGGGAGAAGTTGAGGAGGTAAGGAAAAGCACTATAGAAGCAGAGTTTCTAAAACTTCTATAGAAAATTGCTTTAAGTGCAAAATAATGATATATTCCTCTCTTTATGATAGTATTATTATAATAATAATATATTAATAATATAGTTTTATTGTGCAAATAACAATTATTTCCTAATTGTTGTTACTATGTAATCAAGCCATTTACAGTCTTATCTAACTTGCTATTGTCTCATGTACTGTAGGTTGGCCACAGCTTCCTCATAATATTCCATAGCTTCATATTAAAAGCAAGGACACAGTCTCACAAAAATGAAATAACCTAACTGGAATCATGGCCAGACTTACAGCAAAGGGCAACTGCTTGGGTTTTCTCTCCGTCTTTAAAGAAAAGATTACATAACCATTCAAACATCCAAATTAAAAGGGTTGTTCACCTTTAAATTAACTTTTAGTATGATGTTCAAAGTGCTGTTCTGAGACAATCTGCATTTGGTCTTCATCAAATTCCTCAAATTCCGCGACTCGTTTTTTTGGCGAAATTTCGCTTGGCGAAATTTCGCTGGTGATTCGCGAATTTATTTGCCAGCGGCGAATCACGGGAATTCGCCGCGAATTCGGCCCTGGCAAATAAATTCGCCCATCACTACTGGCAACTTAATTAAAGGTATTTTATTAAAAATGTGTTCTGAATTTAGCACCAGTATATATTTGTAAGCATGGTAATCAGGTCTCTGTGACTGGTATTTTACAATATGGGAGAGATATTGGATAGGGATGCAAAAAACTATGAAAGTACCAAAACGACTGCAGTATATATATATATTTTGAGGGAGTGAAATATGTGTTAGATGTAATTCCTTCAAATACATTCTGTTATCTGAACTCACCTACAACCTGAATTGATTTAGTGCATTCCTGTCAGGTTTCTTTACTATATGTAATCAACGCAAATATATTAAATATATACAGACTAGACTGAAAGTTTTTTTAATCACCATTCAGTATATCTTAAATATAACGTTTATTAGATATGAAAATTAAAGGGGTGGTTCACCTTCAGGTTAACTTTTACTATGTTATAGAATGACCAATTCTAAGCAACCTTTCAATTGGTCTTCATTATTTATTTTTTATAGTTTATCAATTATTTGTCTTCTTCTTCTGAATCTTTCTAGCTTTCAAAAGGGGGTCACTGACACCCTCAAAAAACAAATCCTCTCTAAAGCTGCACATTTATTGTTATTGCTACTTTTTATTATTCATCTTTATTTCCTGACCCTATCCTGTTAATATTCCAAATTCTCAATATTCTTCAAGTCAATGCATGGTTGTTAGGGTAAATTGGACCCTAGCAACCAGATTGCTGACACTGCAAACTGGAAAGCTGCTAAATAAAAAGCTAAATAACTCAAAAACCACAAATAATAAAAAATGAAAACCAGTTACAAATTGTCTCAGAATATCACTCTCTACATCATACTAAAAGTCAACTCAAAGGTGAACAACCCCTTTAAACAAAAATATTTTTGCACAATCTACACATAAAAGATCCACTGCAATACAAACTGCCAATGCATCATGCATTTCCAAACCTGGGGGAGAAGTCTTTGCCAGAATTTTCCCCCTGGTTCTGAAAAAGTTGTTGTATTGCATGTGCCACACATACCGTTGCTACCCTACCTAATGTTCTTCCCTGACCCCTACAATGATAGTAGAATAAAATCATAGGAAGACACTGCTCACTAGTCTAGATCTAAAAAGTTTGTAAAGCTGTATTATGAATTCCAAGCAGCAGTGTTCCATGAACATGAACCTTATAGAGTCATATATTAAAGAATAATAATGAAACCTGCATTGGCCAGTAGTTTTGTGAGTTCAAAAGTAAATTAATGCTAAAAAATGTTTATGCAATATTTTATTCTATTTACACCAAACAAAAATATTACTGCATAAGAGAATTTCCTTTAAATAATGTAGCTTACCATTGAAAACCATCTATGATAAGTGGCACATTGGGGGCCTTATTTAGAAAAAGCTATTCATTTCATTTAACTATCCAACTAAACTAGAATCCACGATTGTATCTTATTTATTATTGAATAAGCTGAATTTTTCAAAATTTTTAGGCTGAAAATAGTCAGATTTTCTAGCTGATTCCAGCGCAGACCACAGAAACTACCATATAGGATAGGGACCTCTCCCACTTTTTCCATGCATGGGGTATAAAACATTTTGAAAAATGTTAGGGTTTTTTTCCCACTAAAAAATTAGATTTTATTGTTAAAAAAACTCGAATCTTTCGAGTTTTTTAAATTCAGACTTTGTAGTTAGCAATGCTGAAATGCTGACTGCATGACAGTTTGTATTAATTTCTATTAGAAAGAACTAGGACAGGAATGTGTATATTTTCCCTGGTTACAGGATAAAAGATTAGAAAACATTGTATTAACAAGTAGTACAATTTAAGCTGTAACATGATTTTTATTACTGGAAGAACGGATTTTATTATGTTTTCTATTGAGCAGTACAAAGTCTAGCTGGAAGCATAGCAAACTGTGTTGATGGGTTCAGGAAGATTAACGTATCCTCAGAGAATTCTATACAACCGATTTTAATGTTTCACTTGAAGCAGTTTAGTAAGGGATAATAAACTTTCTTCTGTTTGCCTTGTATAGTAACATGTACAGAAAAAAGAAAATAAAACCCAATCGTAATGAGACAGTTATGTATTTACATGCTTTTCCCAGGTAGTTATTTCTGCAATCAAATATATTTAGTCATGTTTAGATCTTCTCTGCACTACATTTTTAGTTAGTCATATATTAACAGAGTTGGCAATTGCAATAACCCATAGCAACCAAGCAGGAATTTGCTTCCCATATTATATTTGCATTATATTAATCACAGCTAATGTAGGTGGCTTAGTTGTGGATCTGTCTTAGTATAGGTAGATTTAAGAATCAAAAATAAATTGTCAAATGTAATATTTTACTTTGTTTTGGGATGAGGATGATTATAGGGTTATGTAATAAAAGGAACTAAGTTTGCCCAGGTGAAGTCACTTACAGGAACCAATTAGCAGGTAGTATTTGGTCACCTGTTTGAAATTAATTATCTTATTGGTTGCTGTTGGTTACTGTTCCTGGGTAAAAATAATGCAGTTTTTAATCAAGCTTTCTCTAACAAATCGGAACTGTTACTGTAATCCTGATTTGATCTGACCGAGCCTGTCTGGTGTGGGTTCTCTAATCCTCTTCAGTCCCATATGTCTGCCTGTTGGCTGCACACTGAGCCTTACTGGGTGACACTCGAGTAGTGCACAGGGAGGCACTTCCTGAAGTCAAAGTTGTCTGGTAAAAGCAGAAGAGCATGCTGAGACAGGGTAGACCTGGTATTGGGTAAACCGAAACATTTCACATTTTATGAGATCCATTTAAGATAAAGATAAATCTGCTGCTGCAAGTGATGGGGGAATAAATTTGCCAGGCATGGGTTTAGTTTTTTTTGTTTTTGCGAAACATCTGCGAAAATTCGTCAGCAAAAAAAATCAGCCACGACAAAAAAAATTGCTGCGCATCAAAATTGTTGCACACGTAAAACTTGACACGTGTCAAAACTATTTGGACACCCATCGAATTCAATGCATTTGTTCAAGATAGTCGCACATTTAAATATTGTCACTCGTTTCAAAAATTGTTGTGCGTCAAAATGATTTTGACGCCCATTGACTTCAATAATTATCTTGAACTTTCGCCGGTTCGCGAATTATTCAGCAAAGCAGAACTGATTCGCCCATCAACCTCCTTTTGGTAACGTGCTATGCTATGATTTGTACATAAACTACATTGAGTGGCCCGATCTTGTTAAAGAGGTTACCTGTGTAGCCTGCAAAGTATTATGACAAATATTATTTTAAAAGAAAGCCCAAGCAAGAAGGACAGACTACAGTAGTGCATATTACATTGTCCACAGGCTATATTAGCAGCATTCATACTGATTTATTTTTATCCATCCATGCAGCTTGCTACATACTGTGTGTTATATCCAGCTATAAAGAGCATTTCAGTATAAAAATAAAAACTGGGTAAATAGATAGGCTGTGCAACATAAAACATGTTTCTAATATAGTTAACCAAAATGTAATGTATAAAGGCTGGAGTGACTGGATGTCTAACATAATAGCCAACTTCCAGCTTTGCAGCTTTCTAGCTCTGGGTTAGTCACTGATTTTAAAGGAGAAATCGAGACTTACTTGGAGATGCCAAATGTTAGGCACCCCCAGGCTATTGTAATGAATTCCCTGAAACCCTGGCCCAGTGCTCTTATCAGTAGGGATTGGCAAATTGGCGGCATTTTGCTTCTTGAAATTCCACCGCGTCTCATTTTGGATGCAGGTGTTAGTTCATTTTTAGATGGTTCAGTAACCCCCATTTGAAAGTTGGAAGTAGTCAAAAGAAGAAGGCAAATAATTAAAAAATTATAGAAAATAAATATTGAAGACCAATAAAAAAGTTACTTAGAATTGACCATTCTGTAACATCTTAAAACTTAACTTGAAGGTGAATCACCCCTTTAAGTGTACTTAAAAAATGAATTTAAACATTGATGGGTTTGAAATAAACCCAATAGGATTGTTCTACATCCAAGTCATTGCTGGGGCCCAGTTAGATACTGCTGGATCACAGAGCAAATAATTTTTTCATGCCCAAAAATCTCTAGAGTTTGACTTGTTTTGCCAGTAGTCATTCAAAATCTATATGAGTCAGGGCCTAATGGGACCCCTATACCTCCTGGGCCCCCCTGCAGCCACAGGGTCTGCTTCTTTTATAGTTATGCCACTGCTGGGCCCTCAAAATTGATGTTTATTATGGATCAGGGCAGTCTGGCATACTGAACACAATCAATTTAATACTTATGCTCTCAGAAACCTTTTTCTACTGAGGATAAACTTTTTACCATTATCTTTGCCGAGCACTGTTATAAACATATAAAGCATAACTGATTGTCTCTGCTTAGTGCTTTTTATATTATTCTAACAGTATATTTGCTTTGTTAATTCATCAACTTTTCGATTGCTCTGGGGGTATAAAACTGCAATCAATTATACATATGTTCCGACATTTGTTGCTAACTGTTTAATCTATTTTAATTCCACTTATCAATTTAACACTCTGAAACTGATTTAATCAAGTTATTATCTTTAATATGACAGACTGAACTTCTCACAGATAACTCCAGATTCCTTTCCCTTGGCAATAATTCAGAAACTTTGCTGGAAGTAATGTACTTTGTTGTAGCTCTTAAATGCTTACTTTTATATGATCATTATGCTAGTTAAAAACTTTTTAAGTAATGCATTTACTTAAAAGCAGTGAACGCTTGTACACTGAAAATGCATGACTACAAACATTTAATATTGTATAAAACTGGATTAACCTGAATGTCTAAATGGCACCAGCTTTGTTGGTGGTCCACTCTCTTATTCTAGTAAACAAAGTTGTTTTTTTCATACAGTCTATTTATTTGTTTCTCTAGACTCAGCAGCATGCTTAGTACTAAACAAAAGCAAAGGTTCATTATGAACTTCACAGGCCGTTTAAACTGAGGCTCCTTTTCTTTCTAGGCTCTGATTAATTGATACAGAAACCTGTGAATCAAACACTGTCAGCCAAAAGCCGCTAAAAGTGTTTTCAAAGCAATTCATTGTCACATTTGTTACAGATCATTCGCTTCTCCCTCTCTCATTTGTGAACTTCTTTTCATCTCTCTCCAGAAATGTCATTTCATTTTAATAATTCATTTTGAAACCTCCTTACAATGTTTCCAGCAGAGATCTCTGACTGCTGCTTAGCAGCTTTATCTTTCATATATTTAAAGAATACAGTTTCAAACATATTGGGTCCAAGCCTGCTATATTTCATGCACTAGGTCGCTTGTGTGTTGTGCTTATAAAATCAATCCACTTAGTCACAATTAAATGCAATTCATAGATTGAAATGTAGTTTTCATTGTCAGTTTGCACGGCAGCCTTGGATTTGATCACTGCAGAATAGCCTGAAAAAAACACTATTAGATTTTACATGTCTCTTTGGAAAACAGTTTTGAGTTCCTGCTCTTTATACATACATTTGGATCCACACCCCCTAGTTGAAGACTCAGGGCTTTTTTTTTAGTTTTTTATGTTTCGCGTTTTCAATTACAAACAAACAGAAAAACAGAAAAGAGAAAGAAAAAAAGAGAGATGAGGCTAAGGTACAGATTACAGGTCAGCCATTTTCTAGGTCCAACCAAGTACCCCATTTGGCATTATATTTTTCTGGACAACATATTGTTAAGTATGTCAGTTTCTGGCTTGGAAGGGAGTCGTATACATTTCTGTCAGAATTGTAGGGACAGGGAATCCATAAACTTCCAGTGCATTGGGATGGCCTTCTTAGCATAGTAGAGCAACTGTAAATAGCACAGATTATAGTAAGTAACAGAGTGAGTTGTAGGTCACCTGTTAATCCAAGCAAACATATTCTGAGGAGCAGATATTTTGGAGAGCAAGCTTCTCATTGAGAAACTGTAACGCGTCACCCCAGAATCTCAGGATTTCTAGACAGGACTGGAAATAAAATAAAGTGTCTATCTCATCACTGCACTAGGGATGCATTATCATAGATTTTTGCCAAGCAGTAGGGGGTAAGGTATGCTCTGTTTAGGAATTGTATTTCTATATACAGTATCTGTCCCTCATGGAGATAAATATATCTGGGACCAGTTTGAGGGCATCAGACCATTTTTTTTGGCTATAGCAAGGCCCCCTTCAGACAAAGGTGCTTGCAATACCTTGATGTTCAGGCATGGATGCTGCCCATAAAATTCCCTTGAGTATCTTATATACCCCATTGAACTGAGCTAGGGGAGTAGTAAGGGAATTGTGTAGGGTGTACAACTGTCTATAAATGTTTAAGGGATGCAAGCCATACAGTGGTTTAGTATACTGCAACAAGCATAAATCAATTCTTTTCTACATTGACTATATTGGTGTAGTGACTGAATGGGAACATTAGATGGAAGTCTACTTATTCTCTGAATAGTTACACGGAACCCTCTATGTTAAGCATTCAGGCTTAGTAAAAAAAAATAAAGTACCATCTTGTGCCTGGCAACGCATACACATAATTTCCTTTCATAGCCTAAATGCTTTATGTTTATACTGTTAACTAATCAACTTAGTTACAACATGTGCTGTATAATATAATGTACTTATAAATTATGACCTTACTTTACAGTGAAAATATTCATATTAATTCTAGTGAATTTAATACATGCAATAAAGTTAAATAAGTATTTGCCATGCAATTTTATTAATTGATACACATTGTTTTTAATCTAACATTTCAACAATTAACAGGAACTGCTGCTATTACAAAGAGATTAGAGTGCATTTTTAGTAAACAAGTACAAATATATTCCTCCATAATTCAAACATATAGACTGTGATGTATAGCTTTAAATTCATTAATTTAGATTTCTTTATATGAATGCCATTGGCTTTTTCTACAAATGATGTCATCCTGTGTATATGAGAAAGTTTTTAGGCATAATAGTATGTATAATTATTTATTGCATCTTTTATGCATTTAGAAAGTAACTGAAACATGTAAACCATGTTGATGTTGTCTTAAAATCATGTAGGGACTACAGGTTCTCTGGCATGACTCTAACTTGCTTATAATATATAATGCAAAAACCAGAAGAGCTGGGGGGATTTAAGGTGCTAAGAAGCCCACATAAATACTTATCCCCTCTTAGTTTGCACTGTGTTTTACAAAAGATTTGCAATTGCGCACCAGGCATTGAGCCCACCAACAACATATGGGCCATAAGGAGAATAGCTTTGCACTCAGCACCTGAACCCCTGCTCATTGTGAATTTTGGAAAAAAAACCTGTGTGTCTCCTGTGCTGTACCCATTTGGGGGCAAATTTATAAAGGGTTGAATTTCGAAGTGAAAGTAACACCAACCTTTTGTGTGAGAAGCCTTCAGTGGCACACACAATGCAGATTTTGCAAGTTGAAGTTCAATCACTTTCTCTTCATTGTCTCTTCATGGCCTTCAATTAAGCAGCGGCTCATTCAC
>CM044432.1:37237357-37254135 GCA_024363595.1 Xenopus borealis
CTGTTTCCGTTATTTATTCATTGCACCCCAGATTTACGATTTGTGACAAGCACCACTTTACCTTTTACTATTATCTGATTATGATATTGGTAGTTTGCCATGATTTCTACGTATATGCCAATAGAAATGGGGGGGGATTCCGAAAATTGGTGATATTGAGGCACAATAAAGTTGTCAGATTTCCTACCATATTCACAAACAGTTTTCACACAAAATTTCAAATATAGTTTTACTAACATTTTTCTGAATTTGTCTTTGGCTCTAGATAAACTGGTCAGTCTGTCATTAGGTGCCTCTCAGATGTATATTTGCCTTGTACTAATGGTTGTGCCCTTCAGAAAAGAGATTCTCTGCCACAACAAGCCAATATTACAGAACACACACTTAGGGGCAGATTTATCAAGGGCCGAAGTGAAAATTCGTATTAAAAAATTTTTGAATTTCGAACAGTACTAATCTAAAAAATCTAAGTACTGTCTCTTTAAAAATTTCAAATTTGACAGTGCCTTAAACCTGCCGAATTAAATTTTTTAGGGAAAGTCATTTGAATCAAATGATTAAATCAAACGGGTCCAACGATTTCAATCTGATAGAAAACAGACCTATTTGATCGAAAACGGTCTGTTTTCAATCTAATAACAATTTTAATAAAATTAGATGGTTGAATTTCAAAGTATTTTCACTTTGAAATTCGACCCTTGATAAATCTGCCCCTTAATCACATATCAATTCCCATTAATTGTCTCACCTAGGAACATGCCCAGTTGCCCAAGATCCCAATTTAGTTTCCAGTGTGTATTTGCTGCTGACTGCTCATCATGATCGGTGCTGGGAACAGAAGGGAACCACTTAAAAGAGGGTGCAACACTTCTGGGAAGCTCTGTAGTTCTGAGCATGATGCTAGAGGGCTGTGTACTGGTACAAAAATGTAACATTTGCTAGGGTGGCTTTACTTAACCTTTAAATAAAGATCTATAATATAGATATTTAGGGGGCAGATTTATCAGGGGTCAAATTTTGAGTTGATGGGAGTTATTTTAAAATTGAAATTCAAATAAAAAAAGACCAACCAAAATTTATTTTAAAAAATAGAATTTTGAACTTCGGACAAATAGGCTATATTCGATCGAATTAGATTCAAAGTCCATCAAATGACCATAGTCTAAAACAGCAATTTGCCAGGTTTTAGATGGTGAATACTCAAAGTTGAATAAAGAGACAGTACATGATAAATTTTGAATTTTTTAATTTTTTTTCAAATTTGATTTGAATTTGAAATCTTAAAAAATTTGACTTCGACTATTCACCATCTTAAACCTGCCTAATTGCTATTTTATCCTGTGGGGGACCCCCCCAGAACCTTTTTTAGAGTCATTTGGTGGACTTTTTATTTTTTATTTTAAAATACTTCGAATCAAATTAGATTAAATACGTTTGACTTCGATTTGAATGATCGAATACAGCCTATTCACTCAAAGTTAGAAAATTAGATTTTTTTTTTTTAAGTATTTTGGTTGGTCTTTTTTTATTCTAATTTCGAGTTGATGAGAGTTTAAAAAACTCCCATCACCTCAAGATTCGACCCTTGATAAATCTGCCACTAAATAACCTCGAAATTCTAATTTTAAAATTAGATTTTTCAGTTTGACCCTTGATAAAGCTGCCCCTTAATGTAAATGTTAACATTGCCTCATTCATTTCACAAATAATAACAAAACAATGCAAATGTGAGGTAAAAACTTGTTTTTGCCACCTATTTTATGTTTGTAATAAAATACTTATATAAAATACTAATTAATATTAACTGTTTTTCCTGTTTATAAACCTATAATTCCTTTCTGATTACACATAAAATTCTGAACCAAAAAATAGAGGGAATGAAGATTGGGTGAAACAATGTAGAGCTCAAACAAGTGTTGCAAGTGTTACACTGAGCTTTACTCCATTTTAATGTTGTTAAAAAAAAAATTTCTCTGTTTTAACAACATATTCACAAAAGTTCCTGTAAACTGTTCTTTTTTTCACCAGAATATGATAAGTCATGGCTGAGTCTGTATTGGTGGATTTTTGACTTTAGACACTTGTTTTTATATTGGTCAACACAAATGCAATGTGAAGGCAGTTTGGCTGAGCCTCTAAAAATATGTTTGTCCTTTAGTACAATGTTGTAATTTGCTCGCTATCATTCACTTTCTGAGAGTAATCTGTACAGTTCTCACTGATCCAGAAATCATACCAAGTAGTGAGGAAGGAAACAAGTAGGGAATGTATTGATCATATGCCAGCAACAGAAATAAATACTGTCCTGTAGCTTTATTCTAAAGGAGCAAATGATAAAAAGCAAAAGGTCTCCCTATGTCACCTAAATCCTTACCAGAAAGCACTTGGTGCTTAACTAAATTGGTTGACCTGTTATATGGTATTTTATATGATTTAGCAAGAAAATGTCTGAACAAATAAAAATATTTTGTCAAAGCATTCCTTTTAGAGGGTTTTCTGATCTTTTTTCATCTGAATTACATTGTTTAAGCCAGTAAATGTTTTGTGCTTAAACATGAATGTGGGGGAAATTCCCTAGTCTTATTTTACTGCTTTATTGCTGTCAGACATCTTTTGGTGCCTATAATAAACATTAAATTATGATACACGCCAATATTTAGAATTTTCTTGTATTTTTGCAAGGAATTCTCAGAGAAATGAATTTAGTTTAGGGTTGGTAATATTTGCCTAGAGTGCACTTGTATTCCTTTTTAAAGTACTTGTCAGGCTTTTCTCTCAAAATCATCACCGTGAAGTAAATGAGCAAACTGCCCTACTCTTAATGCCAATTTACTCTTCATATTTTGACAGAGACTATATGATATTCCATCTTTAAAAACATTTTAAAATGCAAATGGAATCACTTTTACGGTAAATATTTGAATATCAGTAAGTGAGATTGAACTGCAATTAACCTGACAACCAAATCCATGAGCAACCTTCTCAGTGACATTGTAGATGCTGTCAGACAGAACATTTAAAAAGAAAAAGAAAATAACCAGGATGCCCCAATTTCTAACCTGAAATTCACACAATATTCACTTTAATAAACCTTTTTTTCCATTAGCACCAGTAATTTGCTGAAAATGGAAGATTTCAGTTCATTCAGTAGTTAACAGTAAGATGGAACACCTAGACGAGATGCATGTCTCCTCTAATAAGAAACACCATTGAATACTATATATCTCATTACATTCTGAATGTCAAGCCACTTGCTAAATTATAGATGTCCAACAATTACTGAAACCTGCTATTGATGTGGCAATATTTGTTGTGATTATATTCAGTTTGATTTAAATATACCTTATTTGGCAGGGCAAGGCCATACCTATTTTAGTATTTAGTCTCCTTTCATGGTTATTGCTGCTGATTGAAATATATCTTCAATATTTCTCTTTTTTATGGCTTAAAATAGAATTGAATTCATGGTGGAGTAAAAAAAGCATAATCAATAACTCTACTAAAATACTCTCTAAGACTGACTGGCTGTTATAGTCACTACCCTGCCATTATAAGTCTATGCTAGACACTGGTGTTTAGGACTCCATAGTCTTCCCCACATACTGAGACCAGCTGCCTCAAGTTCCTCCAAAGACTAGTGACCTTCTTCCAGACTTGGGACTGAAACTTTTGTAGTATACAAATCAAACAATAAATATATAGTGGGAAGGAGGTCCCTGCCTCATAGAGCTTACAGTCTAAGTGGATGGAAGGCTAACATACAGGCACAAATCGGAGATGAAAAAGTGCACAAGGTAAGGAATTGTCAGTAGTCAAAGGACTACACTAATGTTCTAGAGCTCCAAAAGGAAGGTTCTTAGATTGAGTGAGGATTCCTTACGAAGGAATTCAGGGATGCTATATGCTTATCCTGTTTATATGCTATCCTTTGCTTAACTGGCAGCCACGCTAAGGATTCTATTTGGGGTTGAGCAGGTTCCCTTTTAGGAGAGAGCAGAAGGATCCTGGTAGCAGAGTTTAAGATTGATTGGAGGTGTGAGAAATGGGAGTCAGGAAGACTGGTTAGGAGGAGAATGCAATTGTCTAAGGTAATGGATTAGTGTGGTGGCTGTTGTTTGTGAGAGAAACTGGCGTATCTTGGCTATATTGCAGAGGATTAATATGATTAGAGAAGGAGAGGGACTGGTCAAAGATGACCCCAATTATATATTGGTGGGGCCACCGAATAACAGTGTAAAATGTGGGGAAAACTTAAAATCATTGTATACAAAATTGAGATTACACTGTAAATCATGGACTACAAACCTACCTATGTTCAGATTAATTCAGATTCATAGTTTTTTTCTTTGAATGAATGCCCTATAGTGAAAAAGGTTAATTAATATTTAAGCTGTGTATCTCACCACATAGTGTAGTTCCCACACATGTCTATTTGCCAGTGAGTTGCGAGATCAGAGATTTGAACCTTGATGTGAAAGATCAAAGAATAAAACCTAAACCAAATCAGTGTGGAAATTATTTTTAAAGTGAAAGGCAAGCTATGTACACTTGCAAGGTTTCTTCTTATTATGCCATATAAAAGTGGAACTCTTTGACTCCACTGTGAGGAACTGATATGATGTAAGCCAGTGGTTCTCAACCTTCCTAATGCCACAACCCTTTAACACAGTTCCTCATGTTGTGGTGACCCCCAACCCTAAAATAATTTTCATTGCTACTTAACTGTAATTTTGCTACTGTTATGAATCGTAATGTAAATATTGAGGGGCCTGGCAGAAGAAAAAAAGCAAAAATCCAGAGGAAAAAATCAGAGGAAGCCCATCAGGAGATGTTGCATTCAGTCTTCAGCTCCCTCTACTTGGCTTGGAGTACTCTCTCTTGGAGTACTCTCTACCCGGAAGCAGCCGATAACACTGCGTGCTCCCGGAATTGGCAGCTACTGCGCATTCCCTTAATAACAAATGGCAGCTGCAACACTATTCTTTAACCCACCCTGTGCAGACAATGGTTTCGTAGTTTGGACACCCCTTAGGCAACCCCTGTAAAACAGTTGTTCAACCCCCAAAGGGGTTGTGACCCCCAGGTTGAGAACCACTGCTGTAAGCAGTGGCATAACTACCATACAGCAGACACTGTGGGGGTACTGGGGAAAACGCAACCTGGATTCTAGTCTGCTTTATTGTAGTCCTCCTGCCTTTCGTACCATTTCCTACTATTTCACCACAAACTAGTGGCAGACAGCAAAGGAGTGCATTAGCTCCTTAGACTTCTTTACTATATTACAATTTATATCATCATTTTAATACAATATCATCCTCAGAAATGTGGCATGTCAAATAATATGCCCTCAGAACTGAAGAAGTCGGATGGCACTGTAATAAAACATGCTATCGTGTTCCCTTCAGAATAGTCTTAGAGAATTCTTTGAGCAAATATTCTAATGAACATTTGGACTAACAATTAGAATTTCATGCAAATATAATTCCTCATATATAAATCACCAACTTTGTCTGTGTCAAAAGAACCCACCAAGATTCGTTTCAGCCTTTCATAGTCATGCAATAATTATACAGAAATAATTCTGATCATGTACATTAATTTATTGAAATGATTGCATTATAACATACCTTAATATTAATTAAAATGACATTTTGATCATTCATATTTCTGAATGCAAAATTATTTATGACATTTTTGGCAAAATTCTGTATCATTAATATGCTGATGAGCATTATAGCATTTCCTATGTGGGAAGTTGGTCCCACTTTTTGAATATAATCCATTAAAAAATTTCAAGTTTGTTCTGTAATGCAGACACAATTGTCTTGAATAATTCTTTAGGCAAGCAGCTTGTTTATCCGTAATGTCCCACTCCCAAATTAACGAAGATGTGTTGTCGTCTGTCTCTAAATGCCTAGGAGAGAAAAAAAGTGATTAAATGTGTGTGTGTATCACTTGTGCTACCAGCAAAATGGATGAGCAGAAAATAACAAGTAGAGTAGGAGGAAAGGTACAGAAAGAAAAGGTAACAACCCCAGGAGATTTTGTCAGTCAAATTATTGGCAGGAACATTTTTCATCACTGCATTTCAGCAAAGTGATTGCAGTTGATTGGATGGCAATTACCGAATGTACTGTACAGATATCTTGAAAGTAACCACTGTAAAATGGCTTAACTTGTAATTGCAACAGTTCTTTCTTCTGGGAATATTGCTGTATTAATGAGGCTGCTGCAATGTATCATATGGCATGCTACTAAAACAACAGCATATAATGTTTTATTTCTTTTTATTCTACATTACTTTCCTCAGAATTGATTCTCATTGTGGGAAACACGCCATTCATTAAAACTGCCCCCTGAAGGATATTTCTAATGAATGTTAATTCAGTTTTAATCCATTTTTTTGTAGTTCAGTGCTGCCCCCAAGTGTAGCTTTTGCAGTCAGAAAAGAAAGAAAAACAGAATGAAGATATCTTATTTTCCAGCTGGCTCACAAGCATCTTCTGCTTTAAATGAAAGTTCTACACTTTTAAACAGAGCTGTACCATTGTCTTCTGCATAAAAACAATATTTTTTATTTAGTTACTATTTTTTGGTTTTATTTTTGTTTTAGACCTGCCAATGCTACTTCAAAATCTCTCTTGCTTGCTGGATAAGGGCTTCCAGATAATGGATCCCATTAAAAAAAAGGAAGAATCTAGAATTGGATAAAATGGGAGACAGCCTTTCCATACTTCTGAGCTCTCTGGATAATGGGTTTCTGGATAATGGATACTATAACTGTACCATGTACGTGTTCTCAACTAAGATATAATTAATCCTTATTAGAGGAAATTTGGGTTTTATTAATGTATTAATTATTTTTTAGTAATTTAAAGTATGGTGATCCCTTATTCGGAAAATCTCAGGTCCTAAGCATTTCAAATAACAGATACCCATACCTGTACCTTACAAACTATGATGCCTGTTTTTAGAAAACCATGGATATATACAATCTAATGGCCAAAGATAGAGAGTAGCAAGCAGTGGGATATCTGAACCACATACAAGAGGTCATGGATTTAAGGATGTATATACACGAGTATAAGCCAACCCGAGTATAAGCCGAGGTACCTAATTTTACCTGCAGAAACTGAGAAAACTTATTGACTCGAGTATAAGCCTAGGGTGAGAAATGCAGCAGCTACTGTCAAACTCTGTTTAGATAAAACATGTATATTTCCCCCATGCAAAACAAACAAAAGCAGTCATGGGGCAAATTCACTAACCTGTGAAGTTGCACTAGAGAAGGCTTTGCTAGCATTCGCCGCACTTCACCAGGCGTAGGTTCACCAGCGCTACGCAAATTCAATAAAATGCAAATTTGCGCTAAGGGCAGCAAACGTTAGTGAAGTTGTACTACTGTTACTTTGCCAGGCAAAGTGCATTTACACTAGAGATGCCTAATTGGCATACGGCGAAAGTTGAAAGTATAATAGAAGTATATGTTACAGCCACTACATTCCAATACACAAGCCCAGGAAACCTTTAATAAATAAAATACAGTTGTCCTATTGCCCTAAACATGTGCCCCCTGTATAGTTGAGTTGCCATATGTTAGGAAATGTAGGGGGGAAGGAGGGTAACCCCCCAAAAAATTACTCTATTTTTCAGACTATCACCCTGAAAAAAAGTAAAAGACACCAGCATTTTTTTGGGACTAGAAAAAATCTATTGTATTGAACTTCGCCAGGTCATTTTAGCACAAGAGGGCAAGTGTCTTGCCCCATAGAGTGCAGGACATTTTTACCTTTCAACTCCATTTACTCCATGACTTTCTGATCCCTCTTTTTTCTTCATTTATCCTCTCTATTTAATGTTTTTCATTTCTGTTATTCTTTCTTTCACAATTTTCTTATTCACTTGATCCTTTTTGATTATCCTTCCTTATTTATTATTTACTTCTCTGTATTTTTGTGTGCCTTTCTCTTCTATTTACTTTTATATCTAACATGCCATACATGCATGCTTTTATGTTACTCTATACAAATCATCTTGTCACACTCTGGCCCCAGCAGGACACTGTCAGTCATGGAGCTAAGCAGATAAGAGGCAAACAGGGGAATGTAATATGTCAGTAAGGCAAAAAGTATTCGCAATGCGAAAAGTTATGCCTCTGTGCAAACAATTTTTGCTTTGCGCGAATTTAATATAGCTTTTGCGAAACCGGAAACTGTTTTACCGACCACTTCCGACAGTGGAAGAGAGTTTGCGAATTTTACAGATTGCGCCAATTCGCAGTCAATGTAATAAAACTTCTTCCTGAAAAAGTCGTTATGTTTGCTCCTAAGGATTACGACACCTTCAAGCACTTCTTAAGAGTGCGAGATGTGGATTTTTAATCTTATTGATGCGCATTCTTTTGCTCTTTGCGAATTTAATTACATTCCCCCCTTTATACTGAACTCTGACCCTGCCAAGTTACTGCGCAGCAGCAGCAACTCCATTAATGAACAGTGTTGGGGCTGATATGGATCTCAAGCAGATCCTAAGAATATCTATTCCTGTCCAAATTAAATTATAGGTCTAGACCGGAAGAATCACACTGACACAGGGCATTCAGTATAGAAATGCTTCTCCTCTTTATTGTGTATGTGCAAAGCTTTTTATATTGGTTGGATAAGGATATGATATGAAACACACATCACAGTCCTTGAGGCACTTGTGGTGATTGGTTGCATCCTTATTTGGGCAATGTTATGCGCAGACTTCCTCAGAGTGCAAAACACATGTTATAGTCCTTGAGGCAATTGAGACTTCCTCAAGGCTGTGTATGCAACAGAGACGTCTGGGAACCTTGGCCTTGGCTATTACATCTAGTAACATCTTAAACAGTATGATATCTGTTGAGCTATAGCTGAGCAAGGAAGAAATGAGTATACAGTAAAATAGACATTTTAGATATATGAAATTTGCAATAGCTATATTTCCCTAACAGGGCCAGGTGAAGCTAACGATCCCTTGAACAGGGTAAAATAACAGCAGCATGCTCCTTGCCTACCCGATTCCAAACTCCTACTCCTGTGAAACCCCCGCCATCTGCCTACATCTCCCCTCCACCTTCACATAAACCAAGTTCTCTTACTTGCAGCTTGGAATGAGGGAGCACACTCTATCTACTGCATATTCAGTACCATCGATCAGCTAGGTAACTTTTATACTGACTCGAGTATAAGCCGAGGCAGACTTTTTCAGTATATTTTGGGTGCTGAAAAACTCGTCTTATACTCGAGTATAAAGGGTAAATTCATGTCATCTAGTACAGCGTGTTTATGGAGTCCAGGAAAATCTGATCAATGTCAATATTGATTGAATACATTATTATGGGTTGTTTTGTCCATAGCCTAATATAGAATTTAGTAGCTCAGGCCACTTGTTATTTTGGGTGTCTGAGATAATGAAATCCTTTTTATAAAATTCTTCTTGCAAAGATGTAATCCTGCAGGATTCCCAATTTGATCTGTGTTCTGTCGGACGAATTTTACACTGCAGGTGTGTGTGTATGTAAAAATCCCACATTGCGTAATTCACATGAATACAGGTTTATTTTTCTGAATTATGGAGTTACAAAACACTGGTTAGAGTAAACTAAACTACCAAGGTCTCCTGAATTCTTAAATGCACAACAACACAAGATATATTATTAATCACAGTAATATTACATTTTACTTCTACAGTCCTGATTATTGAAGTATTATTATATTCACATTGCGTCCTTGCACATTTCACCTGCAATATAATATTAGCATTTGAAGGAAAGGAAGATAAATTACGTTGTTAAAAGTAAATTATTACAACAGGCAAAAGGGGCTGAACACAACAATGCTGACAGATTATTTTTCAGCAACACAGGAGACCCAATAATGGTTGTACATTAATATTGTGCCAAAACCACGGATTGGTATTATGATTATATTATATTTCTTGCATCTGTACTCACCCTGCTCGAGTTATTTTGGGAAATACACAATGTTTAGAGGGTAAAAAAAAACTCCTTTATGTCAAACAAGTTTGAATTGAAACAATTACAAGGTGAAATATTATTTGAATAGAAGGTTACCTTTAATTCTGATGTGTTAAGAAAACTATTTATGGTACCTTAAAGGAGAAGTAAAGCTTAAATAGGTAAACTAGAAATTCTGCACATTATGTTTTAAAATCCTGTACCAAGCCAAGGCAACCACAGCCCTTTAGTAGTGAAAATCTGTTTCTATAAATATCCCTCCAGTAACACCCCAGAGGGGCCAGGATCGTCCCGGGTGCTATCTGCACTAGCAGAGTAAAATTTCCATATTAAAAAATGGAAATTCGGCTCTCAAAGTTACTTGATTCTTTATGAGTGTTTGTCTGTAAGTGTGTGTCTGCCTGTGAGTGTGTGTGTGTCTGTCTGTGAGTGAGTGTGTCTGTCTGTCTGCCTGAGTGTTTGTCTGCCTGTCAGTGTGTGTCTGTCTGCCTGAGTGTGTGTTTGCCTGTGGGTGGGTGTCTGTGAGTATGTGTGTCTGTGAGTGTGTGTGTGTCTGTGAGTGTGTGTATAGAAAAGGCCCATCCTGTGGAGAGAGGGTCAAATGTAACTGGTGCTCTGCCTAGTATAAGTATATATTCTTTACTTTAAAATCATATGCATAATGGCATTTGTTTTTTCTTATTTTCCCCACGGAAACAATATATAGCACTGCCTATAAAGTGGTGCAATTAGTACTTTTATCTGTTTTTACCACTTTTTGTTCATATTTGATAATTGCAAAATATTAAAAGCAAAGGGGTTTGTTAAGACTTGTTTTATGGAAAAATTTACTATCATGGATCAAAAAGCTTTCCATTGGTGGAATGTATTTTCATAGAAGGATTGCAGCAGCAATCAGGCTTTTGTTAAGTGTATTGTAATTGTTCTTCAAAACTGTAGTTTTAAAGATCATCTAGGATGTATCGTTTTTCTAAAAAAAATGGAAGTAATGTTGTAAGTATCACTACAGGAAGTATGGGATAAATATATGCACAGGACCTTTGACTAGTAATACTAATACTAAGGGGCTAGATTTACTATTGGTCGAATTCGAGGTTGAATTAACCCTCGAATTCAACCAATCGAATTGTGGTCAAATTTAAAACCTTCAAATTAAAATAACAAAAATTTGATCAAACAATTTTAACCATTCGACCAAATTTTTTTTTTTCAATCTAAAAAACTTAAAAAACCCTATGGAAGCTTCCCATAGGGTTTAATAGCAATTTGGTAGGTTTAATCTGGCGAACTAGGCAGTCGAATTTAAATTTAAAGGGCAAGTAATTTGACTGTTGAATATTCTAATAGAATTTTATTCGAATTATTCTAATCATTCTATTCGATCGAATTTTCAAAATTAGATGGTCGAGGTGGCCACAAAAAATATTCGAAAATTCGAATTCGAATCTTTTTGAAAATTCAATTGAATTTCAAATCATTCATGTGAATTTAGTAAATCTGCCCCTAAGTAATCCACCCAAACATTGACGGGCATATTTATCAAAATCTGGATTTTAATTAAAAAAGTCAGACCAAACTAGAATCCATGATTGGAGCTGATTTATTATTTTAAAAAAAATTATAAAAAATTGCCCAAATTTTACAGATTTTTGCTGGAAAAGTCAGATTTTCGGGCTAATTCCAGCTCAGACCACAGAAAATTCCAAATAGGATAGGGCTTCTCCCACTGACTTATATACAACCTTGGTAGGTCAGACTTCTACCATCCTCAGGGAAAAATTCTAGGTTTTCTTTCCACAAAAAATTTGGATTTTATAGTACAGGTATGGGACCTATTATCAAGAATGCTTGGGACCTGGGGTTTGCCAGATAATGGATCTTTCTGTAATTTGGATCTGCATACCTTAAATCTAGGCTGGTTTTGCTTCCAACAAGGATTAATTGTATCTTAGTTAGGATCAATAACAAGCTTCTGTTTTATTACTACAGAGAAAAAGGAAATAATTTTTAAAAATGTGGATTATTTCATTATAATGGAGTCTATGGGAGACGGCCA
Organism: Xenopus borealis; assembly: GCA_024363595.1. Lineage (NCBI taxonomy): Eukaryota > Metazoa > Chordata > Amphibia > Anura > Pipidae > Xenopus > Xenopus borealis. Next base: position 37,249,417 of record CM044432.1, read on the forward strand.
TTCCAGAGCTTTCTGGATAACGGGTTTCCAGAAAAGGGATCCAAAAAAGTTTTTTGGGGTTTTTTTGGCATTCTGAAACCCCCTGAATGTTTCCCACTTTGATTACTTTTGCATAAGAATCATCACAATCATAATTGACACACTCTGTCTGTGAAATAGTGAATTCCCAGGAATTCTTCTGGATTACCCAGTTCAATGCTGAATCACAGTAACATTATTTCTTATCTGCCCAAAGTTGCAATGTTACTTTAAAGTAAAATATTATGGTTAAATAAAATGTGCAGATTAGATGCAACAAACAGTATGCCTGCATACTAAAAATGTTTCTTTGCGGTGCTTATCACAGCTAAAGCAGCCTGGTGCTTTGTCTTTTTTTGAGGTCACACTGAGCCTTTTGAGCTGGAGAAGCGCTATCATAGAATGAAATAAGAATTGATATCAAAGGTTCCAAAACAATAGAATTCTGTGGCTGGAGAACTCTTAACTTTTAATGCATTTTCTAACTACTGTACAACATTTTCATTAGTTTGTTTCTTTACATATTTACAGCTTCCTAAATCTGGCAAACACTATCTCTGTGTAATGAACATTGTGAGCTTTTGAATGTTATATGCATCTCATAAATAATCACTAGTTTTGTTATTACCTAATAAAATTTCAGTGTTTTATTTTATCATGGTATTGTTATATTTGTTAAGCTTGGTATTTTCAGTTTACTTAGTAAGTTCGTTTTTATCTTATTTACATGATAATTCTATAATGTCTAACTATATTTCAACTTTAAAGGAGAACTACACCCCCCACCATAACCCCACTATCCAAACCATCTTTCTACCCACAATGTGTTTTAGTATAATTTTTCTTTACATTAAAGCACATTGCGGAGAGAGGGCTATGCTTGGAAGTGTAGGAGGACTTATGGTGGGGGCTAGTTCTCCTTTAAGTTAGGCATTTTAAGCATTTACTAAAACTAATTTTTTTCGCACTCTGGTATTAAAAAGAATTAAACAAAACTCCCAATCCCCTTAATGTACCATTAAAACAAATTGAAAAAAATTGGTGCGAGGAAAGGTCACAGCAAAATTGTGCGTAAATTCGAATTGTGTGACTTTTTCAATTTGAGGCCCAGAAATTCAACTTGAATTTAGTGAATACAGTCCAAATCACAAAGGTTAAAAATGTTCCAATTTTTAAAGGAACCATTGACTTCAACATGATTTTCACAGGTTTTATTTGATTTATTTTCAGATTTTGAATTTTTAGCAGCTTCAGAGCATAATAAATCTTGAAAAATTCAAGGTTAAAAAATAGGCCCCTATATACAGTATTGGTAAAATTGATGGTTTTACTATGTATATTTATTTGATACAGTATATGTATATATTCAGTGTACTTATTTATTTTTTATGTTTAATGTGTTGTTTTAATTGAGTAGGTTTGCACAGCCACAATTAATTATTGTTAATAATTAAATATGTTAAGAAAACCTCAGCTCCACTGTGTATTATTTTATTATTTGTGGGTGACTACATGAAGGCACTTTACTAACATGACTAACTATAGCTTTTTCCAGGCTATACATGCTGGAACTATTTTTACAAAAACATTGATGTGAAGCATATTGGGTTGGTAATTATTTCTCCTAAAAGTGGCCATCCACATTTTGGGGAACAAATCCAATCTGAAGATATTGCCAGATTCAGAAGAGGAAAATATTCCTTTTTGGCTTCAACTAACATAAGAAGCTATGTATTTCCTCACTTCAGGCATCCAACCTAGTGATGAGCCAATATATCCTGTTAACACTTCGCTAAAAAATGCATTAAAATCAGTGGTCATTTTTTTATGGTGGACATTTGTCATGTATTAGTCAATGAGCGTTTTTTCTTATGGCGGACTTTTTTCATAATGCATTAAATAAAGCCAATGGATGTTTTTTCTTATGGTGATTTTTTTGTCCAAATGCATTAAAGGGATACTGTCATGGGAAAACATTTTTTTTTCAAAACAGTTAATAGTACTGCTCCAGTAGACTTCTGCACTGAAATCCATTTCTCAAAAGAGAAAACAGATTTTTTTATATTAATTTTTTAATTCTGACATGGGGCTAGACTTAGGGGCAAATTTACTATTATTACCCAAAATTAGTTTGACCAAATTCGATATTCGATCAGTCGAATAAATCATTCGATCATTCAAATAATTTGTACGATTCGAATCGAAGACTTTGATCATTCGAATTCTATTCGATCAGGACTTAGCCTCAGAAGCCTATGGGAGGGCTCCCATAGGATTCTATTGCAATTCGGTAGGTCCAATCTGCCGAAGTAGGCAATCTAAGCAACTTAAAAAATTAAATCCTTCACTGATCAAATGATCGAATATTCGTTCATTCAACTCTATTCGAATGTATTTAATCGTTCGACCTATTCGATCAGGACTGGGAGTGCTCCCATAGGCTTCTATTGCAATTCGGTAGGTCCAATCTGGCGAAGTAGGCAATCGAATAAACTTTAAAATTTTAAATACTTTCTCAACTGCTCCCATTATGTGACTTGTGCCTGCACTTTAGGAGGGAACTGCTTTCTGGCAGGCTGTTGTTTTTCCTTCTCAATGTAACTGAATGGTACGCAGTGGGACATGGGTTTTTACTATTGAGTGCTGTTCTTAGATCTACCAGGCAGCTGTTATCTTGTGTTAGGGAGCTGTTATCTGGTTACCTTCCCATTGTTCTGTTGTTATGCTGCTGGGGGGGAAAGGGAGGGGGTGATATCACTCCAACTTGCAGTACAGCAGTAAAGAGTGATTGAAGTTTATCAGATGACTTGGGGCAGCTGAGAAACTGACAATGCACAAGTCACATGACTTGGGGAAGCTGGGAAACTGACAATATGTCTAGCCCCATGTCAGATTTCAAAATGAAATATAAAAAAAATCTGTTTGCTCTTTTGAGAAATAGATTTCAATGCAGAATTCTGCTGGAGAAGCACTATTAACTGATGCATCTTGAAAAAAAAAATTCCCATGACAGTATTCCATTTTTGTCCTAATGCATTGAAGTCCATATGCATTAAAGTAATTGGCCTTTTTTTCTTATGTCGCGAATCCATGGCTGGTGAATAAATTTGCTCATCACTAATCCTACCCTTTCCAGAAGCTATTTACTATATCTGACCATGGGCGTTGGAACTGGGGAGCCAAAGGCACTCCAGATATTCCACCCCTGGTTCCAGATGCAGTTTTGTGCTTTGGTTAAAATGACCACTGGCCCACCGTGCCCAAAATCATCTTTTGAAGCATCTTACTGAGAAAGCCCTTTTTTTAAATCACCCATAAACTCTCATGAACTTGAGATATAAATTTATTATAAAAATAAACTTTTTCAAACTAGGGTGAATAGGATCGACCTGAAAACTTGAATCGAATTTGAATGTCAGGGCAGCTGCAAAATTGATCCCTGGACCTCTCCCATTGACTTATACAGCACTTTGTCAGATTTTAGGTGGGGACTAGGCCAATTCAAGTTCTTAAAGGGCCAAAGTATGATAAGTCTCGAAAATTTTATTATAATTTTTATAAAAACTTGAATTGAGTTTGTATGACTCCCTAGTCATATTTCACAGTTTTGGCCAAAAAAAATATTTGAGAATTCATATTCGAATTTCCGAATCGACCCTTATTAAATCTGCCCCTGAATATATACATATAAAAAAATAAATAAATACATTTCTTAATTTTACCAATATCTAGAGGCCTAATTGAAATTCTACCCTTGATAAATCAACAGATTCAAACTACAGAAAGACCCATTATCCAGCAAGCCCCAGGTTCCGAACATTCTGGATAACAGGTCCAATACCTGTTTAACTCTTTAATGATGGCACATCTTGCTACCCCAAGCATTCCAGATGCTAGATTCCATAAACATATTCTACAGAATGTTAAATGTTTATAGACGTTGAATCAAGGTTTTTCATTGTAAAGGTCTGGGATCCGTTATCTGGAAACCCATTATCCAGAAAGCTCCAAATTATGGAAATTTGTCTACCATAAACGCCATTCTATCCAAATAATCAAATTTTTTTAATGATTTCCTTTTTCTCTGTAAAAATAAAACAGTAGTTTGTACTTGATCCAAACTTAGATATAATTAATGTTTGTTGGAAGCAGACCAGCCTATTGGGTTTATTGAATGTCTACATGATTTTCTAGAAGACTGAGGTGCAGATTTATCAAGGGTCAAATTAAAAATTTGAATTTCAAATTTTTTTATGGCCAAAACTGTCAAATTCAACTAGGGATTTATTCAAATTCAATTCAAGTTATTTTACAAATTTGATTCTATATTTATCATACTCATCCTAGGATCAATTTGGAGTTGTTTGCAGCCTTCCTGAGATTCGAGTTTTTTTCGGAAAAAGTTTTTAAAACTCAAATCGAATTCGATTCAAATTCAATGAGTTTTCTGGTATTCATCTGAGTTTACGAAATCTGATTTCTTTCAATAAATTTCGATTGGTTGAATTTCAAGTTCATGGGAGTTTTTTAAAACTCATTACTTTGATAGTTCAACCTTTGATAAATGTGCCTCTTAAAGTATGAAGATCCAAATTATGGAAAGATCCATTATCCAGAAAACCTTAGGTCCTAAGCATTCTGGATAACAGGTCCCACACCGGAATATCTCTTCAATCACCTCTTGCTGCCCCAACCATTGCA
>CM044432.1:37256915-37274615 GCA_024363595.1 Xenopus borealis
CCTTTTTTTGTGTAGATATATATATAGATATATATGTATGTATATATGTCCTGTTATAGCAGTACAGTAACATCTCCATTAACTGAACATAATTGTGGAATTTAAATTATTTTGTGGCATTTCTTTCTTCTTAATAAACTTGTACTGCATATGATTATCTGTATTCTGGGATTCAGGTTTAATCATATTTGTTGCACCCTCATAAAAAGACATTTTCTTTGATGAAGATTTGTAGGGATCAATATCAGCTACCATTTGTAGCCCTTTGCATGTCTTTGCAAACAAAATATCGTAAATATTATAAAGGTGATGAAGAAATGTTTTATTACATCATACAATGAAGCTATAGTACAAAACCAATATGATTAATATCAAGATTTTCATATGAATGGGAACTGTATGATTTATACTTTCATTATTATAGGCCAGCTAGCATAATGATTAGCAATCAGTCACTTTTGCTCCATAAAGTGATTCCCCATATACTTTCTACATGCTATGAAAATGAATTAATACACTATTTAGATTTTAGCACCGGCTGGTAAAACTAGAATAAACACAATTAAAACATAATATAATTTATACTGGGCTATAAATATATAGCAAGAGACTAGAAACATCTTAAATGTTGCCTGTACATCTGTAAAGATGGAAACACTTAGCCTAAAGGATGATTAGAAAGGAAAGGACTTAGTACTAAAATTGTATTTTTCTAATAAATGTTCTTGGTCTTAATAGGAAAGAAAAGCACAGCAGTAGACTGTGGTAAACATCACAGGGACATTGCAGGTGATAGCAGTTGACAAGGAATCAATTATGCAATTGCTTCACCAGGAGATATCAGATTACAACTCTGTATTGAATAAATGTGCCCCAGATTTGTCATTATTATGCAAAATTGTGGCAGATGTTTAAAATGAGATCATCTTCACTTAGGGCGTCATGCTGGTGCCATTTTGTCCCAATGATTATGCTCTGCTTATTTTATTCATCGTGTAACTCTGAAACTTTTTTCTTTCTTTTTTTTTTTAACACAAAACATAGACTTTGCAGTTGCTAGGATCAAGGGAGCAGTGAAAAAAAGTTTAGGACAATTATATTTTCCACGTTCTTTGAAATTGCTCGATTTAATTCTATCTTTGGGTATGTCTTTATGGTGAGGTGCTCAACTCTTATTACTGAAATTATGTTATTTGATTTTTATTCTTAGTAACACTAGGCATGTGCTGCTGTTATTTTCCCAAAAATGCAGATGAATGCCAAAGCAGTTGGCCTGAGATGAAATGAAAATATTTTTTTACAATGTCACAATGACTCATTCACTGTAAGGATTTTATGTGTAGCTCTCAAAATATGACTGTTTCTTTTTCTATATTACTTACACTAAAGCCATAATAAAGATTTACATGGGTTGGGCCATAATGGATATGGAGGAATGATCTTGGTTTTCAAATGTTGTATAAAACAAAGGAAACATAGAAAACAACAGGTCTCGCTTCTCATGTTTCTATTACACTATAATTGTTTGGTGTTTTACCCTCTTACTGGAGAGCTGTTGAATAAAAACGCTAAACAACTAAAAAAAAAAATGTAAATAATTAAAAAACAAAAAACAATTGCAAATTGTTTAAAAATATCACTTTCTATGCCATACAAAAATTTTAACTCTAAAGTAAACAACCCCTTTAAGAGCCAGGTCAGTAACTTGGACATATACCAGTATAAATCAGTTATAACATATTGCTGTAAATGATGACTGGTTTCTAAACGGCACAAGTGACATGTATGTCCATCCATCTGTTTTTATAGAGAAATAGAAAAAGGCACTTTTGACCTTTGGAGCATTTTGTAAGAAAAATGGTACCACTGAACTTTGCATAAATGAAAAAGATTTATATAGTGTATATAGAATTTACAGAAAGTACAGTACACAAATACTGTATCTGTATATCCAAGTTATTGCAGATCCAGATCCATAATTTGTTTCCATTTGGAGCCAAAAAGACCTTCTCTAAAGGGATCACAAGTAAAGAAATCTGTCTTCCAGTTTATGTAACACGAACAACTTTATTTTGAATTAAAATAATTATTGTGCTGTTTTTACATCTTAACCATTTTTCTTTTGTACCTGTCACCTTTGAATAACATCCTGCTAACTCGCAGCATACTGTACATGCTGTTCCAGTTATTTCTCAAATATGGCTTCTGCTCAATATATATTTCCGCAATACCTATACAGCTTTATAATCTATTAAGCCAAACTTCAATAAAATCTGCAGTGCTGGTATCCTTGAGAGACTAACATGCTCTTAAAATGAATAAAATGCATTCAAACAATCTTGAAGCTGGAAGGTTTAGGTATATGCATTCCTTAGCCAACAAAGACTGTTTGGAACTTTGCAAGATCACTGTGTCCAAATTGAAACTAGTCATTTTAACAGCATATAATAGAAAAACAGAAAGGATGTTTGGAAACAGCAAGTGGACATATATCTGGTATGTTTACATGACATTGCTTAGTCTAAAAATGTATCATATATTCTTCATCTGCAACATGTACAAATGACCTGCTCCAGTGTAATCCATTGATGTCATAAAGGAAAAATCCAGATATAGGCTGCTTTAAGACATGAAGAGGCCATTTCCTCCAGAGAGCTAAAATGGGTCACTACAAATAGATTAAGATTCTAAAGATATGCTGCTAAGAAAACATTCTACGAATCATATCATTTTATATTAATTTTAAAACATTAAGGGGGTCATATATTGCAATATATTCAAGCTACCCAACTGTGTCAAAGTCATCCCTGATCTGACCAATCCAACACTTGCAGCTTTTCCATGTTTACCTCTCACCTTTGGGCAAAGCAGGGATCACCTAACAGAAGCACAAATAGAAAAGTTGAGATGAAAGAAACAAATAGTGTACTAAATAGCATGTAAAAGGGATAGTCTTTGTGGCCACATTCAGGTTACTGTAGTACGGTGCAATATTTTCAGGACAGCCTTCCTGTGGAAAGTGATCTCAAATATGCAAGCCAGACCTGTGGAATGGAGTGTCTGGCTTGCCTGTTCCTTCCAGAACCCTATAAGTTCTAGGATCTGGCAACTAAAGCCTTTAAAAGGAGAAACCCTTCTCTGTTTAACCCTTTTTCTGGAGCTTACTTCTCATACTGGGGAGAAAATACAGGAAAAACACCTTTCCGCATCACTGTGGTCACTCTACCACATAAAATATATAAAAAATCCACTATTGCCCAAAAGACACTACACTTACACTTACTCACATGTTTGAATCCTGAACTTTCCCTTCTAAACATACATTCTGCAAAGACAGAGCCCCCTGAACTACATGTAGTTGGGCACTTCAGAAGTGCCAGAACAAAGTCATTAAATATGTCAGGTGACTAATTATGTCATAACACTTAGGGGCAAATTTACAATTACTCCCAGAAAAAGTATTCAACCATCGAATGCTTATCGAATTGTTTTAGACTATGATTTTCCTCGATATTCGATCGAATTTTCAAAAAGATTCAAATTTCGAATATGCAAATTAGGCATATGCAACCAAATTCGACCATCGAAAATATTCGAATTCGAATTTAATTTTATTCGAATATTAGAAAATTCGATGGTCGAATACTTCCCCTCGAATTGCGCAAAAAAAATTCGAAATTCGAATAAAAATTTTTTTAATTCCCCACTTTTCCCCCACTATTCCCTGGTCGAATTTCAAATTTTTTTGGCTTTCGAAATTAGACCCTTAGTAAATCTGCCCCTAAGTCTCTGAAGCCTATGGGGAGCTTCCCATAGGCTTCTATTGCAATTCGGTAGATTCAATCTGGCGAAGTAGGCAGTTGAATAACTTTAAAATTTTGATTCCTTCGATCATCGAATTAGCGAATATACGATCATTCGATCTATTCAATATTCGATGATCAAAGAGGCCAAATTTCACTTTACGATTTCACGAAAAATTTGTACGATCGTTATTCGATCGAATTCGATCGAACTTCGTTTATTTCACGTGAAATTCGTAAATTGCCCCCATGGTGTGTCACAAAGATTATGCCTATTTCCTGCTTTTAAAGTCTGGTAATAACGTTTTTTTTTTATTTGTTACTGTTTGCATAAGAGATGCTTCCTTAAAAATCTTATTATGTGTAGACTACTGTACATACCAATCCTTCCATCTTTTTCCCTAGCTCTGTTGTCTGCTTCTCACTGTCCTGTGTTACAATGATTGACAACTCTGCATCAGGTACAGTATGGGGACCTACCCATCTCTTCCATGCTTATTCCACCTTAGTTCCTTATAAGTTTAACCAGGCACTGGTTTGATTGCCATCTTGGCAGGAAGAGGCTTCAAATGGGGCTTTTTGTCTTCCTCTGGATCAAATCTCAGTTTATATATAAAGGTTGCACTTGATGAACATGTGTCTTTTTTCAACCTAGCTTACTATTTACTACGTATGTAACTATGTAAGTGATGGCATGTCCTGCGAACTTGTCCAAAAATGTCATGTCGAGAGACTAAGCACAGTACAGCAAAACAATAATTACAAATAAGTACAAAATACAATACAAATAAATAAATGTTACTTTAAAGGTGACCCTGCCCATAGAGCTTACAATCTAAATGAGAGCATTACAAATACAAATAGGAGAATATTAAGTGCTGTAGGTTACAGTGGGCGACACTGCAGTATAAGTGCCAGTTCAGGTGTAATGCAAGTGATCCAAGAGGTAGTCTTTGAGTTTTGTTCTGAAGCAACCGAGGGAGGATTCTCTCCAGATGAATTCAGGAGAGAATTAGCAATATGAACATAAGTGTTTTCATAATTCTTCAATAATTTTTTGTACTTTAGTGTAAAGTATCTTGCAAATGCATATTTAACAAGCCGTTCGCCTCTCTTGTAATTACTTCCTTGGGGAGTACAACCTAGCCTTTTGTCTTTTTAATAGGTGCTATTCATTTTTAATGGATAAGCAAAATGTTCATAGTACGGGAAGCATTGCAATGAACATTCATTCATGGTGATATGCATACCAATGATAAAAATGAGAATGGGGTCAATATCATGTACCTGGCCTTGTCTGTTCTACTTAATGGACATATTAATAACTGGAATAGCCATCTAGAATAGCAGGATTCCATAGCTTCATAAAAGAGTATCATTCTCTCCCAATGTGACTAAACAAGCTTTTAATGAGGTCTTTAATGTTTTTTGCTTACACAAAGTAGAGTGAGAATTTACAATCAACAGAATAGGATCAGTATTGGATTGTATTAGTATTATCTGATACAGAATTTAATTTAACAGTTTCCAGAACTGTATACATGTAACTGAGCATTGTAAAGATGTGCAGAGGTCATTTATGTTTTTGCTTACACAAAAATTAATGGGAATTTTAAAATGAACAGAATAGGATCAGTATCGTATTAATATTAGGTGTTACAGAATTGAATCTAAGATTTTCCGTAACTGTTTAGATGTAACTGGTTATTGTAAAGATGGGCACTGTGTTTCATTGCATTTAAAAATAAATACAAATGCACAAACAGCACATTCACTAGAAGATTATAAACTAAAATGGGCACAATTTCCTATTTCTGATATGCAGATCAAACAGTTGCAAGCTCACTTTTTTACAAAGCATGATGAATATTAAAATGATAAAGCACATGAGAAGAAGGTAACCCTTGTGATATCCAATACATATCAATGCACATGTGTTGGGAGCATGACCATCTATCTATCAGGTGATTGCATAAATAGTACAATAATAAATAATTAATAATATATAGCACGCAAATGTGGTGATATGATTTTTATAGTAAAAGTGGTGTTAATATTTATGTACATACAATGTCCATATTCACAAACAGAACTACCAGAATTCAGACTCATCTAGCCACATTTCCTTTTTGGTGAAAGAAAGACTTTTTACAGATACTTTTGTGACTATGTCATTAAAATGACAAACTGTACAGCTGCGAATCACCTCATGGCAGGTTTTGGAAGAGCTGAAAAAAATTCAGAAAAATGTTTCTAAAATGTTCTGCAAGACTAAGGGGGAAATGTAATTAAATTCACAAAGAGCAAAAGAATACGCATCAATAAGATTAAAAATCCACATCTAGCAATGTAATATTGTTCCTTAAACTGTTATTGCATTGCGAATTTTAATGTGCATAGCGAATTCTTAAGAAGTGCTTGAAGGTGTCGTTATCTTTTGGAGCAAACATAACAACTTTTTCAGTAAGAAGTTTCATTACATTGACTGCACATTGGCGCAAGCTGTAAAATTCCCAAACTCTCTTCCACTGTCGGAAGTGGTCTCTAAACAGTTTCCGGGTTCGCAAAAGCTATATTAAATTCGCACAGAGCAAAAATTGTTCCCACAGAGGCATACGTTTTCGCATTGCAAATAGTTTTTCCGTTACCGACTTTTATTACATTCCCTCATAAATCTCAAAACTGCCTGTTTAAAAGGTGCATTCACAGAGGTGAATTTAAGGATCTTGTGGGAAATCTAACAAATCTATCACTGTCCCCCTAACTGGCCTTCAGGCTGGGCAGCTACATTCAAACATCCAGTTCTTAATTTGGACAGCCCTTCCAAATGCCAGTCTGTCTGGGTGAAATACTGACAGGTGGCAACCCTACACCCCAATTAACATGGAGCTTTTGGATTCATCTCACCAAAAGTATTTTTTTTTTTTACTTTTTTGTGAAACCCCAACTTATGGGAACTAAAGTGTTAATTTAATTTCTGGAATCTGTGTAAAATGCAGTCAAGCATACTTTCAAGATATGCTTTTGTAACAATATATGCCCAAACTGAAGACAAACACAGCTCTTGACAAATCTAACAAATGTATTGTTATTCAGCTGAAATATCAATTTAGAATGCAATTATCTTTCATTTGCAAAGTGTATTGGTACATTTCTATTATTGCTGTCTATTTAAAATACATATAAGCATTTTCTTAAATGCACTTAGTTATCAGAAAGGCTTATGGTGGCTCAAGGCTAAAACTGAATTCTTTGGATGTGATCTGAATCCAGTTCCATAAAACAAAATGGCAGCAGGGAAAAGTTAGAAATGTGTATTAAAACTGTTGTACTTTGAGGATTCTAACAGTGCTTATTTTTTTATAGAAAAATGCAGGAAGTAGGTCAAGGAAAATCATATTTTTTTAAACAGCTTGAAAAGGCTTATTTTGAACTTCACAGCTTCACAACGGCTACAAGCAGCTACTGTGTGTAGGTGCTGAAATGGTACAAACACATGCAAGTGCTGCCAACCAGAAGGGTTAGCTGCAGTCAGCTGTCAACTGTCAGATTATTTCCAGTAGGAAAACAACATTTAATTAAACCCTGAACACTTATCACTTCCCTTCAGGTACATCAAACTTGATTTAATACAGACAGTGACAACTGTCACCAGAAAATAGATTAATAATAAGGTGCAGGATCCTGCCGGGGAAAAGAATATGTTATCTGTACAATTTTGCATTTATGTAAATGTGTATTGGGGCAAATCACATTATTAAGTATTGCAACTGGAAAAATAATGCCAGCAGTCAAAACAGAACATTCTTTTCATGGTGGCGAAAGTGTGGTCACTACCACAATGTATAATTTTTAAAAAATTGCAAATGAGATAACTACTGTTTATTTATTATTCTTTTAATTTGCTGTTTGGTTTCACATGCTATTTGGTGGAGTGCTATTAGTCTCCAAGAGTTGTTTGGGTTGTTTGTGGTAGTATGTTTTCCAGCCGGTTAGTTATAAATCTGTCATGTAGTTTCAGATTGTTCTTTAGGAGTAAGATGGGCCTGTAATTGGTGCTTATAAGGATGTGGGTATATTAGTGATGGTGGCTAAAAATTGGCCTTTTAGTACTTGGTTAAATACATAGGAGAAATATAGTGTCAGAATCAGTTGAAATATTTTGTAATATAGGTTTGTTAGTCCATCGAGGCCTGGGGCTTTGCCCGATGGCATGGTGTTTACATCTTTTGAGATTTCTTTTGAATTTTGCTCTGGATTTATGTGTAGCAGGTTGGCTTTTTGTAGAAAGGTGTTGATGTCATCGTCTGTGGGGGTTGTTTGCTTCATTCTTGTTGGGCTGGTTTAGGGTCAGGGAAGATTATAAAGAAAGTATAGAGCAGAGAAACAGGAGACACTGTTTGTTGGTAACTTATATAGAAACAACATACAGTACATGTTCACAATACTCCTTGGTTGGGGTATTGGATGGCATAGACTATTTAGACGTGTGTCTCTGTAATAGTTTATGCCTATGGCCTTTCTAGATGGCAGATCATTAAAAAAGAGTCAAGGTGGGTTGGAAAGGATGTTTCCTACTGGGGTACTTCAGCCAGTGGGGGGGGGCTCATTGTGTTGCTGAAGATGGAGACATGCTGTTATTCTGTATATTGTGTATTTCAGGAGGTTGGTGAATTGTTCTTTTCTGTGTGGAGTGTGGGGCCCCACTGGCTTGGTGCATGTTGGCAAAACGCTTAAATGTATTGTAATATATGGATAAACAATCCCTGTTTTGTTTAAAGGGGAAGACATTTTTAGTAGCTTAAGGCACAAAAAATGGTTCCAAGCTTGCTACCTCTTCGTGATGGGCCCTTAGCAACATCAAGTAAGGGATTGCCTTTTGGGGTGAAGTATGGTGGGGACCTTGAGTGCCCAAGCCGCAACAGCAGCCATGAAGGCCTGACAGGAACCCCAAAAACAATGGAAGACTGTGTTGAGTTGCTGGTCTCTCATCAAAAGCCTCCATGGGTGGCGGATCAAGGAAGGCAGGCTAGATATAGCAAGTACTGGTGTAACCGGGGTCGACCGCTGCCTTGCAGTGGAAGTGGAATTTCAAAGCCTAAGGGAAAGAACCCAGACAGAATAGCAGTGTGCCTGGAAGCTTTAGATGGCAGCCCCACCACCAGGATCAGGTGCTGAAGGCTAATAACCTACACACCTTAAATAAAACTATTACTGAAACTGAAGTGAAGGAAATCTGGACAGATCTTACATTGATGACTTTTGGTGTAAAACGGAAAACGAAAATTGGATTTTGGAATGTTAGTATCATGTGGGAGACTGGTAGAGTAAAGTAAAGAATACAAACTTGATATAGTACTAGGTGTAAGTGAAACAAGATGGACTGACTATGGGGAAGTAAAGTTACCAAATGACTATACCTTTATTTATTCTGGTACAACTTAAGAAAGCACTGAACACATAAATGGAGTTGGAATACTCATACAAAAATGCAAAGAAAAGTCTTATGGAATGGACACCTATGATGAAGGCCCGTTTTAGATCACCGGTGAGAAATGTGACCTTAATGCAGTGCTATGCTCCAACTAATTCATAAGACACAGAGAAGGAAACATTTTACCAACAATTAAATGAAACACTACAGAAGGCTAAAATATGTCATAAATCTACATCGGTATCCCCAAACCATTACACAGAAAACCATTTCGTTAGGTCACCTTTTTTCTGGATCTTAACAATAATTCCTTCCTTCCATTATGCTGGTAGGTTTTCCTCGGTTCATACCTTCACCAAAATAGGATGTAATAAATCATATTGTCAAGGATAATATTAAACAGAGTAAAAAATGTAGTTGATTTAAAAATCCGAAAGGAACAGGCTGGCTTCCGCAAACATCATAGCTGTGTCGATCTCTTAAACACCTTAAGATTAATTATAGAACAAAGCTCAGAATGGAGAACTACACTATATTTGACATTTATAGACTTCGAAAGAGCCTTTGATTCCCTTAATAGAAGATTCATGTGGAGCACGACAGAAAAATATGGAATCCCTAGAAAAATGTTGTCATTACTAAAGGGCATGTACAATGGCTTTAAATGCAGAATTTTGCACAAAGGTAAACTGTCAGACTACATTGAAGTAACACAAGGGGTGAAACAAGGCTGCGTCCTGCCTCCTACAATATTTCTGTTGGTATTGGACAGCGTAATGAGAAGAGTTCTAAGGGAACAGAAATGAGGAATACAATGGAGCATGATAGAAACACTGGAAGATCTAGAATTTGCTGAAGACATACTGTATGTTTATTGTCTTAATGGTATCTAGATAGAAAGAAGAAATTGCAGGGCTAACAAAACAAAAGAAATGAGGATAAACAATACTGCTACAGAGAGATTGAATATTAGCGACTATGAAATAGAACTGGTGAAGTCGTTTACCTACTTGGGAAGTGTTGCTACCAGAGATGGTGGTGAAGAAGATGATGCAAACAATTGAATAAAGAAAGCAAACAGAGCATTTATCCAGTTGTACCCTATATGGAGAAATAAAAACATTGCAAAAAAGAACCAAAGTTCGCATTTTTAATACTAATGTGAAAGCAGTACTTTTATACGCAAGTGAAACTTGGAGAAACAACGGAGAAAGTGACAAATGAAGAACTGTGAAAAAAACACTAACCAGCTACAAATAGAAATTCAGTTAGGGAAAAGGAAGTGTGGTTGCATAGGCCACACGCTCAGGAAGGGAGAAGAATCTATAGAGAGCCCTAGAATGAAATCCACAGGGATCAAGAAGAAGGGAACGGCCTTGAAAAACATGGAGAAGATCAGTGGAAGAAGAAATTATAAAGATGGGAAAAACATGGAAATCAAGAGAAAAGCAACAAATAGATCTGAATGGAGAGTCTTCACAGGTGCCCTATACGCCACTGGGATAAAATATTATTATTATAAAATTAAATATTTTAATGTTCTTAATATATTGAAAATGGGTTGAGTGCAGAGGATCTCGTGTATTTGTCTATGTGAATTTTGTGGTGACAACCTCATTGCACCCCACTTAATGTTTTTAAATATTAGTGGTGAGCACAACTTTCCCTTGTTTGTTATAGTTCATATAGGAGCAGTGACCAGCTCCTTGTTGTAGCTCACACCCCTTCCAGCTATAGTCAGGTGATCCCACAGGTGGCTAATAAAAGGGCAACCAAGGTTAGGAGTTTTACTTTGAAAGCAGCAAGTAAGTTGCATGTAAAACTGAGTCCCTTTATAAAATGTATAATGAATCAATTGAATTCTTAATGAATCAGATGGAAGTTGAGTGTAGGACTGGCCATATCGGGGATGACTTTGACGTAGTTGACCAACTTAAATATATTGCAATATGTAGACATATGTCTATGTTTAGGCATTTTTATTAGCTTAAGGCACAAAATGTGTCAGTGTCCTTAATATATTCATAATGGATTGAGTTCAGAGGATCTCTTGTATTTGTCTACTTGAAGAAGCTCACACCAGAGCTTTTTGAAAGCCAACCAGACTCCCTGCATCAGCTGGTCACACTCATGAACCCCAACACTCTCATGGAACATGGTGTGCCGGTCAGTGTCCTTTTGAGCTTATGAAATAGACACATTCACCTTCTCCAGCCTCTTGCCTGATGTCTGCTTGCAGTACTATGATTGCATTGAACAGACACAAATGTGTGGCAGCTACAGAGGGTTACAGTTTGGATGGGGGTGGGACAGACAGAAGACAGGATGAAAAGAACAACTAAACATATAAAAAGGAGCACTAGGAGGAAGAGCTGGAGGCTGAAATGCAGTCATACAGGAGATAAACTAGGAGAGGAGTGAGAATAAGAGGCAGGAAAGGTGTGTAAGAGAAAAGGAGCTATAGAACTTGTGTTGCTCATTTGCAAGTTGGGGGTTGCAAGTATATGTCAAGATTAGCAATTACCTATGCTGTCCTCCCCTGTAGTCTTCCCTTTAAATCATTAGTCTTGGATCCATATCTCTGCAGGTGGAATGTACCAATCAGTGTACAGGGAAGTTTGTCATCACATTCCCAAGAGCCTATCACAGTGTCTTCAATCAAGGCTACAAAATGCTTAGGAGCTCTTAGCTATAATTATTTCCCTGACACATTGTCTTGTGGTCAAAGGAACCCTCAGTTGCTATATAGTACCCCATATTCTCAGCTGCATTGTGATCAGGTCTATGATTGGGCCATTGCAGGGAATTCACCCCCAGTGTTACTTTGCCTTGAGTTTGGAATAATTGCGCTGCTGGTCATTGTACTGACATCAGTTTTCTCCCAAGGTTTGAATGTTTAGTTGCAAGATCCAAGTTCCCTTTGAGGATTTCCCCTATAGTTTGCACCATACATGCTTCCTTCTGTGTTCTGCCTGTTCATACAGACACTAGGCAGATTTACTCTGGTGCAGTAACCGCTAGCAACAAATCAGTGTATCAATTTTATTATTCTACATGCAGTAGGGAGGAGACCAAAGCTAACTGCAAATGTTCCCATTCTTGGTAAAGTTGTCCCACTGACACGCAATCATTAAGTATTATCTCATTATGCTTGGAATTAATTATTTTGTTGCTTTGTCTTCATTTCCCTTTTAATCCATCATCTGTGTGTGTTACCCCAACTTTGTAATTAAAATAGGAAAGCACATTTAAGCTACTTTGTAACTGCCACTGATAAGCCTGACTGTGAAAGGGAGATGAGATACATACCTCATATTAAATATGGCTGCTGAATTTGCATAATGGACAATATCCTTGTGCACTGAAATACATCTTTTGTTTTTTTACTTCCCATTTATAAGGATATCTTCTTACTGTGATATATTATTTCTCTTTTATATGGACATGATTTTACAGTGATATATTATACCTCTTTAAAGGGGTGGTCCACCTTCAAACACCTAGTTGTTTTCAGATAGATAACCAGAAATAACGACTTTTTCCAATTACTGTCTATTTTCTATTTGTAACCGTTTTTCTAATATTGAAGTGTAAAGTGTAATTTTTCACCTTCTAAAGCAGCTCGGGGGGGGGGTCGCCGACCCCCCAACTGTTTTAAACTGATACATTTAATGGATACATTTCTTATCTTTGTCCCTGCTGAGCAGAATCTCTGGGTTTCATTACAGGCAGCTGTTAGAATTGATACAATAGTGGCTAATACAACAGAGATGTTGCTGTAAAATGTATCAATTAAATGTTGCAAAATTGTATCAGTTTAGAGTCTGCGCCTGAATTACTGAGCTGCCAGACTCAAACACCAGAGACACCACCATTCAACTTTAAACTTAGATTTTGGAAAAACAGTAAGAAATAAATAATGGAAAGTCATTGAAAAAAGTCTTTATTTATGGAGAACAATCTATAAACCACTGAACAGAAAAAAGTGTTTGGAAGGTGAACAACCCCTTTAATATCTATAAAATCTGCTCTTATTGTGATACATTCAAGAGTCAGTATCACATTAAACTATATTATATTTTCTTTTATCTTTCCCTTGAGCTTTGTTATGTGTATATGTGGCAGTGAGTTCATGAGTATACAGCCTACATTCCATGATGAAGAAAAGCGGGAGGATCCCAGGAATCATAATTAGAAATAGAATCATAGCCCCTTAGCTCAATGTGAGAATTCATGGTATAGCAACCATACCTGCAGGAGAACAGGCATGTTTCACTCAGGTACTGAACTGCTAAGTGGGGCTTGAAGGAATCAGACTGACAGATACAATGGAAGACAGGGTTTCTTATAAAACAGGAACATGACTAAATTTCCCTCTTTCTTTTTAACTTTCCACTGTTTCTTCTCTGCACATTTGTTCCATTCTCCACCCCCACCCCCATATATGTTAAACCTGCCAAATGAGACCAACATCCAGAAAAAAGACACACATGCTGCAGCTTGGTGTTAATTCTGTTAAAGTCACAGCTTTATTAATAATAATTAGATAAATTGCACAATTTTATCCTGAGGAAGGCAAAAAACCTGAAAAGGAATGCAGGGTTTACTGAGTGGCTTTGGGTGGTCCTGTATATGAAACCATATTTTAGGGGTAAAGGGGGGAGTTCACCACTGGTGGAACTATGGTGAAATATGGTGGCATACACAAGCGTCATTAAGTTGCTAGGCCAATACTGCATTCAAGTACATTCCATTGGATCACAGGCAGCCTACAGACCGGCTTCTGCAGTCTTGAAATGGAGGTCTACTGAGTGGATTCAGGGTATTCCTGTCTGTCAAAATGTATAGTAGGGGTAAAGGGGGAGGGCACCACTGGTGGAATAACGGTGGATATAAGGGATACAGAAGAAATATGGCAACGAACACATGAGTACATTTAAGCTACTAGGTAAATTCTGAATTTCAGTCCATTCTACTGGATCCCAGATAGCCTGCAGATCCCAGCTTCTGCAGCCTGAGGGATGGAGTTAAAGGAATGCAGGGTCTATCGAGAGGCTTCAGGGTGGTCCTGTCTATGAAACCATATTTTATTATTATTATTATTATTATTATTATTAACACGTATATTTCTATAGTGCCAACATATTTCGTAGTGCTGTTTTAGGGGTAAAGGGGGAGGACACCACTGGTGGAATTTCGGGGGACCTAAGGTAAACAGAATGGATTATGGTAGCATACACATGAGCGCCATTAAGGTTCTAGGTGAATTCTGCATTCCAGTCCATTACAATGGACCCCAGGCAGCCTGCAGTCTGAAGGATGGAGTGAAAAGAAATGCAGGGTCTACCAAGTGGCCTAAGGGTGCTCCTGTCTATGGAACCATATTTTAGATGGAAGGGGGGCACCTCTGGTTGAGTTGCAATGGATGGGAGGGGAGGCACAGCTGGTAGAATTGTGGCATGGAGGCTCACTTACCTCTGAAGATTACATATCTATACAGAGGTGCAATGACACTTGGTCCTGAGGAAACTGCTGGTGGTACTGGGGGCCACTTGGTGGTAAGAAAGCCATCTGCAAAACCAAACAAAATAGTGTTTAACAGGTTTTTACCTTAGCAAGTAATACCCTGTACATTTCCCTTTGGTTTCCATGGCATCTCAAAAGATTTTGCCTGGATTTATATATTTTATTTGCAATTGCTTTTCACAACATTGTTGAATTGCTATTGCTTTTAGTACATCATCCCCTTACTCTTTCCATTAGAAAAATAGTAATTATTGAAGAAATATATTCATTATATACTGCACTTGACATCTCTCCATGTTTTCTGGAGAATTGCCCGAATTATCTCCTCTAGTTGTTTATAGAGGTATTTCAAATGGGCTTTGGCCTCTCTCTTGTCCTGCAGGAACTCAGCCATCAATCAGAATTTGAACCACCTGGTGATCCTCAGGCAATCTATAGCAACCCATTAGTAATACAGTGCCCATTTGATAAGGACCATGATGTCCTGCCTTATGCACTCCACATATGGCCCTCCAATGGATCAAGAAACAAGTAGCCATTAAGGTCTCCAGCAGTCTGTATTTAATCCGTTTGCACAAATTCTGCATAGAGTGAGCTCTAATACATCTTCTAGGCAAAGGAGACCCCCTATAAGATACAGGTATATTGGATCATAAATCCGACACCCAATTCCTGAAAGAAGACAGAATGAGGACAAACAGATGCTGAGAGAGGAATTGTGAATATAATCAGATCTGAGCTGTGAGTGATGTCAGATAGGTAAGGCATGATATATAAGTAACAGGCAGCCAATCAGATACTCAGGTAAATATCAAACTTTGCATATTTTAAAACAACACTAAACTCCAAACATAAGCAACAGCCTACATTCCATGATGAAGAAAAGCGGGAGGATCCCAGGACCACCATCAGATCTCCTTGGACCCCTTACTGGACTCCCCCGGTCTCCAATAAATGAAGGCCCTGCTTAGATCGGTAGAACCTTATTATGTGTGCAGACTGTGTAAACGTTGTATTGTGGGGCAATTATTAGTATAAATGGACAATGAATTACTAAGTTGCTCAACTGATTTGATAAATCAGAGACCGCAAGCATATGATAATTCTTGAAGCAGTGCTGTTGCGTTAAGAACTACATATATATATACAGTATGCATGCAGCTCACAATGGGATTTACCCAGAATTACCTACCACCTTTAGTGTGACAGTAGCTCCAGAGTGGCCCGTTGTCAATAGCTACACCTGTACATTAGTTATTTGAACACACTGGGTGCAATGGAACTTGGTCCAAGTACCTTTCATGAATTGTATTAAGACACAGAATTATCGCAACCATTTCTTTGTCACTGCAATCACAGCTGATTTTGTAAATGAGCCCTAAAATGTTTGGAGATCAGCAGCATGTGGAAATAATCCTTTCTAGAACCACAACTTCTCTGATAAATAAATTCATTTTGTTCTCTTGGGAAAACGGTAGTGGTCCCTTTAAATATTTGAATTGTGCTCCAAGCGCAATGATGTCAGACATAACACTCCAAAAGAAAAGGATGCGCAAGCCACTAGGAAGCCACCACCCCACTAGACCAGCAGGTTACCTTACAGTTTGTATAGGTAGTTGCATACTTGCATTATTGACATTTTTTACCTTTAGCCCAAATTACACTAAGGGGCAGATTTATCAAATTCACACGAATGATTCGAAATTTGATCGAACTTTCAAAAAGATTTGCATTCGAATTTTCAAATATTTTTGAAGACCACTTCGACCATTGAATTTTGACAATTCGATCAAATCGAATGATTCGAATAATTTGAATAAAATTCTTTTAGAATATTTAACAATCGAATAACTTGCCCTTTAATTTTTTATTCGACTGCCTAGTTCGCCAGATTAAACCTACTGAATTGTATTTAACTATTTTTGATTGAATAAAAAAATTCCATAGAATGGTTAAAAACGTTTGATTCGAACGATTTTAATAGTTCGATTGAATTTTTACTATCGAATTGAGGTAAAATCCTTCAAATTCAATATTTGAATTTGAAGGCTTTTTATTCCCTTAAAATTCGAATTTGAGGGATTTTTAACCCTCGAATTCGACCCTTAGTAAATCTACCCCTAAGTAAAATGCTCTGTTTGGGATTTTTGTACTTTGTTGAAAACAATTTTCAAGTTGCAAATATAATGTCAATATAAAATAAAAATTAATTGGGGCCGTTGAGAGATTATTGGAAGCAAAGGGCCATAAGAAGAGACTGCAAATTCTATCAATATGTAAAAATTCAGGAATAAAAAAAATGGTGTTTCTTTCTGCCCAAAAATAAAATATTCTTTTTGAGGATGAGGGATTCAAAAGACAATCATTTTATAATATATTAGAATGCATTTCATATGGGTACATAGATTTCTGTGACTTGCACAAGGTGATTTCAAATTGACCTCTACAGAGACCAGCGACTTTTTCTCAGACTGTAAGGCAATTGCTATTTTTAGAGCTGCTGTCCTGCTCCCAACTTTCACCTCCAGTGAAAAGAATAATTTTTACGAGTAAGTAAAATTGCTGACAACTCTGTAGAGTCAATAACCCCTCTGAATTAATTCTGTGGCACTCAATATTTATCATGTTGCTTGAATACCTCATGGATTTCTGCTGTTTTGATGGTCCAGTGCCTTCAGAACAGTGACTATAATGACAAATAAACTAATGAAGCCATGTTACTATAAATAAAGTGCACATATTTATAACATACTCATTAAAGGAGATATGACTATGAAGATTTTCATTCATCCAGGTCATGGTATATCTGATATAATTAATTCTAAACCAACTGGACTTGCTAAGTAATTATTAAAGACATTTCACTACTCATCCGAGCAGCTTCTTTAGTTCAACTGACTGGTATGGGAAGTTCTCAGCATATAAACTCTTCCACTA
>CM044432.1:37334601-37352795 GCA_024363595.1 Xenopus borealis
TTTTCCCATGACAGTATCACTTTAAAAATACAAAGACATTTATTAGAACATAAAAGTAAAAGCCTAACACGTTTTGTGCCTGCTGGGGCACTTACTCATAGGCTAATGGGCACACCACTGTACAATCTTTAAACAGGGGCTGTGACTGATCAGAACCATATATACATTAACCAATTGCAACTGTGAATCCAAAATAACCTAATTTAAGTACAGGTATGTGCCCCATTATCCAGAACGCTCAGGACATGGAGTTTTCTGGTCAACAGATCTTTAAGTAATTTGTATCTTTGTACCTTAAGTCTATTACAAAATCATTTAAACATTAAAGAACCCCAGTAGGATTGTTTTGCTTGTTTGCACCCAGTACAAGGTACTGTTTTATTATTACAGAGAAAGAGAAACTAATTTTAAAAAATTCTGATTATTTGGATAAAATGGAGGCCATGGGCGACAAGGTTTCACTATAGTGTGATAACAATAACAAGTGAAACAGAAAACAAAACGAAGCAAAAATTGTAATATTATACAAGGCAAAATTAAGGACAAAATAATAAAAAATAGGATAAATAAAATCATTAAGTACTTAAGGATTTTATTTATCTGGTTTGGAATAAAATAGTGGCACAGCGTTAGTCTTTTCCCTGGGCTGGTGCATTTCATTCCTAAAATGATGGGGGAAAACTTAGCAATCACCTTCACTGAGGATGCCTAACATTTTGGCACCTTCCATTGAATACGTGACTAAAGTTTCTGAAAGCTTTAGTTTCACATTAAATTGTGGGTGCCTATAGTTTTAAACTGTAATGTATATAAACCATTATGAGGGCAGTTCTTCTTATGAAGAGGTCGTCTTGTCTATTTCACTAGGAACATTGCAGCTATAGCCACTGTAGACTTGAAAATGACATACATAAATATTGAAAAGGGAAGGAAGACTGTATTTTAAAAGCACTTTTTGTGTAAATAATCGCTGCCTCCTGCCTGTTGGGCCCATTAGTTTCCCTAGTAACGCTTCAACAATACTCAATATTGCATGCTTTGTCATTCAAGAACTTTGCCATCAATACTCAACATTGATTGTTTGTCACCCTATGAGCAGCATTATTCTGGAGAGGTTGCTATTCACCTCTTCAAAGTTATTTCAGATCCCTTAAAGGAATTGTTCAATGTAAATCAAAAACTGGATAAATAGATAGGCTGCGGAAAATAAAAAATAAATTGTTTCTAGTATACAGTAGTTAGTTAAACAAAATTTTAAGTAAAAAGGCTGGAGTGACTGGATGTCTAACATAACAGAACGCTACTTCCTGCTTTTCAGCTCTACATTTTTGGCTAACTAATTATATTAGAAACATTTTTTTATTTTGCATAGCCTATTTACCTAGTTTTTACATTAACACATAATTGTTCCTTTAAACTAAATTTAGGTACTTTGTACCCAGTCACAGGAATCTGTCTCATAATTTTGTTACATTTAATCAGGCATTAGGTAGACGCCAGCAAGGGTCCTACAAACATTTTCCCCAGCAATCTAATGGCCAGCAAGCCAGTACCAATAACTCTTTCAATGATAAGCATTTAAATACCCTTAGAAAACGAAATTTCCTTAGTACTGATCACTGAGGAAATGCTGTCAGTACCCCAATTTGTGATTTACAAGCTTAAAGGAAACCTATACCCCCAAAGTTAATACTTGAGCAACAGGTAGTTTATATCATATTAAGTGGCATATTAAAGAATTTTACCAAACTGGAATATATATTTAAGTAAATATTGCCCTTTTGCGTTTCTTGCCTTGAACCACCATTTCGTCATGGTCTGTTTGCTGCCTCAGAGATCACCTGACCAGAAATACTGCAGCTCTAACTGTAACAGGAAGAAGTGTGGAAGCAAAAGACACAACTCTGTCTGTTAATTGGCTCATGTAACCTAACTTTATAGTTTGTTTGGTATGTTTGTGTGCACTGTTGAATCACATGATCCAAGGAGGCTGTCCTTATTTTTTTTAAATGGCTATTTTCTATTTATAATTACCCAATGGCACATGCTACTAAAAAAGTATATTATTATGAAAATGGTTTATTTACACGAAGCAGAGTTTTAAATAAGAGTTGTTTAATACAATATCTTTTTATAGAGACCTACATTGTCCAGGGGGTATAGTTTTCCTTTAAGAATTAATTATCAACATATGTTGGCAACTTATGTAATGTAAAATAACAGCACTGCCTGTTTTTTGGAGACATGTAGGCAGTTAGGAAGAGGAAGTGGAGGATACTGCACCCTGCAATAAGATCTGCAGCAAAAGTACTTTCTGCACAAGCACAAGGAGCTCATTCTTGCATTTCTGTTCTGGGTTTGGCAAATTACTCTGTAAGGAGCTTACCGGGCAGCACTCCTTCGTACTATTACTCATACTCGTTGCTGCATTCCCCGCCATGTCTCTTCCAGTCTTTAAGATGTCGTGCCCAGAATTGATGCACGTGTGCTCATACTATGCCAAAACACAGATACAGAAGTGTGGTGCATGCGTTCTTTCACTCTATGCATGCGCAATGCCCTTAAAAGGACACTGGAGACCTGACTTTATTGCTAAGACCCTAAGGGGCAGATTTACTAATGGTCAAATTTCGAAGTGAAAAAACTGTGAGATTCAACCATCAAATTTTTTTGGGGGGGTCATTTATGATCAAAAATTGACCCCCCCAAAAAAATTTGAATCGAATAGGTCGAAAAAATCATTTGAATTGTTCGATTGCATCATTCGAATCAAACAACAAAATCCGTCAAATTCCTAGGACTTTTCTTGGAGTTCTTGGAGGTCCCCCATAGGCTAAAATGGCAATTTGGCAGCTTTAATTTTTTCTATTTAAATGAATTTCGCCCTATTCAAAGTTGAATATTTACTTCGCCCCGGCACAGGGGCAGATTTGTTTATGAAAAAACTTCAGAATTCAACCATCGAAATCGATGGATTTTGCTCAAAATTCTTCGAATCATTCAATTCAAACAATGTGATCAAAGGATTTTTATTCAATTGAAAATGGACCTATTCGATCAAAATAGGTCCATTTTCAATCGAAAAAGCCCTTTAAAAAAACTTTGTCGAATTTCGAAGTTTTTTTCACTTCAAAAATTCAGCCTAAGGGGCAGATGTAACAAGGGTCGAATTTCGAATTGCAAAAACTTCTAATTCGAATTCAAGAAGAGCAACCAAAATTAAGTTGAAGTTTTTTTATGGTCGAATAGATCCGTATTCGATTGAATAGGCAATAATCGAATCGATCGACTCGATAGAATTCGATTCAATGTTTTTCCCCAAAATAATTTTGACTTTCAGAGTCCACCAAATGGTCATTCGAATTTTTACAGTACATGATACATTTTAAATTAGAATTTTCAAATATTTCCTAGTTGAAGTACTTACTTCAAATTTTCACTTTGACCCTTGATAAATCTGTCCCTAAGGGGCAGATTTATCAAGGGTCAAATTTTGAAGTAATAGTAGTTTTTATCTACCATTACGATCAAATAAAAAATCGTAATTTATTTAAAAAATCTAAGTTTTCTTCTGCAGGTGAATAGTCCGCATTCAAATTGTTCAAATCTAAGGATTAGCACCAGGGCCAGGTCAGCCGGGCACCCCAGGCAACCCCACCAGCCATGGCTCCCTCTTCAGCACGCGCGCAGAAAACACTGACCGGCCGCATCAGCCCCTTCTGGTGTGCATTCCCCGTCCCCTCATATACATGCGCGCATGCACACGTGCACAAACGGACACAATACTGCAGAGGAGCAGAATGCACTCACCCGGACTAGGGGTAGGCAGCAGAGAAAGTTACATGCCTAGTGCCCCCCAAGCTTTGAGCCCTAGGCACGTGCCTACTCTGTGTACCCCTAGCGCATTCGATCTAATTTGAAACAAACGATTTGGTAAAAAAAAATCATTTAAACATTAAATTAACCCAATTGGCTGGTTTTGCCTGAAATAAGGATTAATTATATCTTAGTTGGGGTCAAGTACAAGCTATTGTTTTATTATTACAGAGAAAAAGGAAATTGTTTTTAAAAATTTGGATTATTTCATTATATGGTCCATGGGAGACGGCCATTCAGTAAATCGAAGCTTTCTGGATAACGGGTTTCCAGATAAGTGATCCAATACCTATAGATGAATATCTTTATTCACCCTCACTTACTGTGTAGATATGCAGCTATGGAACTAAGATTAAGTCATTTTCTGCCTTTTTTAACATGCATTTTTTTCAATACCTTTTCAGTCAAACTCGGCTACTCCTGATGATTACACTAAAAATAATCTCACAAAGGTTTGGCACGGAATGCGCATGCCTTTTTTTTGACATTATCTGTTATGTATGTCAGTCAAGAACTGATGCACCGACAATCAGTATGGAAATGTTCTTAGGATACAGCTTGCTTTGACAGACAGATTAATTCTGCATCATTTTCCAGCATATAGAACCTTGACACGGAAAGCACTCAGCAATCTTAAAAAAAACACAAGCGACTAGACATACACGAATTCAGACTCCTGTGAATTTTTATCCGGAATTATGCTTTGAAAAGAAAACCCAGCTATGGGCTGATTCTGAATAGTGATATAGATAAACTGAATGATTTTGCTGTAAAAGCCTATGTTACAACCCCAAACATAAAATCTTGCTTGTTCTAATTTAGAGTGAGAGCAGCACAATTTCAATAGCACTTTCCATTCACTGATTGTTTGAGAAAAGCCATGTACATTTTAGAGTATCAGCCTAATAAAGTATTGATTATAGTGCTCCATCCAATAATTGCTTCTACAACAGAGACACAACAGCAGCAGCTGTGAAAATCTTTAAGCCATCTTGTCCTATAGTAGACAACATCATAACATGTATCTATAAAAGTATATGAACTGGAGCAAAGACCAAGGAGTGTGCAATATTGATGCAGAAACTTTCATTAAACAGGCCTAGAAAAGATACTCTATTTGAGTGTGAGTGTGCCTTTGTTCCAACTTTTGTTTTCCTTTACCTGTTTATACATTGGCTATAATATTTTGGGTGACTGTACCATAAGAACTCCTTTGTTTTAAAACAATAGAATTGTCCTAGTGCTAGTGAGTCCTAGGGTATCCTGTGTAATCCTGGAGGGGACCATTTTCCTACAGCTTATCATTATCTTATACAAATAGTTGGTAATTTCCAAGATACAAAATAATGACAATCAGTAAAATCTGAATATGAAATGCAAATAGCAGAGTAAGGACAGGTTGAGAAGACAAATGCACAGCACAAGTACAGAACATGGTTAATTTTTGAATTACAATATTTGCACAAACATTCATTCTAGAACAACTCCTGTTAGAGTCCTGCGTGGGTCCATTTTTTGGGACCCGTACCTGACCTGTACCCACAACCTGCAATCCCCAGCCTGGACCCCCGACCCGCATTCTTACCCGATTTGACTTGCGACCCAACCCGACCCGCAAATACCTTATCCACAACCTGGACCCGCGACCTGCTGACCATCAAGAATCAGGAAGTGCTGTCATTGTAAACCCGGACGTGACATCATCAGAAGTAGATGTGCTCAGAAAAAAGGAGTAAAAATCGCTATGGAGAAGATCCGCAGCCTGACCCTCAACTCGCAAACCTGCAGAACCACCGACCCGTTTCTATACCCGCACCAGGAAATTCTACATGGAAGCCGCAGGGTACCGCAGGATTTTGCGGGTAACCCGCGGGTACCCGACCCGCTGCAGGACTCTAACTCCTGTTATATGATTTCAGGATGTTACCCGGCTGATTCAAAGTAATATATTAAGGTAATGTTAAAAAAGGTTGTTCACCTTTGAGTTAAATTATAGCATGATGTAGAGAGGGGTATTCTGAGACTATTTGCAGTTGGTTTTAATTTTTTATTGTTTGTTGCTTCGCTTTTTATTTAGTGGCTGTGCAGTTTGCAATTTCTGTAGTTTTCCAAATTACCTTAGTAACATTAATTTGAATATGAGACTGGGATGGGAGGCCTAAATAGGAAGGTGAGTAATAAAAAAATAGCAATATCAATACATTTGTTTTTAGATGGGGTCAGTGATTTCCCCCCCCCCCTTTGAAAGCTGGAAAGGGTCAGAAGAAGAAATGCAAATAATTCAAAAACTATAAAAAATAAATAACAAAGGCCAATTGAAAAGTTGCTTAGAAATAGCCATTCTACAACTACGATAGGTTAACTTAAAGGTGAATCCCCCCTTTAAGAAGTTAGGAAATCTGTATTGTTCAAAAACAAAAGACAGTGCTTGCACATTGAGAGATACACTAGTGTTCAATAGTTTGCAGTCATAAAAAATTTTGTTGTTTCTTTACAATGCCATAACATCTGCTATGGTCATCTCTTAAATGGTTCAAATTTCATCATGACGATGCAAACAATAGTTATTTGTGGAAGAAACAGGGACTGGCCAGCACAGTCATAAGACCTCAACCCTACTGAGCTCTTGTGGGAAGATCACAAGATGGTCCCTTGCATGTTTCATATGATTCAGCTAAGCCACAGCTTTAATACTAAACAAGTAAATCAAGGGCAGAAACCTCACTGGGATTCCTGCCAAACACATCAGTAGTAATCAGAGCAAGGACCCAGAGCACAGGGTTAAAATGATGATTGCTGTGTTTGGTACAGAATGCAAGGTTGTTAGCACTGGCAGCAATTCCCATTTTAGACTACTGAAAGAAATATACAGGGATTTCATTCTCAAGGCATCATCCATATATTTTATTACAACAGATAATGCAGCAGAGTCATTATTTAAGCTTATACAGACACTAAGTATTTCTCATAGGTATGTTGCATGGTATTTGAATTCTCTATTGTAAGACTTGGGAGCAGAACAGAAGGCCATTAAGATAATCCTGGGTGACAAGTTTGCCTTAAATTTCTGGTTTTAAGATGCAGACTTTTTACATGCCTGCAGGGCACTTGTTTTATTCATTCTGCCATGTGTGCTGGAGCAGGGTGGTCAGAACCTATAATTCAGTGTTGCACATATGTGTCCATCCTTCATTATCTATTGATTTGCAAGCACATTAGGAACATCATTTAGTTGTGTATAACCATTAAAGGGCACTTTGCTTCTTCTTTGTGTGTGTCAACATGTTACTTTCTATCACTTCTTTTGATTTTCATGTTCTTAGAAAGTTTTTTGTGAAAATGGAAACACAACATTATTCGTTTGTCGACACAGAATACAAATGGAAACTGGAGAGCTGTATTCATGGTAATGTAAGCAGTGAGGCTTGTAAACAGCAGACAATAAAGATTTTAATGTCACAAATGCAACCAACAGCGATTTCAGGCAAAAATAAAACACATTATTGCCCTGTATTGCTTAAAGCTGTTTTTTTTAGTTCAGATGGCATAATATGGTAATAACGGATTCTCATTTAGTAAAACAGCCATTCTCCTAAATAACAATCAGACAATGTTAGCAGATTCTTATTTACATGAAAGGACAATGACAAGGAAGTAACATAAAATATATATGTACAATGCAAGGACAGAGAAGAATGCAGAACCATGAGATTGTTCCATAGCAATGTGTTCTATATTGTAATGGAACACATTAAATACATATTAGTCATCAATAAAAGGGGTATCTGACATTCTTCTCAACAATGGCCAAGGACATTGTATTGGGGTATGAGAAAATTTATAAAAGGGTCACTGTAAGATACCAGTGGAGCCAGGGCAAAGATTTCACTGATATTGTCCATGCGACAAAATTTGTAACACTAGTAAATAACTTTGCGGCTCAATTTCACATATACTGTACAGTGATGCTGGTTTATATGTAAATTGACCACTTACGTTCAGTGAGACACAGTACAACAATCTCATGCTTCAGCATTCTCAAAACCCCAATCGTCACGGATCATTCAAGGCCGAAACCAATATTCTAGGCTTCTACTTTCCTTGTTACCCTGTTTGGAGCTCTCTCCTTGCCTGCCTGCTTGAGAATCCAGGACTCCCAGAACACTCTGTCCTTTCTCCAAACATGAACTTTCTTGTGACAATCTCTTGCCAGAAGCCTTCCTTTATTAGTCCTAGTCTAGCTCTAGGGTCCCTTTCTATGGCATGTCCTTTGGCTCTAAGCCATCAAGCTAACAGTGTTCATTTCACTGGGTTCTACACCTGCCTGTCTGCTCCTACCACTTATGTAGTTGACTTGAGTCTGACCTACTCCACAGCCTATTGTTTCTGTTGTTATTTCCTCAGGTCAAAATCTAGAGCTGGCTGTGGTTCCCATTTTATATAACCTCTGAACTATATATCCCCCTAGTGGCTGGGGTGTACATTACACTCTGTCTTTTGAATATAATAAGGCAGGTATTAAAGACGTAACAGGTTTTGGTGGGTCGTAAACAGCCATTAGAGCAGATGAAGTGCCTTGTACATGCATTTTCTAGGGCTAAGAAGTGAATGGCTTAACTTGTCTGCAGAGGCATTGTGGGAAATTCACTAAGATCCGAAGAAACGCCAGCGCAAGCTTCGCAAGCGTTCGCCGCACTTCGCCAGGCGAATTTTCGCCAGCGCCACGCAAATTCACTAAAGGGCGAAGTTACGCTCAGGTCGGCGAATGGTAGCGTATTTGCGATAGTGTTACTTCGCTAGGCAAAGCGCAGTTACACTAGCAAAGTCTAATTTGCATACGGCGCGAATTACAAAATATAATAGAAATGTATGTTACAGCCACTACACAAGCCCAGGAAACCTTTAATCAAAAAAAAATAAAGTTGTCCTATTGCCCTACATGTGCCCCCTGTATAGTAGTGTTGCCAAATGTAGGAGGGAAGGAGGGTAACCCCAGTCAAAAAAATCGATCTTTTTCAGACTATCACCCACAATGGTAAAACACGCCACAGCGTTTTTTGGGACTTAGAAAAAATTTTACATTTTTTTTTCCACCTCCCTATCTATTGTATTGAACTTCGCCTGGTCTGAGCTGGCGAAGTTACGTCTTGCGTAATTGCTAACAAACAGCAAAAAGTTGATCTTAGTGAATTTGCGTAATAACGATCCTTCGCCAGTGCGCAACTTCGCCTGGTGTAAGTGTGCGAAGTTGCGCAAGTCTATCTACTTCGCTAGCGTAAATTCGCCAGAGACGGTGTTAGTGAATTTGCGAAGTTCCGATTTGACGTCACGCTGGCGAATTTGCGCTAGCGTTAGCCGATTCGCGCTTTAGTGAATCTGCCCCAGTGTGCCTCCCACTTATAGTTCATTTCATGTGATGATCTCTGCAAGAATCGACTGCATTGCTATTAAAGGGAGAGTATACCCACTTTTATTTTATTATATAACAAGTAAACCTCCCAACTACCTACAAGAGACATGCCATGAAAAAAAAGATGTGCATTGATGACTCCAGCTTTTTATTTGAAAGATCTCAAGTTAAAGTAAAAATATAAAAGATTTCTAAATAGTTAGATTAAAATTGACAAGAATGCAGTGACGTAATTAGATTGCGCCGAACCCTCCTGCCAAAAAATCTTCACAGTGGCCTGGCACACTCCAATCAGGCCCGGACTGGCAACCTGTGGGTACTGACAAATGCCAGAGGGGCCAGTGGCGGGACTACCGGGGGAGCAGGGGGTGCAATTGGGCCATTTAAAAAAATTTCTAAATTGTTTAGTTTGCTTTAATTACAGATAATTTTATTTGTCGGTTTTTAATAACAGAAACTTCAATGGCAAAATCATGGGAAAATGGGTTCATAAGCACTTGTGTAATTTAAAAAGGTTTGGTAAATGTATACTTACATGTTCTAACATTGCCCATTCAGCCATTAAATCCTTAAAAATTTGTGTATTCTACAAGTTAAATACATAATTTCGGTCTGCCTGATTATACAGAAAAGTTTAGCAGATGTTTGCAATCACTACCCAAACTTGGTTAGTCTTCTAGTCAAATATAGTTTTCACAGCTGTCAGAATGACTTGTACTAACAATGACTTTTTCCAGACACTACCCAAACTTGGTTAGTATTCTAGTCAGATTTAGTTTTCACAGCTGTCAAAATGACTTGCTCTAACAATGGCTATGACAGAATTGCCTAAAGTACATTGTTTCACTACTTCGGTGACAATATGATTAATCACACTGCAAACCATTTTCTGCTGCTGCAACTAACAGAAGTATGATACTGACATCTTGTGGCTGCAGTGGGCAGGAAATATTTTTGGCATACTCCAAATTACATGAGAATCTAGGATTCTAGGTAGGGGAAATCGTTGGGCTCTTTTATTTTTACACATAATATACTCATTGTATTTTGTGTAGATATTAAAGGAACAGTTCAGGGTACAAATAAAAACTGGGTAAATAGATAGGCTGTGCAAAATAAAAAATGTTTCTAATATAGTTAGTTAGTCAAAAATGTAATGTATAAAGGCTGGAGTGACTGGATATCTAAGATAACAGAATACAACACAACATCCTGCTTTTCAGCTCTCTAAATCTGAGTTAGTCAGCGACTTGAAGGGGGGGCACATGGGACATAACTGTTCAGTGAGTTTGCAATTCATCCTCAGCATTCAGCTCAGATTCAAAAGCAACAGTTATGACCCATGTGGCCCTCCCTAAATTCACTGATTGGTTACTGCCTGGTAACCAGGGTAACCAGTCAGTGTAAACAAAAGAGAGCTGAAAAGCAAGAAGTAGTGTTCTTTTCTATTAGGTTAGACTTACAGTCACTCCAGCCTTTATACATTACATTTTTGACTAACTATATTGAAAACATGTTTTATTTTGCACAGTCTATCTATTTACCCACTTTTTACTTTTATACTGAACAATTCCTTTAAGGCCATACAAGCAGCAGAATCTGAGAGCAACTTAATAATCCTTTCATGTCTAAATCAATCAATCAATGTCAAAACAAATAGAAATATCTGGCACCAGTGCATTATAATGTGCTGCAGTACAAATATAACAAATAAAAAAAAAACAAATACAAAAGTATTGTAGAAGTGATACCTATATTGGTTAACACAAAATATGTTTAGCCAATATTGGTGTTTTTATATTTGTTATTTTTGTTACTGTCTAACATAGTACCAACCTGAATCTGAGGTATTTGCTTTTGAAGAGCTACTTCGTATGCGCCGAAGTTTCCAATTTCTTTTTTCGGAAACTTTGTGACTTTTGGTGCAAGCACAGTAGCTCTGCACCAGCAGATACCTCATCCTGTGCATGTGCCAGAAAACGCCAGTCAATCCAGGAAGATGAGATAGAGAGAAGATGGTGCCTGTGAACTCTGCTGGACAGGACCTGGAAGTCAGGGTAAGTAACAAGTTGTGGGGGGGGAGGTAGGATGGCGGGGGGAGGAGGGGGGCCTACACAAGGGAGGGGGGAGGGTTTTTTCAGATACAGGTTGAATTCTCCTTTAAAGAATTCTTCCACAATAAAGAGGAATGTGACGATATGCAAGAACCAACTCCTAGCCTCTACAAGAACCCCACTAAAAAGTCAACATGGACCAGGAAATAACCCCACACTGGACAAGTATATAGACCATTTCCACCACAAAGTCACAAATGAAATCATGCATAAAAGACAGAAACAGAAGGCAAATATTTGCAGACAGGAAGAGAGAGTCATAGGTACACTGAAAGAAAATAATAACATTATTATAACATACCTCCCAAAATTTTTGAAATAAAAAGAGGGACAAGACAGTTGGCGCGTGTTGCACAGCAAATTTGTTTGACTACACCCATTTTTGTGGCCACACTCCCAATTACAGTACATGTTCATTTTACAAAATTTGTTAAAAAAAAAGTCTGAACATATTTCTATGTTTTTTTTCAGTTATTACAGTTTTGTTAATGAAGGTGAATTGCCCCTTAAGAGTCTAACTTTTTTCATACGTATTTGCTTATCTAGAAATTGTTACAAAAGTATTTTATCTGCAGTTGTAGCTGTTCTGGGCTCTCTGCCAAAAGGCAATTAAGTTAAATGCCAGGGCTTATTTTAATTCTCAGTCTGGACCTGCACCAGACTTTACATTTTCTGCATTTTTTCAAATGGCTAACATGGTACTACATCTTATAAGTTGAGAAGGGACAGTCAAGTTAAGTTACTTCAAGTATCAATTATGACATGGCCTATAGGTAATGTTTAATGTAGATAAATATTTTGAAAATAAATCTTTAAGGGGCAGATTTACTATATTTACATGAAGGTTCCAAGTTCGATCGAATTTTCAAAAACATTTTTGAATATTTTTGAAGACCTCTTCGACCAATGAATTTAGAAAATTCAATCGAATCGAATGATTCGAATAATTTTAATAAAAATCTATTTGAATATTTGACTCTATGACAGTCAAATTACATCCCCTTTAAATTTTTATTCGACTGCCTAGTTCGCCAGATCAAAGCTACCGAATTGGGTTTCATTATTTCTGATCGAATAAAAATATTCGATCGAATGGTTAAAATCGATTAAAAAATACCAATTTTTACTAAAATGTGTGTGTAAGTGTCTGTAGGTGCAGGTAAGCGTATAAAACAAAATGTGCACTTACCCATTGATTTGACCGATTTTAACCATTCGATCGGATATTTTTATTCGATCAAAAATAACCAAACCCAATTCGGTAGCTTTGATCTGGTAAACTAGGCAGTCGTATAAAAATTTAAAGGGGAAGTACTTCGACTGTTGAATAGTCGAATATTCGAATAGATTTTTATTCGAATTATAAAAATCATTCGATTGATCGGTTTTTCAAAATTCACTGGTCGATATGCTGATAATGCTGACCCCAAAAAACCAAGACATATAGGTATTTGTCATACAGAGTAGTGCCAGGAATAAACTGTTTAGAAAATAACAGCACTTATTAATCTTTTTGCAATGGATATAACTAGCCCGGATAAGAGTTGGTTAGTAATTCCAAACCTGTGATTGATGTGACTTGTTGTCATATTAAATATGATGACCACAATATTGTATATAAAGGTTAATACAAAAGTTTCATAATGTTACTACATGATAACATTAAGCTTTGCTAATTCTTCCTGATTAATGTCTCTGTCCATTGTTCTGGCCTTTTTCACATACTGGGAATGTTGCCACATTCTCCTTTAACTTAGGAACTTTTTGACTCATTATCTTGTGTTCATCGCTTCATCAAATGATACAGAGATTAATCAGTAGTTCTTACAACAATCTTATTGCCAAATCATAAAGAATTTTAAAGATTTCTGTATGCTTTTTAATTTCCATCTGTATAGTTCAGGAACAACTGCAGAAATGTATTATGCTGCTTTATCCTCATGGAACAATCCTTAGAGCTTCCTATTAGTAGTATGTTCACATTGACTGAACAACACATTTTCAGATAAAAGAAATACAAAAACTTTATATATTGATAAGTTATAGACCTGAGTAAGAAAAAAAAAGTAAAAAAAAAAACTTCCATTCTAACAGAAAGGTCATTCAAAAAGTATTGCTACTGAATTATAATTGGGCCATTTGATACATTGAAACCAGAGGATAGGAGATGCTTTTCTAACTCAATGAGAAGTAAGGGAAGCCTGAACCACTGTTTAGGACTGGAGCCACTGAAAGTCTTACTCCATCCTTGACTTCCACTAGACCATGTTTCACCTACAGTAGAACCCCCATTTTAAGTCTTTCAGGGGACCAGGGAAAAACGATGTAAAATCAGGGAAATGTATTAAAGACCCTTAAATGTTAAAGGGGTGGTTCACCTTCAAGTTAACTTTTAGTATATTGTAGCAGGGCCAATTCTAAGAAACTTTTCAATTGGTCTTCATTATTTATTTTTAATATTTTTTTAATTGTGTGCAATTTCCTTCTGTTTCTTTGCAGCTTTCAAATGGGGGTCGCTGACACCATCAAAAAACAAATGCTCTGTAAGGCTACAAATTTGTTGTTATTGCCACTTTTTATTACTTATCATTCTATTCAGTCCATCTCCTATTCATATACCATTCTCTTATTCAAATCAGTGCAGGGTTGCTAGGGTAATTTGTACCCTAGAAACCAAATTGCTGATATTGCAAACTGGAGAGCTACTGAATAAAAAGCTAAATAACTATAAAACCACAAATAATAAAAAATGAAAACCAATTGCAAATTGTCTCAGAATATCCCTCTCTACATCATACTAAAAGTTAACTCAAAGGTGAACAACCCCTTTAAGTGTACAAAGGAAATAAGGTCAGAAGTCATAATTTTATCTAAAACATATGTAGTGCTCCCCTTCTGCTCCAGCAATGCTCACCACTTCTGCTGCTTCTCAGTCTTTTGCTCCTTCAAAGTACAGCTGCTTAGAAGCCCCCTCTTGCTCCACTTCAAGGCACAGCTTTTTTCCTTCCCTGCTCAGAGCCTGTAATTTTCGCATGGAATGTCAGCTTTCCTTTGCCTGCCTTCTCCACTAGGGCTCACTTTTGCCTGGAGAGTCACATTTCCCTCCCTCTCTCTCTCACTGCTGCTGCTGTACACGCTGCTTTCTCTTCCTGTTTCACTGATTGGCTGGATTTACAAGTTTGAGGAGCCATAAATCACTAAGTAAGAGGGGTTTTTAGCTAAAAACTGTGGTGTAACTACCAGGGGAGCAGGGGGTGCAATTGGCCCACTCCCTCTCGGGGCCCACTGGAGAGGCTAGGAGAACTCCAACTTATGGGGGAGAGCCCAATAGGGGGGCCCGGGTGCCAATTAGGGTTGCCACCTTTTCTTGAAAAAAATACCGGCCTTCCTATATATTTACCTTTTTTTCCTATTAATAACATTGGGATCAGCCATCAAAAATACCGGCCAGGCCGGTAAAATACACTGTATACATATACAATATATTGGTATACAAATATTTTGTATTTGCACCAGGGCCCACCAGTGAGTAGTTATGCCACTGGCTAAAAATATAGCGATTAGCATGGGACAGGGCTACAAAACGATGTAAAATCCGGGAAAGCAAAACGTAAAATGAGGGAAATGCACCCATAGGAATGCATTGTGAATGGAGGGACTGTAAAAAAGAGACGTAAAATCAGGGAAAACGTAAAATCAGGGGACGTAAATTTGGGGTTATACTGTATTTTGTAGAAAGGTAAATCTTTTCCAGAGCCTATAATAGAATTGCGGCTTTTTTTGCATTGGAAGACACACATTATTTTTCCCTGACCACTTTTATATGAACCACAACACCTAGTATAACGCCTCTTTCATTCGACCAAAAGCAAAATATGCAACCCAACTTAAATTGTAAATTGACCACACCTTCATACAGTACATACATTTTACTTCTGCTTGTGGTTGCATTTTATAAAGTTTTAGGTCCACCAGCATCCTATCACATTTTAAGGCACACTTCTAAACACCCATGTGGACCAGCCAGTTGGTAAATGTTTACTAGCAATCTCTATAGGCCTCAAAAGGGAGGAAGTAGGAGTAAGGGAGTAGTAAGTAAGATTTGTCCTGGACCAACAGTTTTAGGGGGAACATTCATGTCACTACAAGTAGTCAACAGTGCTATCAGAAGAGGCAACATGTGCACATGAAGTCAATTTTATGTTCTAGTCAATAGTAATGAGGGTGTCCTTATTACCCTACCCATAATTCTCCCAGGCTGGCCTTTCAACTACGTATTTCCACTAGCCAGAGTACATTGATTGGCATCTGTGGTTCTGTAATGTCTAAGTATTTGGGGGTTTATCTTTCAGGTCAGGGGGGGTTAATGCACAGGCTCCTCTAGGCTATAATATCTTTTATTTGCTCTGCTTGCACCTGGATGTGTGAAGATGCGTTCCAAAGCCTAGAAGGGGGCATTTGGATATAGCCTATGGTCCCCACATCTCATTAATCCACCATTGTTTAGCACAGACAATATTTATAAAGTTAAGAACTTTATTCAGAACATTTTCTTGTCTTTGTTATTCTTGCTGCCCATCAATTCTCAGAATCTGGAATAAATAATTAACAATCAACCTGAGATAGGGTTTGGTTTATTGTTAACTACCTCACTGCAATATATTAAATTTTTTCTGTAAATGATTTGTAAAGGAGAACACTCAAGATAAGCTTACCACAAGGTCAAGAAAATCATTTGAAAAATCACATATTACAGACTAGCGTTATTTATTGTGTTCACCTGCAGAAAAAAAACAGAGTCTGTTATTTTCATTGAGTTTGAACTAGATGTGATGCAGGCAACAACCGAACAGAGGTGTAACTCATCAAGTTGCCTAAAGTCTAACAGAAGTAGACATTTTGTAGAAATTTGTCCAGGAAAATTAGGCAAATGAAAGAGGAATGAACCTGGTGGTTTTAATCACAGCTTTAGAAGAGGATCTCAGGGAAAGTGTATTATAAGGCCCCCCTTTTCCTTTTGAATATGCTACACAACAAAGGAGCCACAGATTAGAATACTACTGGAGAAGATCTTTACCTTATTCAAAAATGAAACTATGTGCTACAGGTATGGGACCCATTATCCAGAATGCTCAGGACGTGGTTCATCCCAGATAGTGGGTCTTTCCGTAATTTGGATCTTCATACCTTAAGTCTGCTAGAAAATTCTGTAAACATTAAAAAACCCCAATAGACTGGTTCCCATGAATACGTGTGGGGTCACACGAAACGCGTTGGGAAATTTGGTGTTTGGGAAATAAAAAGCCTTTTTAATTCACCGCATCTTGCTGAGTCGTGGAGTGCGTGCCAAGTGGAAGTGGTGTGCTTGGTTTTCTTAGGCAAAGTGTCTCCTGACCAAGGGATTGGTCTTATAGGCTTATTTCAATAGCATTTTTTTTATAAGGAAGACATCTTACAGGCAAACATATGTTTTAAACACAGAGCCAGTGAATGGGTATTATCAGTCCCTATTTACTGTGTGCCCTTTTACTTATACAGGTATGGGGCCTGTTATTCAGAATGCTTGGGACTATCATTTGGATCTTCATACCTTACGTCTACTAGAAAAGCATGTAAATATTAAATAAGCCCAATTAGGCTGGTTCTCTATTCAATAAGGATTCATTATATCTTAGTTGGGATCAAGTGCAAGGTTCTGTTTTATTATTACAGAGAAAAAGGAAATCATTTTTTTTAAGATTTAGATTATTTGGTTAAAATTGAGTCTATTAGAGATAGCCTTTCTATATTTGGAGCTTTCTGGATGATGGTCTTCCGGACCTGTACTTTTATTTTCCTCTATATTTAAGCCCATGTGTACCTAGCCTTATTATTCACTAGATGGCACTGCAAAACCAGTCATTATTAAACACCATTCTCTGAGCTTCAAAGGTGTTGTAAGATTCTGTGTATTTTGTTCGCCTTTCAAAGAACTAGTTGTTTTCAGATAGATCACCAGAAATAACGACTTTTTCTATCTGTGTGTATTTGTGACCATTTTTCTAATATTTTTTTCAATAAATATACATTTCTTATCTTTGTCTCTGCTGAGCAGAATCTCTGGGTTTCATTACAGGCAGCTGTTAGAACTGATACAATAGTTGCTAATACTCCAGAGATGCTGCTGAGAAATGTATCAACTTAACTTGCAAAATTGTAACAGTTTATATTCTGCACCTGAATTACTGAGCTGCCAGACTGAAACTCCATAGACACCAACATTAGATTTTGGAAAAACAGCAAAAAATAAGTAATGGAAAGTAATTGAAAAAAAAATCTTTATTTCTGGGGAATAATCTGAAAACAATTGAACTGAAAAAAGTGTTTGGAAGGTAAACAACCCCTTTAATATCTTTTTCCAGAGTCTCTCTCACCTCTGTTTATCTGCAGTCTCAGTAAAGACCTCTTTGACTGACTGAGAGAGAGATTCTGAAAGAAGTACCTCAGTAAACTAAAGGGGCAGAGCTTGTGCAGATACAGGAAGAGCAGGATGTGTGCTTGGTAGATGCTAGTTCCT
Organism: Xenopus borealis; assembly: GCA_024363595.1. Lineage (NCBI taxonomy): Eukaryota > Metazoa > Chordata > Amphibia > Anura > Pipidae > Xenopus > Xenopus borealis. The sequence continues at coordinate 37,352,558 of CM044432.1, forward strand.
AATTGCTTAAGGTCCGGTTGATGTCACGGTCACGTGACAATAGCTGCGAGCCGATCACGTCACCCTACCATGTGACCAAGCTGTAGCAGATTGAGCGCGCACATTCAAAAGCGAAATCCTGGATCCATTGTGCTAGTGGCAGACTGCGATCTTCACAGGACCTGGTTGCAGCTTAATACCCGGAGTTGCCAACGAGTACTGTAGGTCTGGAGCAGCAACTAACATCTATTTTAGGCAT
>CM044432.1:37366321-37381713 GCA_024363595.1 Xenopus borealis
ACAGCTATGGGACCTGTTATCCAGACTGTTTGGGACCTGGGTAGTGATGGGCGAATTTTCACTTCTTCACAAATGTCACACGAAATTTGAGAAACGGAGGAAAGTTTGCTAACGAGACTTTTGTCACCATCAACAATTCGCCGACTGTAACATTTTGACGCCAGCAACAATTTAACACACTCTTCAATGGTGACAAAATGGTCAATGGCATCAAACTTTTTTTTTTCACCGGCATCAAATTTTCGAGGCCATTTTGCTAATTTATTCGCTGGCTGTGGAAATTGCCTGCAGGTTTGTGGTTGGCAAATCAATTCACCACATCACTAGACCTAGGTGTTTCCAGATAATGGATATTTCTGTAATTTGGATCTCAAAACATTAAGGGGCAAATTTACTAAGGGTTGAATTTCGAGGGTTAAAAACCCCTCAAATTCGACCCTCGAATTTAGGTAGAAAAACTCAATTTATTTGAATCAAATAGAAATGGAATACAATTGGAATTTTCTGGTCGGAATCATTTGATTGAATATTAGACATTCAAATTTTTCTTAAATAACCTCCCAATTGTCGAATCGAAAGAGTATATTTGAATTAAAAAATATTTCACTTGAATTTTGATTTTAATATGATGATGAATTTCGCGTTTCGATTTAAATGTGCTGCCGGGTGGCCAACTGGTAATACCCAGTCACACTGTAGAAGCTGTAGCCTAGTCAGACCCCTGTCTATTTGGAGACATCAGCTGTTCCGTATGGATTTCATTTGTCCACCTGCTTGTGTGACTACACTGTATAACGTCCAACCTGACCAGAAATTTGGATATGAAATTAGTTGTTACATTTCACTGTTTTCATAAAGTATATCGTTTACTGTTTTGTATTCTGTCTATTAATCTGCCTAGATCCCCAAAAAAGTTAGGGGGTCCCCAACCTTTTTTGGGACCGTGGACTGGTGTAGCGCCAATTTCTTTTTTGCAAGGACCGGGGGTCGGGAGGGGTCAGCGTCCAATTCTGGGGCTCCGGAGTCCAATTGTGGTGCACCGGTGTACAATTCGGCGTGCCGGCGTCCAATTAGGCGCACCAACATCCAGTTTGCTGCACCTTGTTAATTCGGCACTAGGCTCGCCGCCCACTTCGGGGCCACTGCCCAGCAGTTGGGGACCCCTGGCCTAGATGACTCTGCACATTGCTGCATGTAAAACTTCATTGTCTTTTTATGCAATCTGATTTTTTAAATCATTAAAGCAATACCGACACGTTCCTATAAAAAGCATAGGTACATTTCCTTATGTAGGAGCTGCTGCACACAGAATATTTTCTACTAAAAGCCAACCCCGTGAACCTTCATTGACTCGGCCCTCTGACTCAGCTAACAGACTGCCCGCATTTCTTTAGTGACGCTGGGCTGGGGCGGAGCGATCATTCCATAGGCTGAAATCCTGTTTTCATTTGTAATTAACCTATTGAAGGGTTGCGCTGCCCCCAGCCTAGCGTCACTGACACAACACAGTAGATCTGTTAGCAGTGACACTGGGCTAGTGGCAGTGCAAATGAAAACAGGACTGAAGCCTATGGAAGGATCACTTCACCCCCAGCCCAGCGTCACTACGATCCGTTAGCTGTGTTGAAGCATCGTGTCGACAAAGGTTCGGGGGTCGACTTTGGGGGGTTTTTAGTTTAAAATATTCTGTGTGCAGCAGCTCCTAGATATGGACACAATCCTATAGGAATGCGTCGGTATCACTTTAAGTGGGGTATCTCTCAATCACCACAGTATCGGAATTGTCACACTCATGCCATTAATAGATTGATTACCTAGGATCCCATTATCTGGAAACTCGTTATCCAGAAAGCTCTGAATTACAGAAAGTAAAAAACAAAAATTAGAGACCACTCAAGCTCACCTCCACTGCTTCCTACTGCCAGGTGCTCAGTCTCCAGTGTCCCCACTGCATAAACTAAAAACACCGAACGCATTTCGGGATGTAATCCCTTAATCATAGGCTGTGATTACATCCAGAAACGTGTTAGGTGTACAGCCATCTGCCTGAATAAACCAGTCCAGAAGTGCCGTTTATTCTCTCTTTTTTTTTTTAATTACAGAAAGGCTGTCTCCGGTAAACTTCAATATAATGAAATAATCCAAATTTTTACGATTTCCTTTTTCTCTGTAGTAATAAAACAATAGCTTGTACTTGATCCCAACTAAGATATAATGAATCCTTATTGGAAGCAAAACCAGCTTATTGGGTTTAAGGGGCAAATTTACTAAATTCACATGAATGATTAGAAATTCGATCGAATTTGCAAAAAGATTCTAATGACTTTTTGAGTAATTCAAATTATTCGAATAAAAATCTATTCGACCATTCGATGGTCGACATACTTCCCCATTAAAAAAAAATTCGATTGGGTAGTTCGCCAGATTGAACCTACTGAATTGCTGTATAACCCTATGGGAACTTCCCATAGGGTTATTTCAGATTTTAAGATCGAATAAAAAATATTAGATCGAATGGTTAAAATCATTTAAATCGTTCGATTCGTTGTAACCCTTCAAATTTTTAACCCTTCGATATTCGAATTTGAAGGGTTAAATTCTATCAAATTCCGACCAAAATTCGATGGTCAAATTTGAGGGTTAATTAACCCTCGAATTTGACCAATAGTAAATCTGCCCTTTAATGTTTAAAAGATTTTCTATTAGCCCTAAGGCATAAAGAGCCAGATTACAGAAAGAAACCAGCTATCCAGAAAACATCAGGTCTCGAGTATTCTGGATAACAGGTCCCGTAACTGTACAGATAAGGGCAAATAGTGGTTTAGTACAGCTATAGGATCTGTTATCCAGAAAGCTACAAATTAGGGGAATGTTGTCTCTCGTTTCAAAATTTTAAAACATTTCCGTATTCTCTGTAATAACAAAACATTGCCTTGCAACTTAGATATGATTAATCCTTATTGCCAGGTGTTTTTACTGTTTAAATCATTTTTAGCGGCTTAAGGAAAAGACAGGCCCCTTATCCAGAAACATTCAGGTCCCAAGAATTCTGGATTGTGAAAAATGATTCAACTGCATTTTTCAGCACCTAAACATAATTTTTAATACAAGGCATTTTACTAGAAACAGTCATTTGTCTGTTTAGTGATCTTGGGATCCAGTCTTACTAGGGTTGCCACCCGGCCGGTATTTTACTGGCCTAGCCGGTAAAACACCAGCCAGGGCCTGTATTACAAATTTACCGGCAATGTAGCTGCCGGTAAATTTGTAATACCCCTTAAAAAAGGCCCTTGCCTTGCCTTAAATCCAATGAAAACTTACCTTTCTCGCGTCTTCAGCCGATCGCTCGCCGCGGCTCCACCCATTTTGTGTCACCTCCCGCCCCTTTTTGACCCCGCCTCCCCGCCGGCCGGTAAGAAATTTGGCAAAAGGTGGCAACCCTAAGTCCTACCTGCTAACTTATGTTCCTAATTCTTTTAGCACTTGCCAAAAATAATTTTCATAATGCCATTTATTCTATTTCTATCAGTGTTAGACTAGGGTTGTCACCTTTTCAGCCCTTGTATCCTGGTGGGGAGGTGATGTCTGGGTCGGGACTATGTTGTGGCAGCCGCCAATTGGCTGGATGCCATGTCAGTTATAGGAAATCCTGCCCGGTTTTCCTAATAAGAAAAAAAACAGGCAGGCAGTTTTGACCCGGGCAGCCCTTAAAAAAAAAAAAAACCGGGGTCTCCGGGTCAAAACCAGCAGGTAGCAACCCTATCTTAGACAGTAAACTTAAAATTACTGTTTGATTAATTGATAATAAAGCACACAGTTTACTAATCCTTTGTATTTTTTTAATTTGTTACAGACATGAATTATGCACGTTTTATCAACGCAGTGAGTGCTGCCAGAAGAGAATCTCCCATAAGAGCACTGAGTAAGCACATCTTAAACAGATCTTCATAATGTCAGTGATTAAAATGTAAAGGATTACACCTTAATAATCCTCAGATTTAATCGACTATAATTTGGCAAAGATTCAAAAATATGCCACTCAAGAGACTCTTGGCATGCTTCAGTGATTATATGCCAGGGCTATTCACGTTAGTTTTAATTAGGGGGCCTGTACAATACCAAGTAAGCAGAGATGGAACTGACTTAAAACATCCCCCTTTGTTATGATATTCTTTATAAATGTTATCTCTTGGAAATATACCAGAAGTAGACCATTTCATTTTTATCACTGCATGCACTATACTTTCTGTCTGTATTGGATTCTTGGCACTTGCACGTACACTTACATCCAGTCGCTCCAGCCTTTATTACATTTTTGGATAACTAACTATATTAGAAACATTTTTTTTATTTGCCTATCTATTTACCTAGTTTTTATTTTTACACTGAACTGTTCCTTTAATAGAATGGCAGTGCATTTTTATGTCCACAAATTCTTTTGTAGCAGTTTGATATATTTATGATATCCTTAGCATGATAATTTCCATAACCCCAAATCCATTCCTGTATCTTACTTGATACAGTCCAGTCTGTCATGGTTAGGAGAGTTTTATCCCTTCATACAGTAAAGCCCTGTTTCTAAAACTCTGACATTTTGCTGGATTACAAATCTGTATATTCATATAAACATTGGTTAAAAAAGATGGCAATTCAGTCTGCAATTTCTCCCAGAGAATAGGAGCTATGCCGTAAACTACTTTCAGCGTCAAATTTGTTGGGCAGGTGAGTCTGGTTCCCCCGGATTTCTCTCTGCACTTGTGCCAAGTGCCTATTCATATAGTAGGCTACATTTTCAGCACCCACATGGCATGGCTGTTAAAGGGGAACTGCGAAAATAAAAATTTAAAATAAGCGCCAGCATACTGAAATAAGAATCTTTCTATATACAATCAATTAAACATTATGTACTGTTTCTAAAATAATCAAGTTTATCTTCAATATTCCTGTCTCTGCATCTGTTTCTCTTCATTCTGTGTTCTTGCAGCAGTTGGGTGACAGATAATCATTGACAGTTAGATCCAATGTATCTTTTTTTGCCTAAAAGGACTATTAGAGCTCACTCTATTAAAATTACCATACATCGTGTCTCTCTACATGCAGAATTTGTGCCAAAGGCAGTTATTTTGTTAGATTTTGTTTGTACTGGAATCCGTTATTTGAGTGAGCTCTAATACATCTACCAGCAAAGGGAGCCCCCCTATAAAATATATTGGATCTAACTGTCAATGTCTATGAAGACAGAATGAAGAGAATCAGATGATGTGTGAGAGAGGGATAGTGAAGATAAATTTGATTATTTCAGAAGTAATGCAGAATATTTCATTGATTGGTTTTAGAAAGTGTCTTATTTCAGTAGAATTAAGCTTATATTACATTTTCAATTTCGTGATAGTTCCCCTCTAAGGGTAGGGAGGCAAGGTTAGTCCATCTTCATTAAAGGACACGTAAAGGATTTTTTTTTTGTTGGTATGCCTGCATAGAGAGCCTGCTGCATAAACCGCAACAATTGCACTCCCCAAATCATCTCCAGCACCCTGCACCACCACCTCTTTCCTCACTGTATTAAATTTTTCACCAATAAGCCCTGGATTACTGGCACTAGCGTTCTTTGTGTTCAAAATGGGCATGTGCACAAAGCCCCTCCCACACGACCTCTCCATTGATGTGGCTGCTATTTTCAGCTAACACAGATTCCTCTCTACTCTGCATGTGTAGTTCGCCAAGCACCAAGGCTAATGCTGAAGGGAGGGGGGAGTGGAGCTGAACAAGCAGTATAGATGCAGGCAGAGCAAATCAAGCAGTCTCACTGTTTGTTTTTCATGCACAAACTATTTAAAAAAATGCAGTGAGCCATTTAAATGATAATATTTTTTTGTGGGGGTTGACATATCCTTTAATGTAAAAAAAAAAAATGTGGGCCTTTAAATAGCTTTTCAATTTACATGACTTAAAGGGGTGTTTCTCCTTTAAGTTAACTTGTGCTGTAAAAATGTGATTGCTGACCTCCAGCCCAGTATTAAATATATGCTATAAAAAGTGGCAATTTAATTTACATAACAGGCATCGCTGTGCTAGATGTGTCCCATGCATTTGCTTTCGAAGAATAACCTTTGATTGATTTTCTCTGGAGAAACATATGAAAATACACAGCTTTATTTGCAAACAGCCAGTGCACTTTATTTTAATAGTTTGTGGAAAAAGATAGATTTTTATGGGCAGTAATAACTTTTAATCGGGTGAACGTAAAAATAATTTGAAGACATGATACAGAAGTTACCAAGGGCTTAGCACTAATAGATGCTCAGTAGTCATTTAGAAATTATTGTATTTTGGATCTATATTGTTTTTTTATTTTTGCTGGTTCACCCCATAGTTACATCACACTAATGATCTTACTTATTGAATTTTATCTAAGGGCTTAGAGCCACTTAAACTCACTGCCAATCAGTTAATGGTAAATGTTACTGAAAGGTAGCATGGGTAAACATTAGCAAAATAATTGTTTGAATCCTTTCTATTAAGTGAAAGCAAAGTATAGACAGTTCAACAGGAATGCAATACCATCCAGTTACCTGTATTTAGCAGGGAATCTTCAGATCCAGTCTCTGATTGCTACTCCTTTTTTATAAGGAAAAGTAAAGCCAAAAAATAAAAACATTTTAAATGAATTAAAATATAATGTACTGTTGCCCTGCATTGGATTGTGGTCCCCAACCAGTAGCTCGTGAGCAACATGTTGTGCCAAGTGGCCTCAAAGCAAATGCTTATTTTTTAATTTCTGGCTTGGAGGCAAGTTTTGGTTGTATAAAAACCAGGTTTACTACCAAACAGAGCCTCATGTAGGCTGCCAATCACATAACTTATTTGGCACCCCCAGGGACTTTTTTCATGCTTACGTTGCCCCCCCAAACCAGTTTTTCTAAACTGAATGTGGCTCATAAGTAATAAAAGTTTTGGGACCCCTAGTTTATATGAATAGGTTGCAGTGTGGCCATGGAGAAAAGGCTCAGGTTACTTAAATCCTGTCTTGGGAAAACATGTTTTTTTAAAAACGAATCAGTTAATAGTGCTGCTCCAGCAGAATTCTGCACTGAAATCCATTTCTCAAAAGAGCAAACAGACTTTTTTATATACAATTTTGAAATCTGACATGGGGCTAGACATAATGTCAGTTTCCCAGCTGCCACCAGTCCTGTGACTTGTTCACTGATAAAATTAAGTCACACTTTACTGCTGTACTGAAAGTTGGAGTGATATCACACGCTCCCCTTCCCCCCAGCAGCCTAACAACAGAACAATGGGAAGGTAACCAGATAACAGCTCCCTAACACAAGATAACAGCTGCCTGGTAGATCTAAGAACAGCACTCAATAGTAACAGCCAAGTCCCACTGAGACTAATTCAGTTACATTAAGTAGGAGAAATAACTATAGAAATACATGTTAATAATAACAACAGATAACTCTGTAATTGAATACAATGGTATTCTGCCAAATGCTTCTGTTATCTGATATGTATGCTGAGCATTGAATAGCTGCCTCCTTGGCTACATAGCACCTTTATTACGTAAGCTATATTTGTGTCTCTTAAACAAATACACCAGTTTTACCAGTGCAGGGAAACCATACATTTTATTTTAATTATGTTAAAGCGCTTTAATTTTTTGGTGTTACTGTTCCTTTAAAGTATTGTGCTGGTCCACTATCCAAAGCTGTCTGTTTTGTCCATAGTCCACTCTAACTACCACTTCTACTACAACTATCTAACTAGGTTAGATGGAAGCTAAAAATAAAAAAAGAACATTTTCTATAGATGTATACAATGTATAGTGGGCATAGAGTTCTTGCCTATGATTATTCAGGTGGCATACAGTAGTATATTGGCTGCATAAATACATGGGGAGGCTATCATGGTTATGCCCATTATACCAATATCATTCCTATAGAAAGTACAATATTTGTTTACCATTATGTGATATAATGGTGCTACTCTCCCCAGCCGCTTTCCCACTAGTATACTGCTAAACGGGAATTTACATAAAGGTAAAGTGGGACACATTGTCTCCATTCTAGCTAGCCCAAGCTGAATGTGGATTGGTACTTTGTAATAAAGCATTTGCAACACAAGGTAAAGATGGTTAGCAATGCTACTTACGTTTGAAACCATGTATTTGTGTTTTTTCTCTTCTTCTCTTACAAATTAATTACACTTGAATCCATTTCGTAGCTGAAATTATGCTAAGGTCACCACCATCTGTGATATCCCTTGCCGGAGGAGCCCCCAATCCAAATACTTTCCCACTGAAATCAGCCAGTGTTACTCTGAGCGATGGAACAAACATTGACATCGGGTCAACCTTGATGAAGAAAGCTCTCCAGTATTCATCAACATCTGGGTAAATGTATTGATTTTAATCAATAAATATATATTATGAAGTCATTGTGAAAGAATTACAGTTCTTATGTCATTACATTTTTCAGATTTTTGTCAGGGTCATGCACGGTTTAATACGGTTATGTCTTAATCAGGGGCTTGTATTTGAGGGTTAGATTGGCAGATGCAGAAGTAAGAATAATCACTGCATTTCTCAGTTTTGCTCATTCAAGTAAATAAATGTTTTACCGGGCTAAATCGCGCCATAGTTGATCGTTCAGCCATACATATCTCTTATTGCACAGGCTCTTTACACTCACCAATTACATGCAATGACTTTTAATCTGAGCTTTCAGACCAAACTGTGATGAACTGTATAGTCAAAACCGTGATTTTAAAAGTTGTTTAAATTGAGAGCCCTGCCAATAAATTTAGACTGCAATTTGGAGTAAAACACTGATCTGAACAAGCTCTTATTACAGTGTGATGTCTTAGATTAGGAATTTCATAGATATGTATATTTTGCTTTTTTAGAGTGCCTGAATTAATTATTTGGTTAAAAGATCTGCAGAAAAAGTTGCATAACCCACCAACAATGGCTTACAGTCCTGACAAAGGAAAATTGGAGCTCTGTGTGACCACTGGAAGCCAGGAAGGACTCTCTAAAGTAAGATGTTTTAGGGCTCATTTACTAATGCTCAATGCAAAAATGCATGCAGAATTAAAGGGCAACTAAAGCCTAAAATAGTAAAATGTTAGAAATGTTCTATTTTGTATACTAAATATAAACACAAAGTTACTACACCAGAAGCCTAATAAGACAAATGATTTATGCTTTCAAAGTTGGCACAAGGGGCTGTCATCTTGTTTCTTTGTTAAACATCTTTGCAAGACCAAAACTGCGCACATGCTCAGTGTGATCTGGGCTTCAGTTGGGTGGTTAAGCTTAGGGATTGTCATAAATGATCAAAACAGCACAAGTCAAATACAGTATCTGCCATAGAAGCCAATACAGCAAGACAGATTAATAATCAGAATATACAGACTGCACTGGGTCTGAGGATACAAATCTACACAGTCACTGGCTGCTCTACATGGAAAAAAGCAAAGCTGCTAGAGGTCTGGGAAGTAAGATGGGCAGTTCCCCCCTGCCGTTTGAAAGTATGATTGTTTCCTTGTTTTTGCCTTGACATCCCCTTTAAAACTCTGCACATATAAGGCTTGCATTTACTTTCACTTGCTTACTTGCAGGAATGTAAGGGGAGAAAGGTACAACAAACTGGTGTGCAGGGGAGCCGTGTACTAACTAACACCTACTTTGGTCAGGCAGTAAATACCTGGTTTCCATTGCATATTGCACTGGGTAATTTAGTAACTTTAATTTTTTTCTTATAAATGAACTAGAAAGCAGTGTTCAGTGGGTATTTCTGTTTTATTTTAATATGCTATGTAACTATGTAACCTCTATTTAGGTCCAGTCCTGCTCAAATTACCTGACCTGAGCACGCCCCCAGCTTGCGGAAGTGATGTCACACAAACAGCTTCATGTGACATCACTTCCTGCATGCATTGTGTCACTTCCTTTATGTGTGACATCCCTTTCACCCGCAATGCCCCAGGTAACCCCTCATCCCCACTCCTCTGCCTCTGGATTAAGAAAAAAATTATCTATTATATTGACAACCAAGGTCCAGCCCCCCCAGAGCCTCTGTATATAAATTTGGCCCTGTTCTAAAACAAATGAAACATTTGAAAAGAAAAGCAAAGTTGAAGGCCAAAAAACCCCAATTACTGGAGGGTTTATAACAAATTGGCACCCCCCTCCTTCAACCTTGGGTTTTTTAACATTCTAAGTTTGTTTGTGTTGGGGTAGATTTTTTTTAAAAAATCTGAATTATTTGTTTAATTTTTGAAACTTCTGTCAGACATAAATGAAGGGCAAATACTTTGGAGCATACTTGTTTTAAAAACAGTTTTGTTACAAGCTGGCTATACAATCTGTATTTCTATATTTTCTGTCTTAAGTCCTCCCTGGACAAATATGAAAGACCAGAATATTACTCTGTGTATTACTTGACATCAGGGTCCATGCATTTAAATCACTTGGGGAAATGAGAAAGTTGACTAGTTAGAAGTGTCTGTTTATGTGCATATATTAGCACAAGAGCATACATACTTACCTCTCTTCCAGGTATTCGACATGCTTGTAAGCCCTGGGGACAATGTTCTTTTGGATACCCCAACCTATTCAGGAACAATTGCAGCGGTGAGTTGGCTTTTTTTTTGGTGATCTTCTTACATATTCTATCTTATATGTGGTTTGTTTGCTCACCCAACCTCATGAAGACTCAGCAGTGATATTTGACCAAAACACAGGATTTCTGAATGAACCAATAAAATGCTGTTTGATTTTAGATCCCCCAAGCTCAATTGTTTGTATATAGTGAACTATAAAAGAATTTCAGTAAAGCATGTTCCAATACAGGTGTGGGATCCATTATCCAGAAAGTTTGAATTACGGAAAGGCCGTCTCCCATAGACTTCACTATAATCAAATAATCCAAATGATTTCCTTTTTCTCTGTAATAATAAAACAGTAGCTTGTACTTGATCCAAACTAAGATATAATTAATCTTTATTTGAAGCAAAACCAGCTTATTGGGTTTACTTAAGGTTTACATGATTTTCTAGTAGACTTAAGGTATGAAGATCTAAATTACGGAAAGCCCCAGGTCCTGAGCATTCTGGATAATAGGCCCCATACCTGTACAGTGATGAGTAAAACTTTAAAGGGGAACACCACAAAAATGTAAATTAAGCTTTTTAAAAAGTAAACATAATTCCAAGCAACTTTGCAATATTCATCAATTAAAAATTATGCAGACTTTTCATGGTTTTTAATGGTTTCTGACAGTTCCCTAAGCCTAGCCCCTTCTCTCCTGTTGCTCTGTCTGACTACTTTCTGTCTGACTACTTTGCTGAGCTGTCTGACTACTGTTACTTTGTATCAGCAGCCAGCTGTCATCCAAACCCCACAATTCCCTGCACATGTGATTTCAATAAGGAAAGGATCTTAGTGCAATGCATTGTGAGTTATGTACTTCGTGTAGCTGTCTGTAAGCTGTAGAGAAGTTGTTAGAATTTGTAACAGTAACATGTAACATCCCTCCTAGGATTTCAAATGATGCAGATAGAGAAGAACTGTTAAACATCTGGATTTCAGCATAGAAAATGGCATTTATTCATACTTTTAGAAGAAATACATAACTGTGATGGGTATATTAGGGATTTCTGTGTTATGTGGGCCTCATTATCTAATTTTTGTTTGGAAGCTGGAGTTCCCCTTTAATATGCACTCCAAAATACCCAGAGGAAACAACACAACCCACTGCAATTCTGCAGATAGTAGTCTGACTGAAATTAAAGCCCATCACCACAAGGCACCTGTGATAACCATTTCAACACCATGCTGCCCTTTATGAATAATGTTACAGGCTCAAATTGTACATAGTAACAAATGTGTTTGCCCAAACTCAAATACATCACATAGTGACAATTGTGTTTGCACAACATAGTGACAATTGTGTTTGCACACATCAAATACAGCACTGAAAATGTTTCCATAGCACCCTGTTAGTGCTTTGTATGTGTGTGTGTGTGTGTGTGTGTGTGTGTGTGTGCATTTTTATTGCTGTAGCTTCACCTACAAAGCAATGGACACTATTTACATTATAATTATGGTGCAGACAAGTGCAAGTAAATTAGAGTACAGACAAACCGTGCAAGTAAAAAAAAATCGTACTAGAAAATGAAACTTGGTTACACTGTGGAACTGATAATGAATATAACAGTATGTTGTAATAAATAACGTACGTGTAATGATTTTATGTAATATTAAATTGCTAAAAGATGGTATGTTATTATTAACAGCTTAAACCATTGGGCTGCAACCTCATTGGTGTTCCAACTGACCAGCATGGAATGATACCTCAAGCTCTTAAAGAGATTCTTTCAAGATGGAGGCCGGAAGATGCAAACAAACCAGAGAAGAAGAATCCCAAGTTTCTATATACAATTCCAAATGGCTGTAACCCAACAGGAGCCACCCTGACCACTGAACGTAAAATCGAAATCTACCAGGTATTTCTACCAAGATTTGCATGAAATTTAAACATAGCAATTCTTTGTGGGGCTTTTAAATAAATACACACCACACAACTCCAGGTTTCTCCCCTGGTGTTTTTTGCCTGGCACATTGCAGGACTGTTCACATCAACAAATGCTGTTTGCAGTCCTATTGTTTTTTTTCTACTTATAGTTCCTTTTACCCTCCCACCCAGCTGTTTTGTTGTTGGGGGGTTTTTTTGCAAGGAAAAAAACAGCAACAGGAATGTGAAATTGTAGGTAATACATACACGAGTGATGAAGGATATATTTATAATTATCTTTTTCCAGGAAGGGGTGGGGTTCCACTTGCGAGCAGTATGCAACATTTGTTCTTGTACTCTACATGGCACCCAGCTCTGTTGTAGGTCTTGTTACCAGCTTTATATTCTTTTTTTCCAGCTTGCCCAAGAATATGATCTAATTATTATTGAGGATGATCCATATTACTTTCTTCAGTTTAAAAAGGTGAACTTGTATATCGTTGCATATTTCTGTGTGATTGATTCTATTTGTCAATACAGTCAAATAGGTGTGACCATCCCCTATTGGCCATTTATGCATCTGTGCTACTGGTTAGCAAAAGGTATGTAGCAATTCACAAAGAGAAACCAATACAAACCTTCTAGGTAGGAGCCCATATAATAAGCTATAAGATTAATATAGTTAAGCGTTGCTATATGTGAATTCCAGTGCAAAGCCGCTGTAGCAGTAGTTGCCAGTGATCTATTTAAAACACAAAAGTCGTCGTCCCTAGCCACTACAATGAAAGAACCATTAAATCTCTCTCCTTCACATTCCACTAACCCTACAGTAGCCAGTATAAAGTTGGTCATACGGGGCAGATTTTAGATGCCATTTTTTATGGGGCACTCCGACAGGCCTACCTGACTGAAAGTCATTGTGATAGGGCCAAATGATTGTATCATCCTAATATTACCCACCTCAGGGTAGGCATATAGAGGAAAGCTTGTTTTGGCAAACTCAGTGATTGGATATTTACATGTATGCTTTACATGTAGCTTTAATCATCAAAGCAGTTAGTTGTTAACTTTTTGTTGTGGTTTTCCTCTCTGCCCTGATGATTTATACCTAATTTTTTAAAATGTTATTCAATGTGTTTTATATGTTTGCATGCATATATTCAAGAGTTTTGTCTTATGTCTTTAGGATATAGCTCCTTCTTTCCTTTCAATGGATATTGATGGCCGGGTTATCAGAGCTGACTCCATGTCAAAAGTCCTGTCTTCTGGGTAAAGTAATCATTATCTCATACCTGTGCAGTGCACTTCCCTTGCCTAAAATCAGAAGGCTGACTCTGCTTTTACTGGAATAGCCTGGAAGATTTTAGTCATGTGATCCCTATAGGGTGACAAATATTAACCAGATAAGTTGAAATAGTATATTTGTTCTTATCACTTAGTATGAGGTAACATACCTTAAAGGGCATGTAAAGGCAAAACAATAAAATCCCATTTTTACTTTCTTTAATTAAAAAAAAAAACTATCACCAATATACTTTGATTAAAAATTTGTACCGTTTTGATAAGAAACCTGACTGTATGTAGTGATTTTCTGCCTTCATTTACTTGCGCTGACTGCTGTGGATAGGAATTGCCAGATGGTTCCTAACTGCTCTGCAGGGAAATAGTCATACTTATGAACAGGAGGGGAGCCCCTGCTTTACTTCCCAGCCATGCAGAACTTAAGCATTATTGCTTGTTTCCTTGTAGAGTAGTCAGTTACTGTGTAGAGATTTGTGTTGGATTTTATTTTTGCCTTTACATCCCCTTTACTGTTTCCAACTCCAGCTGCAGGGACAAAGATCATGGAGCCAGATTTAAACAGGGGATTCTATTTGGAGGATTATTTTGCTGCAGCCACTGGTTCTGGAGAGTTGGCAAAAGTTATATTAAACAATACAAAAACTATAAAATCTACATTAGATTACATGACAACACAGGACCCAATGCAGTCTGTATATTCTGATTATTAATCAGTCTTGCTGTTTCGGCTTCTGGCAGATATTATTTGACTTGTGCTGTTTTGATAATTTATGACGATCCCTAAGCAGCCCAGACCTCACTGAACATGTGCACAGTCTTGGTTTTGAAGATGTTACAAGATGACAGCCCCCTGTGGCCAACTTTGAAAGCATAAATCATTTGTTATATTAGGCTTCTGGTGCAGTAAGTTTATGTTTAGTATACAAAATACAGCATTTCTAGTCTTATTCTAGTTTAGACTTTACTTCCCCTTTAAGTGGTTGCTTTGTTTATAATATTAGCTCATATATGTGAGGACTATATGCCATATGGCAATGGTTGTAAAGTATCTCACATCTAACATAAATACATTCAAGTACTCAAGCCTTTTCTTAATACAGATAAATATTAATGTGTTTTGTGTGGTTACTAGATCCTCTTTTTTTCTCAGTTTATAATGTAGATTCATCAATTTATATTATTATCACTGTTCATTGTTCTTCTTCTTGTTTCGATTTCCTTAGACTAAGGATTGGCTATTTAACAGGTCCAAAACCACTTATTGACAGAATAATGCTGCACATGCAAGCCTCAACAATGCACACCAGCACTTTCTCTCAGGTAATATATTACCTTCTTAGCAATCAGATGGGGCGAATGTAAATGTCAAAATGAGAGAAGTTGCGATTGTGGATACATTAAACATATGCTAGAGTGTGTGGCGGCGGATCCAAGATGGTGGCGCCCATAGCCGCCACGTGGTTACTGCGCCGGCCGTGACGTCATCGCGCCGCGCCAGGCGCATTCCGCCGCCAAATTCAAATATAAAAGGACGCCGGAGACCCAGGTTCGATGCCCGAGTATAGCTCA
>CM044432.1:37429373-37440978 GCA_024363595.1 Xenopus borealis
AATCACAATCTCTTCAGAGAGGCGACATCTGAAACTCACAAAGGTTCTGTGGAGTTACTGTGATAGGATTACCAAGGTATCATTCAACTAAAAGAGACAGATATTGCTTGTGAGAGTTGCATGAAGGGATATATGATGTGTTCTGAAACCGCCAGGGTACAGACGTTAGAACGGCAGTGTATGTAGCAGACAGGTGGTGTCGAAGGCCCCCGTGTCTGTTCACGGATGGTTTCTCCACCTTGACATGAATCTCCTCTTTAATGTTTTGTTCAAACCAGCGGTCTTCTTTATCCAAGATCAGTCCGTTGAACTTAAGAAGCTGCTCTAATTACTTATATTAGATATGCAAATGGTTGTTTTGCTTACATTATATTAGTGAAAATACCTGTGCACATTCGACGCATCCATATAACAGTATCTACATACACATATATTAATTTGTATTCCTCATTCTTCACATCATACTACCTTATTGCTCAGTTCATTTAACATCCCCTAAAGCATCAGCGATTTGTAGTTAAAGAAACCAAAGTCTCTCTGGGAGATGCCTTGATCAGATTGCAGCTGACATCCCAAGATGAAGGGGGTCACTCAGTCCGCTTATGAATAAGTTCTTTGGTGAATAAACATTGCAGGTTACTAATAGTCTATTATGTGCTGCCATTACAGAAGTATAGTTAGAAGATCTTAAACGGAAGAAGGTCAGTGCAACGTAGTTTATCCTTCCTGCTTCCCACTTGTAGCTGAATGTCTGCCTTTGTTGTCAGTTTGAGCCTGAATTGGGAATACTATGATGCAGCATTCATTCCTCTGGTAGCATTGGCTGCTTGGCAAGGGCAGAGTGAAGACATTGTCTAACCCAGAAAACTGGCATGAAAAATACCAAAACAAAAGATCATGCACACCCAGCACAGGCTAAAACTATAAAATCATAGAGATACGTAATTGTGTGCTTGTGTTCTTATATGTGTCCCTGTCTTTCAGGTAGGTACATTGTCACTACAAAAAAACTCACCAATTCAATATTTCAAGGCAAAGCTATGGAAGTGCTGAGTGCCCCCGTAAGCCATCCCGTCTGTTTTATGTGACGATGATCATGAATTGTAAGAAGCTAGTCTTCTATGAACATTGGAAATGCATTTTATTTCTGCACATTTAATTGAGTTTATAATGGAAATCAAATGTGGCCTCTCAGGGGCTTGTTCTCTATATACACAGATTTCCCACAGCACTAAAGTACAACAGGCGACAAAAGGCAACATACTGTCTGTGTGAAAACAGCCTGGGAAGATCCCAACCACACAAGGACAGTATAACATAACATGCCTTCCACTGCTGGGCAGGAAGCCGGATGTTTAGCTGTAAGGTTAAAGCAGAACAAAAGGCTAACATTTTCAGAAAGGTCTGTATAAATACACGAGTAAACCCTCAGAGTAATACTG
The DNA here is from genome assembly GCA_024363595.1 of Xenopus borealis. Lineage (NCBI taxonomy): Eukaryota > Metazoa > Chordata > Amphibia > Anura > Pipidae > Xenopus > Xenopus borealis. The sequence goes on from CM044432.1 coordinate 37,430,816, forward strand.
CACAGAGTCCTCTGTCAAAGGAAACGCTACATTTCTGTCTATTGTGTACACATGGACTTCTGTATCAGACTTCCCTCTTTCAGATTTAACCTCCAGGGCTTGGGCTTGAGCATGCTCAGTTTGCTCCCCTCCCTTCTCTCTCCTCCTCTCCCTGTTGTAATCTGAGCCCTGAGCTATAAGTGAGCAGGGAGAGTCTCAGGCAGGAAGTGATGTCACACCAAGCTAATATGGCAGCTGCTAAGCCAAACATTGAATCTTTGCAATGACATGATATGAAATGTATGGCTTTACTTTAAAGGACAAGGAAAGCCTACTAAACGTTCTCTTATATGAAAAGCTAATACATTCTGAAGCCATCCTGGATCACCAGAATATGTATCCATTTTCATGTAACACTTGTATTCTTTCTAAAATGCCCCCGAGTAGACTCATTGTAGTTTCCCATAATTCTGTGATCTGGTACTCAGACCAAGACCGCACTGAGCACTGGGCAGTATCAGAGAGCGGAGCATTCACAGAAAACAGCAGGCAGAAATCGATTTTGAAGTGATAAAGCAATATAGACCTCACTAGTGACCTCCCCATGCTGCGTTGTGGGCTTTCTCACTAAGGAACTTTAGCAATCTGCAAGTAGGGTTGATACCTGGCCAGTGTTTTACCGCAAAATCCCATAAGAAGGAAGCACTTCAGCTTTGCTTTCAGATCATTTATTCAGCAGAATTTATACGGTGTATTGTATGAATCCCATAATTCATGAAGAATGGAAGAATCCCTTTAGGGACATTCATTGCCTGCAATATAACAATAGATACTATGGGGCAAATTAACTAAAGCACAAAGCTTCTAGCGCTAATTTGCCAGCGTGACGTCATTTCGCAACTTCGCAGATTTACTAACAGTGTCCTTGGCGAAAATTCATTAGCGAAGTAGATAGACTAGCGCAACATTGCACCCTTACTCCAGGCAAAGTTGCGCACTGACAAAGTGACGTAACTGCGCTAAATAACTAAAATGCCCATTTTACTGAACGTTAAATTTTGCGCTAGACTTTACTTTGCCAGGTCAGAACTGGCGAAGTCCAATATATTAGATAGGAGGTTACAAAAAAAATGTAAATTTTTTTCTCCCAAAAAAATGCTGGTGACTTTTCAGTTCTGAAGGGAGATAAGCTGAAAAATAATTCCTAACATATGCCAACTCTATTATACTCTACTATACAGTGAGGACATGTGTAGGGCAATAGGACAAGTTTATTTTATTAATTAAAATTTTTCTGGGCTTGTGTCCTGTAGTTGCTGCAGCATATACATCCATTATAGGTTTAAGTTGGCACGGTATGCAAATTAGGCATCGCTACCATTTTGATTGTATCTCATTTAAAATCATCCTTACAAGAGTGTGTCATTTACCCCACGCTTAACGCGTTTCGTGGCCTCCCGCCACTTCTTGGGAGGTTGCGGGCCTTGGCACAGTTGCACCCCCTGCTCCCCCGGTAGTTACGCCCCTGGAAGGCGGGTATTTTTTTCCAGAAAAGGTGGCAACTCTATCTGCAAGAAATGTGTTCGTTTTGTTCAGAGCAGATCAGTAATTATTCCTGGCTGCCATTCTCCTTGTCTGCAGCTGGGTTGCTAATACTACAGAAATCATACAGCAATCAAATCTGAAATGGTCAGCTTATGCATTATAGGGGTATAGCAGTGCATACTCACAGTGCATTCTCCATGTCTTTATGACACTGAAGAGGGAAATATGGCTGTGGCCATATCAGAAATGCAGAGAAGTTCTTTATTAACCAGAAAGTAGGCAATGTTGCTTAAAAAATAGTGATGAACTATAGCAGTGGTGTCTGTCAGATGAGGAAACATAGTAAAACACGGCTGCCTCGTCCTTTATCCTGGAGAACAGTATATGATAGGGTTTTCTTTGTTCTGAGGTCTGGCTAACACAAAACATGTGAAAACTACATTTTACCCCAGGGCAATACTGTTTCCTGCTTTTCAGATAAAGTCCACTTGTAGGAAATAACACCAGGTACTGTTCCGAAACCCCCAAATAGTATGTTGTGTCCTGGAGTTTGTTCTAATTGCTCTAGCTGGGTACAGACAGGGTCTGATGTGGAATAGAGAAGGGCTTTTACACAATGAGAAGGCAGTTATTTTCCTGTAAAGCAGTCTATGATCACTAATAGCCTCTAAGTGTTTAATAATTAACACTGCTCCCTGCTGTTTGTGTTTCTGCCTGTAATCAGAGCTAAGCACAAGTGCAGTAAGCAAAGTGCAGTTTTGTGCACTAATTGCAATACTTTTTACCCAGAATGTAGGCACAAGGTGATGTTACACTACATGTGCATTGTACTTGTGCTTAAACATCTATTGAATGCAATTGCAATGGAAATCTTTGATGTCAGGATTTCATCATTTGAGTGCTTCAGGACAAACTTACATCTGTGCTTGATCCTTTGAACAGAAGTACATTGAGTCTATTGATGTGGAAGCCCTAGAGCTACTGCTCCCTTTGAGGTGTGATAGTTGTGGGGTTATCTTGTGTCAGAGTGATGCTGCACATAAACAGGAATGCAAGGAATGGCTGTAGTACCATATTTAAAAAGTGTTGATTCACACAACTGCAGCAAACGTTTTGTGACCACTGGTGTGTGTCCACTTAACAGATGAGCCCAAAGCGATTGGCTTCAATCTCTTTGCATTTGAGTGCGATTGACTTCAATCTCTTTGCATTTGAGTTATTTTCAGATTTGCCATAAAATATTTAAACTTCATTCTATATGAAATGTTACCTAGTTGAACTGAGTTTTGAGTTAACTGCAGATACCACATACCTTTACTGATTGAATGCTTTCAGCTTAGGGATGTGCTACATATGAAAGCCTTACAAAAGGCACGTGTCGTTTTGTAATTTTTCAGTTTTTGCTTTGTATTTCACCCACAATGCAATGGTTTTCCCCAGAATTCCAGCATAAGGGCTCTTACTCACGAGCGGTTGAAGCTGCTCTCCCCTGCATTCTGTTTTGTAGCGTTCAACCGCAGGGGAGTGCAGGATAGACGCAAGCAATTCTTTTCAATGGGGCTATACTCAAACAAGTGCATGTAGGCCCAAATGCAGGTTGAGACACAACATGCTGCATTTTGTGGGGGGGTTTTTTGTGTGTTAAGCGCCTACATGCGCATGTGTGACTATAGCCCCATTGAAAATTGTTTCCGTCTATTCCTGCGCTCCCAGAACGCAGGGGAGTGCAGCTTTAACTGCTCATGAGTAAGAGCCCTTAATATTGCATTAGTTACAATAGTACATGACATGCCAAGCTAAGAAATACAATTCAGGGAAAAACACAGTTTTTGTAGAGGCAAATTATTCTTAATGTACCTGCAGACTCACAGACATCAGACGTTGGGGACTAAAATACAAATTCCTTTATACTGAAGACTCACTTAAATTATACAGAAGTATCTGTGTAGAGCTGAGAATGTGCAGGGCTAGTCATCCCCATATAAATTGTTGTGCATATAGGCCCCTAAAATTGAATATCTGGTCCTCCTAATGACTTCAGTTTGCATCGGACATTGTGTGACCCTCATTGTGATGGGAGGAACATCTGCCTTCTGCTTCCTATATAACTGCTTGTTTAATGAACATCTTATGCAGAAAGAAGATGTAACAATCAAATAACATATAAGTAAAAGTCAAAATAAAGTGCCACACTCGCACTAATCCGCTGTTTGGAGCGTCGGGTGCACGCTGTAATCCACACGAAATAAGTTGCTGCAGCAGCAGCACTCCGATCTTTGACTTAAGCTTTTATTTGTGCAAAAACAGCAGCAACTTATTTTGTGTGAATCAAATAACATATAATTAAAACAAAAATAGCCCACTTTTGTAGAAGGCACATTTATTTATGGGAAAATAGGTGAGCTAATAGGTATTTTTTTTTCTTTCAGATGGAAGGCTGTGGATTCTTGAAAATGGACTTTTAAATATCACAAGTGTATCATTTGAAGACAGAGGAAAATACACCTGTGTTGCTACAAATTCCCATGGAAGAGTCAATAATACCGTTACTCTGAGAGTGATATTCACCTCTGATAATATGGGTATATATTACATGATTGTCTGCCTTGTCGCCTTTACCGTAGTGATGGTCCTGAACATCACCAGGCTCTGCATGATGAGCAGCCATCTGAAGAAAACCGAGAAGGCTATAAATGAATTCTTCCGGACAGAAGGTGCTGAGAAACTGCAAAAAGCATTTGAGATTGCCAAGAGAATCCCTATTATTACATCGGCCAAAACACTTGAACTCGCCAAAGTCACACAGTTTAAGACCATGGAGTTTGCCCGGTACATTGAGGAACTTGCCAGAAGTGTTCCCCTACCGCCTCTTATCATAAACTGCAGAACTATTATGGAAGAGATCATGGAGGTTGTTGGTTTGGAAGAACCAGGGCATTCATTTGGAAGGCAGGGGGCAGTTGGCCAAGATGAAGTTGGTGAGGAAGACGAGGTCTTTACCATCCCTAATTCTTTGCAAAGGAGCGAGTCCCCAACAGCAGATTCAGATGCATCATCTCTTCATGAACCTTCTCACCAAATTGCCATTACAGTCTCTGTACACCCTCTGGCCAAGAAACCGTGTTTAGACACGCAGTCGCAGGACAGTGCTCAGTCTCATGTGAAAGAAGAAGTTGCATCAAAAACATTTGCACAGACTGGTGAAACAGCAACGCCTCCATCAGATGCCACTAACAAGTGCATCGTTTATGAAAGCCATGTTTAAGCTTACTCAGCAATCTATGCAGATCACTGAAGACACTCCAAGCACTTTATTGAGAGCATACCATAACTGAAATTTGCCATGTAGCCTTACTAGAAGAATGTACCATCACTTCACCTTTTCCAGAAGAACAACAGCTCCGTAGCCATGCTGAACCTCAAGGGAAATAGAATCACAGTTTCTGCCACTGGATTTTCTCCTGAAATCTGGTTTGGAAAACAACCTCACAATGAAAGAGATAAAATGGAGAAATATATATAATGTGTATATGTCTATTACAAAGACACAGTTTATGCTAATATTTAGATTTTTTTTCTTCCGTGTCAAAAATCACAACATGCAAATTTGAATCCGCCAATTCCAATGTAAATTCCAATGTGAGCTTTATCACACTTTGACAACGGAAACAGTTCTATTCGCCAACTAAAACCTGCCAAGCTCATATACAAATCAATGGCAGAGATCCGTTAAACCATTTTGAATATGTTAATTGCCTTCCTGAAATTCGTTTCAAATCAGATTTTCGGGTCGGTACTATTGATAGAATATTATACATTAAAATTTTTCGCCCATTCGAGTTGTGAGTATATCCGAATTTATTTGAGTAAAAAAAATTCACATAAATTTGAAATTCGACCATTGATGAATCTGCCCATAAATATTTTTATTTCTACTGTGGAAAACGGGATCACTGGCAATGTATAATGAATTGATTGAATTCCTGTGGCTCAACAAAATATTCATATGTTGGTATATCAAAGCCTTTTTTTTAGAGGGGACCTGCAGTTGGCAGGAGAGAGGTAAGATAAAACCCATTTCCAAAGATTAAATGCATTTGGGGCAAATTTTTTATTTTCACTTTAAATGAAAAAAATATATATTGTACGTTAGGTGTGGGCAAGATTTTATAAATATATAATGTCACCCCAATGAATATATTTGTGATAATAGAAAAGTATAGTTTTTGTCATCTATACTCTAGAGCAGGGGTCCCCAATCTTTTTTACCCCTGAGCCACATTCAAATGTAAAAATAGTTGGGGAGCAACACAAGCATGAAAAAAGTCCTTGGGGTGCCAAGTAAGAGTTTATATTGACTATTGATAGCCCCTATGTGGACTGGCAGCCTACAGGAGACTCTGTTTGGCAGGACACCTAGTTTTTATACAACAAAAACTTGCCTCCAAACCAGGAATTCAAACGAAGCACCTGCTTTGAGGCCACTGAGAGCAACATCCAAGGAATTGGGGAGCAAAATGTTGCTCATGAGCCACTGGTTGGGGATCGCTGCTCTAGAGGAACCAAAGGCTTCATGAGAGCACCAGTCACAAATGTGATTACTTGTTTGCCCTTGAAAGTACAGCTTAAAGATGGAGCGGTATTTGTGCTCACTCATTCCACTAAGATTAGTATAAGCTTCCCTGTACATAACACCCTTATGCTACATACTATACATACTAGCCTTACTTATACATAGACAGGCGTTATTTACTCTCTCCTGCTGGGTTTCGGGAACTAGTTTGGTTACATAGCTTAATATTATCTTTTTATTTCCTGAAAGTGAACACAGTGTTAATAAGAGGGATATCTGAGGCAATGTAACTCAACAGGCAATGGAAGAATGCTATAAATGTCTGTGTAATCCCAGTACATAGTACCACAAGCAGCATTTAGAGATACACAGACTTGTTGGCAGATTTTACATTGCTAAAACGCATTTCAGTAAGTTTCAGGGTGCATTTAAGGTTACATAAAACTATAGATATGTAGTGCTTAGTATAGACAAAAAGGTTCCTATGAATATATAGAGCAGGATATGGGATTATAGTGAGAACCCTCCTCCAGCATTATTTCAGGAAACTGGCTTGCCTGACATATTTGGCATCTTTTAAGAGCATAATTTACCCATTCATGTGAAGGAGGGGTAGTTGTTTATTTAAACAGGTATCCTGGTGGGTTTGTACAAGTTGGGTTTGTAGATTTGCAGCATTCGAGAGCCGTAATATCTACAACAGCAGTTAGGGTAGTTCCCTTGCATTCCATATGCAACACAGTAACCATTCAAATAATATTTACATGGCAACTTCCATACAGTCAACTCACCTTTGTACATGTTACAGTACCATGAAGTTATAGTTCTGATTGCAGCTCAGTAGTGATGTGCTGGTCAAGTAAAACTGCCCCCGACCCATGCCTGTCAAACCTGGCTTCCACCCTTCCATTTATAGACCCACGCCAACCCAACCTGCCGAAGACATCACAAAAGGGGAAGGGCAGGACCATCTATAAAACCAGAAGTCGGAAGCTGGCCACGTAAGGTCGGAGACAGAAGAGCTGAACCCGAACCTGGTTGCTATACAGTGACAACAAATTATGCATATTTGTAATATACAATATTTAAAGAAACAAGGGTTAACAAATAAAACAATAGGAGTAGAGAGCCCTTTTTTAAACGAGAACTTAATCTGTAAGGAAAAAAAAACCTTTCCCCCCCCTGTGTAGACCCACCTCCCTCTTTCCCCCAGCCTTCCTCTACCCCGGGCAAATGCCCCTAATTTTTTAATTACCCCTCCTGCAGATTCTTGCCCCGGAAGTTCACAACTGCCATCTTCTTTCTTTGGAAGTAGACCAGCATTTTCTGTCCATGCGCAGTTGGAGGAGATTTCCAGACGGAACCACTGCACATGTGCCAAAAGTCACAAAAAATTCCAAAAAAGTGTTGAAGCAAAGAACTCTGTCTTTTAATTGGCTCATGTGACCTAACGTATGGTTTGTTTGTGAATCCTATAATCCCAGGGGATGACCCTTATATTTTAAAATGGCTATTTTCTATTTATGATTACCCAATGGCACATGCTACTTAAAAAGTATATTATTATGAACATGGTTTATTTACATGTAGCAGGGGTTTACATATGAGCAGTTTTATGCAATATCTTTTTATAGAGACCTTCATTGTCCGGGGGGTATAGTTTTCCTTTAAGAGAGAATAAATGTAATAATTTTATAGGAAGAAACAAGCAACCAGCACACTTTTCCTACACTTTGAGTCACATTTAGTAAAGAGCAAATTCTGTTGGCGGAAATTTGCCAAAATGCCAATTCACAGTGAATTCTCCATTTTATTAAAAGGAGGGTAAGACAATTTACTAGCAAATAATCCTCTCACACTGTTTCGCCAGGCGATTTTGCCTGGAGCATATTAACCCTTTTTGCAAAAGTATAACTTGCCAGGTTCAGGCTTTTCCATGCTGCTTTTCTCCATGGCGTAAATTCTCTATTGAAAATGCTTTTTCCTCCACTGCTTTTGTATTGGGAAATGTACTGGAGGATCCCAGAGAATTTTTGACAGGAGTAAATTCAACACATTTCTCTTGAAATAGTGAACTTGTAAGTAAATATGGAGATGTTATGAAAATACACCTGGATAAGTACGGCAAAGAGAAAATTAACACCTTAGCAAACGTACCCCTCTTTATGAACTGGCACTTTAGCAAAGGCGTTGCCAAAGATTAGGGAGGGTGTAAGACCCAATTTTTGTCCCCGGTACTGCAATAGACTCCTTTACTAAGTGCAATGTATCAGGGACCTTTCCTTCCTATGAGCAGAAGAGTTATCCCATCATCCTGTGACTGTAAAGGGGACAAATGAGAACTTTGCTGCTACAGGGTTATTTATGTGGCAGTGTATTGTGTGTCTAAATCTTGCTTTATTTTCATGGTGTTGCACTATTTCTCCAGTTGTGGAACAGGGAAATGGAATAAAGAGAGTTCTCGTTTGTACTATGCCTGGGATACAATATTAGAGCAATGAAGAGAACACTAATTATGTGTGACATACCGCTTCTTGCTGCTACTGTAGTTCTGTCCTTGTGCAGTGGCTTTGCTTATAGGAGTTGTTAAACTGTTATTGAAGTGCTTAGTGAAGTCAAACTGACCTTAAAGGAGAACTATACCCATTTATAAAAAAAACCCTACACCCCACCCCACGTAGACCCTACTCCCTCCCCCCCCCAGCCGAACTGCACCCCTGGGCAAATGCCCCTACCTCTTTTCTAACCCTTTGTCGCAGGTCTTCTTCTTTGGTAATCTTCAGGGCAGTGAACTCCGATGCTGGAATCTGCGGTGAGGGACAAGTAAAGAGGTTGGAGCATTTAACCGGGGGGTGTGGGGCAGTTCAGCTGGGGGGGAGGAGGGCGGGGGGTCTACTTGGAGCAGGGGGTAGGGTTTTTCTTAAAATGGGGTTTGTTCTCCTTTAAAGGAGAAGGAAAGGTTAAAACAAAGTAAGCCTTATCAGAAAGGTCCACATAAATATACCAGCATTTCTTTCGCAGGAATAGATGCAAGCAATTCTTTTCAATGGGGCTATACTCACACAAGCACATATAGGCGCCGAACACTGGTTGAGACACAACATGCTGCATTTTTCCTGCGTTCAGCGCCTACATGCGCTTGTGTGAGTATAGCCCCATTGAAAAGAATTGCTTGCGTCTATTCCTGCGCTCCCCTGCAGCTGAACGCTTCAAAACAGAACGCAGGGGAGTGCAGCTTTAACAGGTCGTGAGTAAGAGCCCTTAATCTGAGCCCAAAGCTATAAATGAGCAGGGAGAGACTCAGGCAGGAAGTGATGTCGCACCAAGCTAATACTGCAGCTGCTATCCTAAACAAACAGAGAGCTTCTAGAGCTGTTATTACTCAGGTATGATAAAACATTCTACAGAATAAATATAGCATTTTTAGCTTGCACTATTGCAGCTAATCTATTGGCAATATACTGCCTCCGTAGCTTTCCTTCTCCTTTAGTATAACTTTATAGCAATTGTTAACCATTGCAGATGACTTTGCAAGTGCCATAGTTGTAACATTATAAGCAACTTGTAATAGTTAATTTATTCTTCTCAAGTCACACCCGAGCAGTCAGACTTATTAAACTAAATATAGACTTGTTTCCTGCCATTAGGATTATTATATGTTGTCGTTAGCTCAGTGCATGCAAGTTCAGAGCTGCACAAGCATTACGGTTGTCTGTGAGTTTGCACAGTCCTTATAAAAGGAAACAAAACATAATTACAGGGCAGAACCACACATAATGTACAGGTTTCAAATGAACATGTAGGATAATCACAGTCCCTTGTGGATGCTGTAAATGCGAAATCTGATGGTTTAATGTGACAAAATGGCCATGTAACTCTGGGTACTGAGCTAAATATGGGTCAGTGATTTTATATATATATAAATATCCTCAAGAACATTCTTGCCTGGACACAAATATATAAATTAATATGGCTAACCGTAGACTTTTCTTATGGTGCTTGGGTAATGCTATTCTTTTATGTGCCTCTCTGTGCATGGTCCCTGTCCCTGGGCTGCTAATTGTGT
>CM044432.1:37495843-37515992 GCA_024363595.1 Xenopus borealis
CTGATGGGCTGCTTGTAGTACAGCCATAAAGAGTGACTGAAGTTTATCAGAGCACAAATCACATAACTGGGGGCAGCTGGCAACTGACAATGTGTCTAGACCCATAAATAAAAAATAGGTTCTGCTGGAGCAGCACTATTAACATTAAATTTCCCATGACCGTATCACTTTAAAAAGGAAGCAACTCATTTCAAAGGGTGCTATTCACTACAAACCAAAAGGGGGTGGTGTCTCTAATGTCAGTTGCTATATTTTAAATTCAGGACAAATCTGCCTTTCCTCACATCAGTGCTTCACTCTGTATTTAGAATTCCCATTTCAAGGAAGGGCGTAAAGCCCTCTAAAGTTTATGCCATGTTGGACTGGGCTGATGTCTTCAGATTTTATAGTATTAGGGACCATGGTGACAGCACACATGATTCAGGCCGTGACTACATGAAGTGCAACCAGACATCAGTCAAACAGTTTTACTGAGAAGCGTCTTTTTTACTTGATCCTTTATACAGTACAAACATTTGGCATTAGTGTTTGATAGGTCAGCAATTTAATTTAAGTCCTCCAAACCAGGAAAGAGAAAAGAGAATCATCAGAACTTATTTTAAAGGGGAAGTAAAGAATAAGGCTAGAAACCCTGTATTTTGTATACTAAACATAAACATGCTTTCAAAGTTGGCCACAGGGGGCTGTAATCTTGTAACTATGTTAGACATCTGTTCAAGACCAAGACTGTGCACATGCACAGTGTGATCTGGGCTGCTTAGGGTTTGTCTTAAATTATCAAAACAGGGAAACAAACAAAGCTGCTTAAGTTCTGCATGGCTGGGAAGTAAGACAGTGGTTCCCCCTGCTGTTCATAAGTATGACTGTTTCCCTGCTGAGCAGTTAGGAACCGTCTGACAATTCCTAGAAGTCAGGTTTCTTATAAAAATGGTACACAGGAATTTTATTTTTTTGCCTTTACATGCCCATTTCATTTCTGCATTCTGGGGTCCGCAAGCCTTCTTTCTCTGTTTTGTCTTTCTAATCTGAATAGAAATGTTGTATTTTAGTCTGCATGGGGGCGTTTCTTTTACTTTCTAAAGTTGGTTTTACTCATTATAGTTTTTCTTTGCCACTGCATGGTTGCTATGGGCAGTGTTGGACTGACCAACAGGGATACCAGGAAAACTCCCGGAGGGCCCAGGTGTCAGTGGGCCTCTTGCTTCTAACAATTTGGCCTATTTCATGTTCATTCCCTATTTCTTTATGTGGAAAAAGAGGCTTAATAATGCAAGAATAGAGTATAGTAAGTGTGTATAAAAGAATAGGAGAATAAAGAGAGGAGAGAAGGAATAGTTTGGAAATTTGGGCCCTGTTCTAAGGTTTTCTGGTGGGCCCCTGGCATCCTAGTCCGACACTGGCTATGGGCCTTGTTGTTAGGGACTTTTATCACTCCTCCTATGAGATAAAATATGTATAAATGCATGTGTATTATATCTGTATGTAAATAAATTAATCCGTTGCATGGCTCCTTCCTATTTGCAGCCTAAAGTGGTTTCAACGTAGAGCCAAGATCTTGTTTTCTATGCGTCTCACATTGTGAAGTTTGCCATTATGTTGCAAACAACAGCATTCCAGATAAGAATTGTATCCCTGTGTGAAATGATATGACACTAGTTTGGAAATTCTAAATAATTATGGCTAAAAACCTCAGAGAAGTATGCACCTAGAAAATAAACAAACTGGTAAGGCAGCTTTCAATGATACAGGGATTACTTTGAAGGCTCCCATTTACTCCCTAGTGGGGCAAAGCAATGCACTTCAACTGATCCACCTAGAATGCCTTTAGTCAAAACTTATTGCTTATGCAAGACCTGCTAAAAACATGGGCTTTTGGTACCCAATGACATGTATTAGAGTCCTGCAGGAGGTTGGGTACCTTTGGGTTACCGGTACCCTGCAGAATGAGGGTAGGCTTTCAAGTGTGGGTATAGATGCGGGTCTCTTCTAAATTTCTTATATTATGTTATATTGTCTATATTTTACTCCATTTAAAATTTTACAAAACTAGTTTCTGTCTTGCCCACTTTTGATGATGTCACTTCTGGTTTGCAGCAACAGCACCTGTTTGATGGTGGTTGACAGTTGGGGGTCGGGCTACGGATAAGGCAGTTGTGGGTCTGGGTCAGGTAGCGGATCAAAGTGGGTAAATATGAGGGCTGAGGGTCCGTGTCTTATAAGTTGGTTCAGCACAGGACCAACATGTATATTAGATATGAATATAACTGGCTTTATAAGTAACACATAGGGGCAGATTTACTAAATTCATGATTCGAAATTCGATCGAATTTTCAAAAAAAAATTAGAATTAGAATTTTCGAATATTTTTGAAGGCCATTTTGAGGGTTTCAAATTCAACCACAATTCGATTGGTCGAATTCGGGGGGTAAATTCACCCTTGAATTCGACCAATAGTAAATCTGCCCCAGAATGTTGGAGTTACCAAACCACCATTGTTCCTTTGTGAGGTGCACTGGTGGTGGGTCCTGAAGGCAGGTTTCCAAAAAAAGTTTTAAAGTAATGTTATATAGCCCCTTAATGTGGTTCATGTTTTCTTCTAAAATAAACCTACATTTAGAGACACATTAATCAAGGGTTGAATTTCAAATTTATGTGAGCCTTTTAAAGCTCCCATGAACTCGAAATTTGACCAGTCGAAATGTATTATAAAAACAAATTTTTTAAACTGGGGGTAATAGGATTGACCTAAAAATTCGAATCGAATTTGATTCAAATTTTAAAAACTTGATTTGAGTTATTTTGCTCCAGAAACAACTTGAATGTCAGGAAGGCTGCAAACAACACATTGATCCCAGGAGGTCTCCCATTTTGTAAAATAGCAATTTGCCAGGTTTTCAGTGGCAAATAGCCGAATTAGAGTACTTAAAGGGGTAGTTCACCTTCCAAACACTTTTTTCAGCTCAGCTGTCTTTAGATTGTTTCCCAGAAATGAAGACTTTTTTCAATTAATTTCCATTCTTTATTTTTTCCAAAATCTCAGTTTAAAGTTGAATGTTGGTGTCTGTGGTGTGAGTCAGGGAGCTCAGTAATTCAGGTGCAGACTCTAAACTGTTACAATTTTGCAACATTTAGTAGATACATTTCTCAGCAGCATCTCTGGAGTATTAGCAACTATTGTATCAATTCTAACAGCTGCCTGTAATGAAACTCAGAGATTCTGCTCAGCAGGGACAAAGATAAGAAATGTATCCATTAAATCTATCAATTTAGAACAGTTTTGGAGCTGCTTTAGAAGGTGAAAAATTACACTTTACACTTCAATATTAGAAAAACGGTCACAAATCAAACAGCTCAGTTTTAACAGCACAGGGCAACACTACATGATATTTTCTTTACTTTAAAACATTTCAATTTTTTGGTGTTATTGTTCCTTTAAGCCCCCTGAAATGCTGGTTCACCAAGAGAAAGGCAGCTATTTGTCAGCCAGCTGTTGCTAGGCAAGTATATCCTGAAGGCGCTCAGTTCTTAAATAGCTGCTGTGTAAATGTCTGATTAAGCCTTACTGCATTATATTAATAGAACTGGGTTTTAAAACAAATGAAAAAAAAATGAAAATATGAGAAGTAAACCGTTTCTATATTTATAGCTGCTGCAGTAGAGATAATGATGACTCCAGGGGGAAACTGCATTCAGGCCAGCAAACGCTTATAAACTGATGCTTGCAAGATAGATAGAATGTGGACCAAATATCACAAAATACAATACAAATATTAAGAGTAAAACAACACAGGGATTCTGTACCAGCCTGGAAGTCCAGCCAATATATGTGTGCAATTCTGCTCAGACAGCTCCATGGCACTACTTGCATAGCCTACTAGGTGGAGAAAGTAGAATAAATTCTGGTTATGGGCAAGTCCTGAATGACCCAGTGTATGTATGCCTCATCACCTGTATACTGCACCGGCCCAGGGGTTTTCCAGCGAGCACCACAGAGTGATCAGCTTCCATTGCGGATGTGCAGTAGCGCAAAAAAAAAAAAAGAAGCTGGCTATTTCATTCTACTGCGTCTGCCCCAGGAAATTCTAAAAAAGAAGAAAAAGGAGGCCGATCGTTTGTGGTGCTCACTGGAAGAATCCCCGTTTTCCCCTGATAGGAGCACCGACCCGGGGTTTCAGGTACATATATATAATCACTTGGTGGTTCCTAACATTTGGCACCCCCAAGTAAATAGGCCTTTCCTTCTCCTTGAAGGAAGGAAGAACATTATATGTGAGTTATTGCATTTGTGTTTTTGGCAAAAATCATATGCGCCCAATCAAAATAAAGATTCTTCCAAAACAGTAAAGTCTAAGCAAGTGGTTAGCAACTCACCCATTGTGTGTCACAAGGCACTGTCTGAGCCCCAGCTTACGGAATATGTCCACCACTATCTCCATTGGTGTCTGGTCAGTCACGGTGAAAGGACTCATGTCAAGGATACTGCGTAGCTTAAGAGGGCGAGGGCTTTCTGCAGGAAGGGATGGGGTGTGCTGAGCAAAGCACACTCGTGAGCTACCAACGATACCGTCTTGCTTTTTTCTTGCATTTTCTTAAATAAGAGAAATGAAAAGCAAGAGAGAAAAATTAGTTCTACTTATTTTTTTTCATAATCAGAGAATTCCTTTATATTGGTAATAATGAAGGTCGTGTTCAGATGCCAAAAGGGAAAGGGACAGCTTTACCGTTTCTTTGAAATATTTTATAAAACTAAATTCCAGTTTTATCTCCCCATTTTTTTTGACTGTGGTCAAAAGGCTGCAGAATCATCACTGCGGGTGCACGCACTTTCCAGCTTGAAAATACTCACCATTACATTCTCCAGTGAAAGTTTGGGCATCAAAATGCTGGACAGCACTCAAACGCAACTTCAAGTAATTAAAATGCCTTGATTTTATTGGCACATACCATTACAGCAAAAGTTACTTGGCATGCTGTCCAGAATGTTGATGCTTTGTGACCTGTGAAGTAAACACTGTTGAACATGCATAATGTAATTGTAATGGTATTTGGAGCATTTTATTGTCCAAGTTTTACTCTGGCAATTCACCATTTTTTTTAAGATGCATCAGTTAATAGTGCTGCTCATTAGAATTCAGCTGCCCCCAATCATATGACTTGTGCTCTCTTTTTACTGCTGTACTGCAAATTGGAGTGATATCAGCGCCATGCCAGAGGGGAGTGTGGGTGAGTAAGTGACGGAGGGGAGAGAGCGCCAGCCGGCACTCAAAGGGAGAGAGTGCCGGGAGGGGAGGAAGGGAAAGCAGCAAACATAAGGTAGCAGAAGACAGGTACCTGCCCAGCGCCCCCCTTTTGTTGCGCCCTAGGCAGGTGCCTTTTCTGCCTACCCCTAGTTCCGGCCCTGAGCATACATAACAAATAGGGAAAAAATAAATGCACACATGGTAAACCCGGAATTCTTAACCTATGGATTGGGAACTAAATAGGCTACCAAGCTGTTAAGGAAGGACACCAGGATCCTCCTGAATACAGTGTGTATGCTGGGTTTTAATTTGGAGGGGTTGAACTTGATGGACTTTTTTCAACCCAATTTAACTATGTAACTATGTAACAGTGAAATTGTCTCATACAGAACAGAAAAGCAAAATTAAAAACAAGGCACATACTGTAACTGGTCATCTGACAAAGTTAAGAATGAAGATGTTTATTTAATGTAATATAAACACTGAATTAGAGATCCTTTTTCAAGGGGTTGTTCAAATTCCAAACACTTTTTTCTGTTTCAGTTGTTTTCAGATTGTTTCCCAGAAATAAAGCCTTTCTGCTATTATTTTCCATTATTTATTTTTTACTGTTTTTTCAAAATCTAAATTTAAAGTTGAAAGTCCCTGTCTCTGGCAGCTCAGTAATTCAGGTGCAGACTCTAAACTGTTACAATTTTACAACATTTAGTTGATACATTTTCTGAGCAGCATCTCTGGAATATTAGCAGCTATTGTATTAGTTGTTATAGTAGGCTGTAATAAAAACCAGGCATTCTGCTCATCAGAGACAAAGATGAGAAATGTATCTACTAAATGTATCCATTTAGAACAGTATACTGGGCCGGAAATCCCCCCAGAGCTGCTTCAGAAAGTGAAAAATGACACTTTACACTTCAATATTAGAAAAACGGTCACACATACAAAATAAGTTATTGGAAAATGTCGTTATTTCTGGTGCTCTATCTGAAAACAACTAGTTGTTTGAAGGCAAACAACCCCTTAAATAGACATAGGGAATCACATGTGCAAATCTGTGTTGTTAAATGTGTAGTAGTAGTTTTTAGGAACTAAGAATAAATAATGACAGTAAGATGTGCTCACAAAAATCATCCTTACCAATGGCTAATGTCAAATCTCTTCTCAGAGCAAATCCCACGAGGCGCTGCGACTCCTTGGACATGATGACAGGGAAGCCGTTGTAGCTGGTGTCATTGATAAGACTTTCAACATCATCAACGGTCATATTATCTTGAGTAAGAACAGCCAATGGAGGATCGTTTCTTTTTGGTCTCATCACATCACGAGCTAGAGTTGTATGTGTGAATTCCTCCTTGGCATCCAAGAATGGATATCCATTCAGCCGTATGTGAGCTTCATATATACCTTCCCTTCCAAAGGCATCCCCAACCCACTTACTGGTCATCACTGCCGCCATAAGGGGGACAATATATTCCAGGCCCCCAGTTAGTTCAAATACTATGACTACAAGAGACACTGTCATCCGTGTCACACCACCTATAAGGGAAAATATAGTATAATGAGTAAATATATCAGTTTCCCATACATATAGGTTTTAAAATTTGAATTCATAAAGACTGGGGGATAACTGAAGTTGAAATCACAGTGCTAAGCCTGTTTTTTTTTTTAAGAACACTAACACTACAAAACAGACTAATAGGTATGTGCCTGGTGATGGTGTGATCTTTGGGTGAAGCAGAGTTTCAGAGATCTGTAGCAAGTCAGACTTTATGTAGAAGTGTGCACTCCAGGGCCAAAATCTTTCACTTGCGCAGCACTGTGCTCCTATCGGAGCTTCATCTATATTAAGCTTCTAGTGGATTTACTGGGGAATTGTAACACTCCAAAGATACTGCAGGGTTAGCAGTCGTGTAACTGTCGTAGCTTGCAGGAATACATAACAGGCTAAAGGCAATACAAAATACAATGACGGCAACATATAAAAGGATTGTGGCAATGAGATATTACAGACAACTAGGCATGACAGTGCTGAAAAAAAGATACTGATAAATATGTGTATATATATATATATATATATATATATATATATATATGGAACATGGAGGCGCACTCACCATACAAAAACATAGAATGCCTGGGCGCAGGTAAAAGGTGTACAAAATAAAAAAAAAAAAATACTGCACTCAGCATGCTCAGTTAGAGTTACTGATTTTAATAGACAAACAAAAGCTATTCCAATGTCATACTGATCTTCCTCAGGGAAAAAAAAATTTCAAAGGGGGTCGAAACGTTGGATTTGTAAGTGATGTTAAAATAAATCATTTAATTGAAAATACTTGGAGTGCTGGTCCTTGGCAAAAGATTACATACATTTTTTGACCGTGCACCCAAGAGTGAATTAACAGGGAAGACTGCGGGTACTTTGAGAGACAGTTTATATATATTCAATTTGCTGGGTGCTGGTAAAACAACAACATATTATGGCAAACACACCGCACTCCAAGGACTCATTCTGGATACAAAAAATTAGTGCTTTATTCTCAACGTTTCGGCATCCTGACTGGAGCCGTCTTCAGGAGAAACAGGGCCCCATAGGCTTCTGAGACTAAGTCCTGATCGAATAGGATTCGGTTTTCGATCGTTCGAATCATTTGAATGATTTCTTCGTTCAGTCAAATGATTTATTCGACTGATCGAATAGGTTTTTATTCCATCGTCGAATGATCGATATATCGAATAAAAGGTAGCCTAGAACTATTCAATTAACATTCGAAAATCAAATGCTAATCGAAATTCGAATAGAAACGAATTATTTTTGGGGAACAATAGTAAATTTGCCCCTAAGTCTACTAGAAACTCATAAAAAAATCATATATATACGAGATATATAGAGAGAAAGGTTTACACAAATATAATATATATATATATATATATAATTAATTGACAATGTTTTATATTAATAGTTCAATATGAATAGGTTTTTGGATTAAATACATACCAAGACATGCAGCAGCCCCAACCATTGCATATAGCCCAGGAGTTATACAGTCAGCTCCCACTTCACACCACTCTTTGAATATGAACCAGTCATGATGATAATAAGCCAGTTGTTCCACTGCAATGCCCACAATCCGGCCTGCTATGGCACCAATTGCCATGCTTGGGATAAACAGACCTGAAGGTACCTAAAACACAGCAAACGTATGCACATTTACAAAATCACTGCCTTCTGTGTGCTCTTAGAACCCAACAATATCTTAATATATATATATTCCAGTCACCAATAAATAACAAAATACCTTTCGTGCAAAACCTGTGTGGGCACAGTACAAAATGTGTTTTCATACAAAATACACATGCTAGTATACACAAAATGTGTGTACACTAGCAAGGAATCAGTATAAAAATAAAAAGTGGGTAAATAGGCTGTGCAAAATAAAAAATGTTTCTAATATGGTTAGTTATCCAAAAACGTAATGTATAAAGGCTGGAGTGACAGGATGTGTAATAGAACACTACTTCCTGCTTTTCAGCTCTCTTGGTTTCCACTTATTGGTTATCACACAATAACCAATCAGTGATTTGTGGGGGCTCAAATGGGTCATAACTGTTGCTTTTGAATCTGAGCTGAATGCTGAGGATCAATTGCAAATTAACTGAACAGTTATGTCCCATGTGACCCCCTTCAAGTCACTAAAGGTGGCCATAGACGCAGAGATCTGCTCGTTTGGCGACATCTCTCCCAGATATGCCCATATTGAAGTGGCCGATATCGGGCTGATCTGATCGTGGGCCCATGATCCACAATAGAGGATATACGGGCAGTCGGATGGCAGCACTGCATACACTCACAGATGCGGCTGCAATCCGACTGGATTTTTCAACCTGCCCGATCGAGATCTTGATGACTTTCGGCCAGATATCGATCGGGGAAGCCAGTCGGATGGCCCCACACACGGGCCATTAAGCTGCTGACTCTGTCTGTCTGCAGTTTTTATCGGCCCATGTATGGGGGACTTAACTCAGAGTTAGAGAGCTACGTATAAAGCAGGAAGTGTTCTGTTCTGTTAAGACATTCAGCCACTCCAGACTTTATACATTACATTTTTGGCTAACTAACTCTATTGGAAACATGTTTTATTTTGCACACACTATTTACCCAGTTTTTATTTTTACCCTGAACTGTTCCTTTAAAGGAAACATGCATTTTGACAATGAGTTGGGTTTATGTAGAAGAGGTACATAAACACCATCTGAACTACAAGATATAAATATAAATGTATTTTTTTTCTGCTGAACATACCTGATTCCACGAAGAAAACCATGATAAATTGTATGAGCAATAACTCCAATATCTGTTGGACACACATTGTAATACAACTTCACCATAACCTTGTTCCATTAAAAAGTGATGAGACACCAGACTGATTGTGCAGATAAATGCAGGTCCGAGGATCAGTCTCTAATCTTACATTAGCATAACACATTGACTGTACCAAGAGCCACTGTGTTGGCCTGGGTGCAGAACGGAGGAGGGAATTTTGCTGCCAAAATGCATCCTCACTCCTGTGACCTGGAGATACATACAGACCAAGACTAGTAGACTAATGGTGGCCATACACAGGGAGATCATCAAACAAGTAGATCTCTCCCCTATATGTCCACATTGAGGTGGGCAATGTCGGGCTGATCCGATCATGGGCCCAACGATTGGATCACAATGCAGGCATACCTCCCAATAGTCCCGTTTTTAGAGGGACAGTCCTTCTTTTGACAGCTCAACCCACAGTCCCTCATTTGTACTAGAAAGTCCAGTTTTTCGCTGCACTGAACAGCCAGAAAAAGAAAAAAGTTTCTAACATAATTGGCTTTTGGTAGAGAGCCCAGAACTGCCAGGAGGTTCAGATAAGATATTTTTGTAATAATTTTTTAGATAATCAAATAAGTGTAACAAGATAAGATAACAGGTCCCTTGGGAAAAGTTAGACTCACAGCTTAAGGCTTAGTCCAGATGGGGAGATTCGGGGGCGATCCATCGCCTGGCGACTTCTCGCCACGACAGATCGCCCCCGAATCTCCAGAAGTCGCCAGGCGACGGATCGCCCCCGAATCTCCCCGTCTGGACTAAGCCTAAAGGGCAATTCACCTCCATTAGCAAAACTGTAATAACTGGAAAAATAAATCACAAATATGTTCAAACTTTCATAAGCTGCCGAATTTTGTAAAATGAACATGGTAATTGAGGGGGTGCTCACAAAAATGGGCGTGGTCAAAAAAAAATTTTGTCCCTGTTTTTATTTCCTAAATGTTGGGAGATTCAAACAATTTAACCACCGCACTCCCACAATTTACTCACACTGCTTGTAGTGGTGAGTTTTGGGGGGGGAGGGGGGTGACAACCCTCCCTTAATCAGGGTTATCCTGATGAAGGGAGGGTTGTCCCCCCGAAACGTTGAACCTTTTTGGTGACATAAAAGGGGAAGCTCCCTAACTGCAATAGAGTGTTGGTGCGGATCCGATCTGTTCATTTTGCTAAATGTTAGGAGTTAAGCAATCAGATCGAGGGACCGCATCAACGAACAGAGATGTGCCCATGATCTGACAAGATTTTATACTCTGACTTCAATCGGGGAAGCCGGAAAGTCAGTCTGTCGACAGCTTTTATGGGACTGTGTATGAGGGCATTTAAAGTCACTCTGGTTTGCAGAGAATCTGTGCACCACCCAATACGGGAAGCAGAGGGACTTCAAACACCACAATGGAACATGGAACATAGTAAGGGAGGAGTTGCATTGTTTGGGAAGCATAAGGGAGATGGGGAAGTGATACCTGTGAAAAGAGATGGGTTATCATGGTTTCCTTCTCTGTGAGATCAGATATGTTTGTGTAGGAAAAGAATACACTTATATTTATGCCTGGAAGTCCAGATCTCGTTTACGCACTTTTTCTACATGTCAAAAAGCAGGGTCTATTCTCGCTTTAAGTCACTGATGCTGTTCTCGTGCCTGCATATTATAATTTACTTTTTGGATTTAACACTTCAGAGCAAGTTTAAGCCTGCCCTAAGTAGGTCTGAGAAATGTAAGATGGCAGCACAGTGCAACAACAGCCAAGAGAAAAAAAACAAAAAAACTAGCAGATTTATTCACTGGGGTTACCCAAGGTATCCTTATTGCTCCATGAATTACCCCAATGAAGTTGGCTGTTCTTAAAGCTATAATTCTCTGAATGTAATCTACTATATACAGTCTACAGAAATACCCATGTCATACATACACAAGGTTTGTTATTACTGTATTCATTTCAGTAATAAAAGTAAAAAAAAAAAAAGCTTTTAATTGAGGAGTGACCATTGCCCTCTGTTTTTTTAAACACAATCTAAGCAACTCACTGATCTAACCAGTGCCTGCACCCATGTTTAGAAAAACAAGCGGTTTATACCGGTCATGTGTCTATATTGTCCTCAGTGAGGAATGTTTAATCCTCCCCCTTCCTAATTATTCCTGATTAACACATTAGCATTCCAATACTAGACCTGCGGCTTGGTTTCTCTACTCTATGCAGCTACAAGTATATATATATATATGCAGCTGCTTTTTATCATAAACTGCAATACATACAGACAATGCTGTTGAAAATGCAGATTCATAAGGCATTAATTCCAATAACAGATAGATCAAATTCATTAAAATAATGTAGAATTCTTTACAATTAATTCATATCAGATTTACATGCCTAGAAATCAAGTTTTGTAATAGTTTTCAAATAGTGGATTTGGTGCATCCTTAGTGCATTGTTAACACTCACTCAATATTTACCTTAATGCCAAAGGTGAAGACTGTCATAATAATCTTGAACACCAGAGCCAAGCACAGCTGCCAAATAGCGGAGTACACCCCAGTCCCTGCAGGGCGGTCAGGTATATCGTCTACAATTTTGCTGGCGTTCATATCGTTTTTATAGTCACACAAAGAGGAGGATTCTAGAGGCCCACAGTCTGTAAATAACTCCTTTATCAGCTGGCTAGTGTTGAACCGTGTGTACGGATTGGGAAAAGCAATAACCGCTGTGATGGCTGCCACGGCGATAACCTCCAATACTGGGTACTTCCCAAATCTGGTTGTTTTGCGCCGTCGGCACCAGGCAATGTTCGCACGGATGAAAAACGCTCCCCAAAGTCCTCCAAATACACCCAGTAGAATAAATGGGATAAGTTCAAACAAATACCATGGGGTGTGATACTCTACATAGAAAAGGACAAGACGGCTGTTCCCAAAGGGGTTGATTGACCTTAGAACAAATGCTGCTACTAAGGCTGCAAAGAATGACCTCCATAATGTCTTTAAAGGGAAATAGTAGCTCACCTGTAATAAATAGAAATAAAAACAATTCTTCATTAAATATATATAAATAAATGAAGAAAATATTATACATGTATATATATATTAAACATGGAGAAGATCAGTGGAAGAAGAAATTATAATGATGGGAAAAACACGGAATGAGATCAAAAGAATAGCAACAAATCGATCGGAATGGAGAGTCTTCACGGATACCCTATACTCCACTGGGAGTCGAAGGGACAGATGATGATATATTCACGCAATATTTTTTTTGGGGTGGGTGATATGGGTGAAATTATAGAAACACAAGTGTAACATTGGGATAGTCAGGAATTAGTATTGACCAGCCAGGTAACATAATGCTATATTACTTACTGCACTGGGCCAAATCTGCCTAGGATGGGTAACCCATTTCCCCAAAAATATCAACCAAACATTAATATATTACCTCTTCCAGACTAAAAAGTACTCCACCTATGGGAGCTCCAAAAGCAACAGAAACGCCAGCAGCTGATGCTGCTGACAGAACCTGTGAAAAGAATAAAACAGAACGGTGAACGAAGAGTAGACAAAACCAATACAAGTAGGAAAAATATACAAGACCTTAAAGGGCAACTAAAGTCGAAAATAGAATAAAGCTAGAAATGCTGTCACTTGTATACTAAACATAAACTTACTGCACCAGAAGCCTAATAAAACAAATGATTTATGCTTTCAAAGTTGGCCACAGGGGGTCCCCATCTTGTAACTTTGTTATACATCTTTGCAAGACCAAGACTGTGCCCATGCTCAGTGTGATCTGAGCTACTTAGGGATCATCATACATTATCAAAACAGCACATGTCAAATAATATCTGCCATAGAAGCCGATACAGCAAGACTTATTAATAATCAGAATATGCACATTGCACTGGGCCCTGTGTTGTCGTTTAATTTAATGTAGATTTTTATAGATTTTGTATTGTTTAAATCAAACTTTCTACAACTCTCCAAAACCAGTGGCTGCAGTAAGAAAAATCCTTTGCATATGCAAATTAGGATTCGGATTTGGTTCGGGCAGAAGGATTCAGCCAAATCCTGCTGAAAAAGGCTGAATACTGGATCCCTTGTATGGACACCCTTCGTCTTTTCTTGATATATCTAGTTATCTAGGGAATAATAGCCAGATATATAATCAGCTCCTCGTATCTCTGTCCACCATTCAACATACATATAGGGTTGCAATCTCCACCAGCCTGTGGTGGGGGTGGGAACTAAAGGGATAGATCATGGTGTAAAAGGCCAGAAGGCAGAGAGGAGCAGGCAAAGAGTATTACAAATTTACCAGAAACTACATTGCTGTAATACCAGCCCTGGCAGGTGTTACTGGCTAGGTTGGTAAAGGTTTTTGACATTCGGATTTTTCCATAAATACAGAAACATTTGAGTTTATCCAAGGTAGAAACCCCCTCAAACAACTCACAAATTCCATTCTTGATCAATATTTCCCTATGTATTATAATGAATAATGCACCCTTTCCTCCAAAATATAAGGATATATGAAGTCAAAATACAGTTCCATAGTTTATATAAAGGTCAGGATACTCCCTTGAATATCCTAATATTTAACAATAAGGGATACATAAGAATTCATGACATTTAAGTGGGTGCCAAAGATGGACTTACCTCTCTTTTCTTTGCCTCATTAGTGCTGTACTTAGGGAACAGGTAGGAAAATATGTTGCCACAACAGCATGCCACATGTACTAAGGGACCTTCCTTCCCTAAGCTTAAACCGGAGGCCACAGCAAGAACCAGTGTGACAGTTTTTATCATCAACGTCCATTTTCCCAGGTATCCACGGATGATGAATCCACTTAAAATAGTTTTAATCTAGAAACAAACAAAATAAAACATTTGGTTATCACAGAAAAAAACACTATAAAACTTCCAGTATGTCACCTGCGATTATTTATGCCTCTCCATAGGAAATCACTATATGACCAACATATAGATAAGTCACTCATAAATAATTGCGGGTGACAGATCTCCCCGTGTGCCACCGCACTTATTGTTTTCGGATCAGTGCCCTAAATTGAGTTAACAATATTTTTATGGTGAAAAGATAAAACTATGTCTTTAATTGTAGATCCAGGAAAGAAAACATACCGGAAGCACATACCACAAGACACTGCACAAGAGGAAGAATCACTTTCCAGAATTTAAGCTGGAAAGCTGGGGGAAGGAAGTGAATGCACAGTAACTCACTAGTGTGTAAATTTATATACTGTACTTAACGTAACTTAAGTCTACATACTCTCCCCACAGTACTGTGGTGATTCTCCTTGTTCACCAGAATGATGTAGTCTAAAATGTAGCCTCCTTATTCTTCCTTTGCTTTTATATCAGACAATTGACATCCCATATAATCAGTTGTCCCTTTAAATTAGAACAGATGTCATTTCGGTTCAGGATGCACTTTATAACTGCTGTTTCGGATTAATCATACAGATGATAAGTAGTTAAGCAGTTTGTAAGAGCAGCCGATACTAATCCCATTTGTCCATCATGGCTCTGATAAGCACATCTTTTTGTTCTGTTCAAAGATAATGTAGGCATCCTATCATGTAAGCACATGGTCCTGCCAACATCACCATGATGGGTTAAAGCACTTTTTAATATTTTTTTTTAATTGGTAGACATTTGAACATGGGGCTCACAGGTGCTCCTAGACAGTTTATTGCATAAGACATCATAGGAGTTATCCTTGAACCGAGTCAGAAGACCCTAGCACAGGTCAGTCTCTCTGACAAAATATTAGTAATACTAACAAAGGATATAAGAATAGGATTCCATTGTTCTCCACGGAAGCACTGATATAGCTTGTTTGGATAAGGGCTATGCTGGGTAATTTAGATGTCCATGCGGCCCTGGGGAGCCACCCAACAGCAAATCTTTACTGTGGCCGACTTATCTCCCTGAAATCCCTTCCCGCTGGTGGGATGGCATATGTATCACTTCAGTTTAAAATAGACAGTGATAATTGGCTTTGGGAAGCTAATATGCTACATGTGTTTTTGCAGAGGCAATTCTCAGTATTGTCTCTAAGGCTGGGGACAGACAGGGAGATTCGGGGAGATTCTGTCGCCTGCTAAAAACGCCAGGCGACAAAATCTCCCTGTCTGTCCCTACCCTAACAGGGCATTTTGTAGCCACAAAAACTAGCTGCTACAACTAGCTGCTGCTACAACAAATAAAATCACCAAAATTAATTGAGTGGTAAATGCAGGTAGATTAGTCGCCAGGCGACTAAACCCCTGAATCCTCCCGTGTGGTCTAGCCTAAGGGCTCGTCCAGACGAGAAGATTCGAGGAGATTAGTCGCCTGGCGACAAAACGCCACGTCTTTGAGGCGACTAATCTCCTTGAATGGCTTGCTCGTATCTTGCACCAGCTAGCGCTAAAGTCGCTGGTGCCTATTCACACGCAGTGATACGTTCGTGAGGCAATTTTGAGCAACTTTGAAAATCGTGTCGCCGCATGTGAATAGGCGCAGGTGACTTTAGTGCAAGATACTAGCAAGCCATTCAGGGAGATTAGTCGCGGCGATTAGTCACCAGGCGACAAATCTCCATGAAATCTTCCCGTGTGGCCTTACCCTCTGAGCGCTTCGTATTCTGAAGTTGCCTCACGAGGAAACTTCGGACAACTTTGGAAATCAAAGTGCTCTGAGTGCCATTCCGCCAGCAATTTAGATTCTAGACAGTGGGATACTAATCTCCTCCAGTAGCCTGTGCCTACACCCTTAAGGTTGGCTACTAATATGTCTGTGAATGGCAGGAAAACACAGTGATGTTTACTGTTCTATGAATCAAATGACCTTGGTTCAGGCAGTTAAGACACATTACAGCTGCCCCTTCAGGCTCATTGGCAATGAGCTCAGCAAATACAAATCAGCTATTCTTCAGTTACTTGAGAAACTGAAATATGTGGAAAACAACTGAACAAAATCTATACCTTTTTTAGCACAGTCATAAAACATGAAAAAAGGCATTGGTACCAGTCAACCCCATTATGTGGATTGGGCTGGATTAACTAAAGTTAATAACTTCTGCCTCAAGCTCAACAAAGTTGGAAGGGTTAGAGATACGGTAGCAGCACCACTTCTTGCGGTTCCACTCCAATGAACCACAGCAAGAAAAGTAGCATTATTACTGCTTTTAACACCACCCTCTGCTTACAGCCATGCCAGGCTTAAAGGACCATGAACACGAACATGTGCAACCATGTTATACATATTTATTGATTATAAGTCTGTCCAAAAACCCTATTAATCATTACGAGAAAACTTTTCATTCTATAGTTGTATAATGAACCATGAACGATATTCCTCCCAGTTTACAACCAAGTTCTAAAAGTGATACAGTGAAACTTCAATTTTACATCCCCTGATTTTAAGTTTTACCGCACTTTACATTTTTTTTGTAGTTCCACCCACCTATATATTATGTATAATACATTTCCCTGATTTTACATTTTTACATGATTTTATTTTGGTCCCTTGAAAAATGTCAAATGGGGGTTCTACTGTATTATAAATAACATGTTACCTGCTGTGCAATAGAGACTAGAACATCCTACAATATCCTGTATAGCTGCTTTCATTGCTATAAAATGTATTCATAAAAGTAATGGTTTCACAGAAACTAGGGCAGTCTATGCTGTTCCTGGTAATTGTGTGTGCTTAGTAGAGAACAAATAAAACAGACTAATTAAATGCTAGAACACATATAGCTGACTGGATAATATCTTATTGGTGTGTCTGCACGGCATGCAAAGGCCCTCGGCTGGTGCCCACTTTGATCCCATTAAGTCAACACTGATTTAAACGATGAGCTTTACTTTGAAGGAGGGGGATCAGTGAACCATGCTCCTCGTGTTGTAACCTCAATGCTCTAAACAGACTACATGTTCTTAACAGAGAATGAAAGGCTTGCAGCACTTGGGGGTGCCAAATGTTAGGCACCCCCAGGTGATTGTATTGACTTACCTGAAAGCCTGGGCCGGTGCTACTATCAGCAGAAACTGAACCAGCCCGGGGTTATACCAGTGGACATCACAGAGTGATCCACTTCCATCTCCATCCTCCTTTCTTCAGGGAAATTGCATGTGCAGTAGAACGAAATAGCTGGCTAAAGTTCAGATTTTCGCTCCACTGCACATACGCAACCGCGAGAGGGAGGAGGAAGACGGAAGAAGATCGCTCCATGGTGCTCACTGGTATAACCCCGGGCCAGTGCGGTTTTCTGCTGCTAGGAGCACCGGCCCGGGGGTTTCTGGTAAGTCAATATTATCACTTGGAGGTGCCTAACATTTGGCACCCCCAAGTGCTGCAAGCCTTTCCTTCTCCTTTAATAAGAAACAAGAATAAAAAGGTATAACCAGTTGCAATGAAATCTATCTAAGTAGCATATGAGATGGTATTACTACCACAACTGGTGCTCCAAAGAAAGGAAACATTGTACAAATGTGAATAATAAAGCTATTGTTGTGTTGGAAGCTTTAGCATGTTTGGAATTTCAGAAAAACTTTATAGCTATACTGAACATGAAGTCTACAGTAGCATTTCTCTGAAGTAGACAACAATGCCTGCATCAAATTAGTGTTTTTGTGTCTTTGCATAAGTATTCCATTTCAGTAAGATACATGTAAGAGAAAGTTTTTTTTTTTATCAGATTTCATCAGACCCTGGTGTTTTCCAGAAAAGCTGCAGTGATAAACTGATGAAACTGCTGCAAATGACCTTTCACCACCAGCTCTTGTGATTGTTCAGCAGGAAGATCCCTTTAAAACAATCAACTGTTTTGTAAAATACAAAAAACTAAAAAGAAAAAAAAATGTAATGGGGTTTACAACGTATGATAACCCTACACACAACATAAAAGTGCCAGCTCTGTAGTAAGGGGAATACCCAAACCAAGAGATGAGCCACATTTCCTATAATGTGTGATTAAAACTTTGTTCTTTTTTAAAATGCATTTCCACAAGGAATCAGTTACATCATGACCTGACGTGTTTCTGACTCTGGTCCTTATTCATATGCTTAATACAAACAACCCTGGCACATGAATAAATAATAAATACAGATACAACCACATGACAATGTCAACCAATTAAATGCTAAAAGCAATGTTTAAGGTAAAGCTCAAACAAAAGGTGCATCATATACCAATATTCACAATTAATATAATGACACTAAATCATAATGACATATATTTATATATACATAGCAGAAAAGAAAATACAGGTATGGGACCTGTTATCCAGAATACTCGGGACCTGGGGTCTTCCGGATAATTGGTCTTTCCGTAATTTGGATCTTCATACCTTAAATCTACTAGAAAATCATTTAAAGATTAAATAAAACCAATAGAGGTTTTGCTTCCAATAAGGATTAATTAAATCTTAGTTTGGATCAAGTACATGTCACTGTTTTATCATTAAAGAAATAATTTCTTAAAATTTGGGTTATTTGGATAAAATGGAGTCTATGGGAGATGACCATTTCGTAATTTGGAGCTTTCTGGATAACTGGTTTCTGAATAACAGATCCAATACCTGTATTGGTGTCCCTACAATGCACGTTGAAATAAAGTACTATGGCAAAAATGCAAATATTGTCATAGTAGCTATTTCTATTTCATAATAGTATAAGATGGATATGAACACACTGGGGTTGATTAATTAAGCCTGGAAATTCAAATATACACTTTAATTAAAACTGTTACTATTCTTATCTGACCTAAATTGTTATAAATACTCACTGGTAAGTTTATATACAAGCAAAATATTTCAGCTAGCTTTTTTTGAGGACACTTCTTGGGGAGGTGTCTTGAAACTTCATATAAGCTCTTTAAATAATATATTAATTGGCGGCCTCTGAGTTCAACATGACTATCTGTTTTTTCATGGATCAGTGTTCCCCAACCCAATCAGTTGGCAATTAAATTACTTATAAATTCATACATATACACGTATGACATTCCACCATTCCTCACGAAGACTAATAAAAACAGGCAAAACATTGCTCATAATGTGTAAGGTCCCTTGTATGGTATGTGATTGTTCAGCTCACAAGCCTGACTGGATAGCATTCCTTTGTAGTCGATGCTTGGATGCCTACAGTGGAGGGCCCTCTAATCTTGTAAGGCAACAGATATAATATTATATAAGTAAATGATAAAGACATTATTAAGCAGTAAGAAACAAAAGGAATGCAATATAATTACTCACCTCTGGTATTCCTGAACCACAAGCATAAGGGGCAAATACTTTCACAAGACACACAGCGAGAAAGGCAAAACTTAGGGCCCAAAAAATATACATGAAATAATTCATTATATAAGATCCAGGACCCTAGAAACAGAAAACACTGATTTAGTCAATTGGTGGCTAACTTCTATCTTATCTCAATTGATATTGGGAAAATAATGCACCAAATGTAAAAAAAATGCTGTTCATTACACAGTTCACAGATTCATTTGCCATAGTATATATATATATATATATATATATATATATATATATG
>CM044432.1:37640196-37652278 GCA_024363595.1 Xenopus borealis
AATTGCAGCACTCTCAGGATAATTTGTGTAGAAGCAAGAAACCCTTTATTAGACTCAATGTTTCGATCCCCCACAGGGATTTTCGTCAGGAGCATACAGCAAACAGTTGGTGGATCGAAATGTTGAGTCTAAAAGTGTTTCTTGCTTCTACACAAAAGTTCCTGAGAGTTCTGCAATTTGCTTCAAATTATATATATATATATTCACACACCAGAATGCTACATGTTTAGAAATGAAAGCTCTTTAGCAAACAACCCCTGGTGGATAACAATAGGGATGGGGCTAGCTCTCCTAACCTTCCACTCACAATCTCACAAATATTTATAGAAATAAAGAGAAGGAGGTTTCTGAGTACATAATAAGAAATAACTTCATGAATAAATGGCTATGTAGAGTATATGTTGCCTTTGCTTTGCATTAATGTTTACGATGATGTCAGGAACAAAGATGGTCTTCCACTGGGGGAGGCTCAACCAAACTTTGTATTCTTCCATTCAACTTTATTTTTTTTTATTTCTCCCAGTTTAATATTCTTCTTACATTCCATTATCTCTACGGATCAGCATGCATTCAGCTGTCTTTCTTCCCCACCCTCCCTGTCACTCTAGCTGATGCCATTGAATTGCACTATTGCTTTATGCTCTGTGCTTATTCCTCTCTTCAGTATGTCAGGTGTATGTTACAATCACAATCCGACTGTTATACCAGGTCTAACGTCATACCTACATTGCTTTAAAGAACAAGTAAACCTTTTTTTTTCTATCTGTAAATTTGCTCTAAACAGCCCCCCAGATTAATGTACCTTAGTCCCTGCTGCAAGTCTGCTCTGGTTATCAGCAGCTTGTTTCACCTTCTTCCTGGTGCAGAGTGAAGCCCAGCCCCTTAGCTTTCTGAGCTGACCTTATCTCTTGGACTAGTCCTGGAGATCATTTGCATAATGTGACATAGCAGAGACCAGTGTGTTTAGCACCTTTTGCTTGGGTAAACTAGCTTACTAATGCACACACTGGCTCCCTCTTCCTCTCTATTGTGGAACAGCAGCAAATGGACTGCTCAGTAAACTAAGGGGCTGGAGTTCACTCTGCACCAGGAAGAAGGGAAAGAAGCTGCTGATAACACAGAAACCAGAGCAGACTTGCAGCAGGGACTAAGGTACATTAATCTGGGGGGCTGTTTAGAGCAAATTTACAGAAAGAAAAAGAAAAACATTAACTTTTCCTTTAAATCCTATAAGGGTGCACATTTTTATAGAATGGAATATATAGGCTTATGCTACAAAGCTGAAAGAAAAGGTTTAACTATTTCAGAATCTTGTAACACAAGTTGATGAAAATGATTTCTAACGTTTCAAAATAAAGGCATCATTTTGTTATGTACTCTGGGTTTGAAGTGTTTGCCTGTTCATCCACACTTTATTGGAGTTTACTTGCTATAGGTATTGGGAACACACAGTAGGGCAACATTGCCCAAAATGCATTTGTTCCTCTATGTAACCTATACTCCGTGTTCTTACAGCCTGATATTCAAACCTCCACTAAGTAAGTGATGCACAAACCATGCCTACTAATACCATAGTCGTCCAGCGGAAACAGGTGAGCATATTCCTACATACTCATTCAGGTTTATTCATCCTTGTGAAAAAGGTCTGAAAAAGATCTACATTCCTGTGTGGTTGGTGTTTTTGTGAGTGTTTCACTGCACAGGTACACAGGAGGCAACTGGCCCCATTCTTGTTTATGGGGACAATACTGACATGACTGCACAGGAACACAAGAGTTAACTAACCCTATTCTTCCCTGTGGGGACTGTAAAGATGAGTTAGAAGATAGAACGATCCCCACATACACAATTCTGTGCAGTTGGAGAGCCTACCCCATTTATTGTAACCACCTGAGCGTCAAACTACCCGACAAAGGGTGGGTTGCAACCTCGAAATGTTGATGCACCGGTGGTTACAATAAATGGGGTAGGCTCCATTTTCTCTCCATCTTCTAATCCACTGTGAGTCATACAAGGGGCATGCAATATGTGATTTACAATCGGTTTGCTGTGAAACAACTGTATTGGTCTGTAAAGATGGGGCCACATGGGAAAACTCATTACCTTGCTGAATTCTTCATTATTAGGACTTTATTGACATAAAGGTGCATGCTTAGTTTTATCTGTATTCAGTCTAACTAATACATTTTAGTGCAGTGGCTAATAAATATCTGGCCAGATATCTCTAGGGAATGAGGTCAAGGAGGACCCAAAACTACCAGCAGATAAACTGCCCACTTGCACTGAGGAGACCAAATCAACAGTAAAAACTAATACCACAGGGTGCGGTTTCATGTCCCATAATATAGCTTTTCTTTTCTTCAGCGTCTGAAACTGGAGCCAATGCATCAGGTGGGTGCAGACATATAGAAAGGATTTATGCACCAGAAAAGCCTGCATTTGGTGCTGAAATCTGGCCTGTGTCTGCAAATGGTCCTCCATGGTTTCAGTTACAGACACACTACTGAGTGATACTAGTAGATTGACTGACTCTCAAGAATTCAGTGCTTACGGCTATGAGCACACAGGCTGAAGGGCTCCACTGCTGTCAGACTGTATTTTTGCCGGCTGAGAGAAGCAGATCTGTTTCGTGCCCCTGCGCCTTTGATTGGAGTCCAATCAGCTTGTGTGCGGTACAGCCCCCGCCCCAGTGCTTGCCAAGAAAATCGGCGCCAATTAGTAGTTAGCGAAGTGCACGTTGTGTGGTAATGACATCACTCGCCTCATGAGACTACAGGCCACTCACCTGGCGCCAGCATCATAATCCGCATAAGAACTGCTCCCAGCCTCCCACATGAACCGGACCCGATCAAGGGGGGCACAAAGAACAGGAAGTTGTGACCCGCTAACTGACCCGCATTGCAATTAGGTCATAAGTATCCTCCCACAATCCTGTCCGATGTTGGCTATTCTGTGGGTACCCGACCCGATGCAGAACTCTAGTTCGGTCACACACACAGGAGCTGAAGCTGAGTTCAGCCCTTTTTGGGCTCACCTGAGCCTCAACTTTAATGGGGCCATAGACACACAGATAATATCATACAAACATTTTTTCCTACCATATTAGGTGCGTGTATGGTGGGAAACAAGCCGACTGATATCTGCAGAAGACTTGCTTGTCGATCCAGTTGGATGACAAATTTTGATCAGGTGCCTTTGAAGACACCCTTAACATCGACCATTAAGGTGGCCATACACGGGCAGATAAAACTGCTGATATCAGTTGTTGAGACCAATTTGACAGCTTATCTACCAGTGTATGGGGGCTTCTGATGGGTCTTCACAAATGATAGCTGGCCACAATATTGATCGGGAAGGTTTGATTTTCTCTCGACTGACCTGTCAGAGCCCATTGTGCTCGCCGTAATCCAATCATTTGGATTACTCCTGATATAGTCCTGCTAGTTAGTGGCATATCGGGGAAAGATACATTCGATGGTGATGTCACCAGACAAGCAGATCTTTGTGTATATGGCCAGCTTTAATAGTGCTGAATTGTCAGATACAGGTAGAATTCTATTATTTCTACCTGTATATCTGATGATTCAGCTCTGCACGTGTGTATTGAAACGAACTACATTTCTTGGAAAGATCTTTTCCAAACAAAGATCGTAATTGTTACATCTATGGCCAGCTTTACTGTGTCTTGAGTGCACACGGGCTGATCTCTGAGAGCAGATCTCTAAGCCTGCAAAAATACACAGTCTGGCAACAGCCAGAGCCTTCAGCACGTGGAGCAAACTGGGCGTGTGCTTGTTTATTGTAAGTACTTTGGAACCCCCCAACTAATAAGGTAAAGCTTTACAGTTGTGTTCAGAATAATAGCAGTCTGACATCACTAACCCGATCAGTCACTGTTTTTGGTAGTAGTTATATTTCCAAATAAATTACTAGTAGGTGTAGTAGAGTAAAAGAAAACCAACAGACCCAACAGTCATGATATGCATGCTGTAATTGAATCATTAATTGAGGCTTGTTCCAAATAATATCAGTGTGGAATTCAATAAGCGAGGTCATTCATTCTGGGAAAAAACAGGTGTCACATACGGCCCTTATTTAAGGAAGGAAGGAAGGAAGGTAGTAACTGTTGTGCATGCTGGTTATAGTGAATTTCTCTCTGCAAATCTAAGTAAAATGGCTCCTTCTAGAAATTTTTCTGAAGAACAAGGTACTTTTATTAAAAAGGTTGATTGGAGAGGGGAAAACATTTTTTTTTGCTCAAGATAAGTTTTATTGATACAAAACATTATACTGTCATTTGTTACAACATTATTACACAGGTTGTTACATTAATTATACATTGACTTTAGAGGGGAAAACATTTAAAGAAATGCAGAAAATGATTAGCTGCTCAGCAAAAATGATCTTGAATGCTTTAAAATGTCAACCAAAACCTGAAAGGCATGGAAAAAAACTTAAAATCTACCATTCGAATGAAAGCCTCAGCCAATGATCAGCTCCAGGAAAGTCAAAGAAGGTGTAAAGTTACCTGTGATACTGTTACAATTAGAAGACGCCTATGTGAAGCCAAGCTATCGGCAAAAAGCCCCTGCAAAGTCCCATTGTTGAAAAAAGACATGCCAGAGGTTACAATTTGCCAACACGATGACTGGCCTAAAGAGAAAAGGCGCAACATTTTGTGGACTGATGATAGCAAGATTGTTCTTTTTGCGTCTAGTGCCTGCAGACAGCCTATCAGATGATCCCCAAACACAGAATTGAAGTCACAGTACAGTGTGAAGACTGTGAAGCATGGTGGCACAAGCATAATGATATGAGGATGTTTCTCATACTATGGTGTTGGGCATATTTATCACATACCAGGGACCATGGATCAGTTTCAATACTTGAAAAGGTCATTTTGCATTATACAGAAGAGGAAATATCCTTGAAATGGGAGTTACAACAACCCAAACACACCAGTAAATGAGAAACATCTTGGTTCCAGGTCACCAAAATTGGCGCTTTGGAGTGACCAGCCCAATCCCTAGACCTTAATCCAATAGACAACTTGTGGGGTATCATCAAAAAATCTGTTTCTGAGGCAAAACCAAGAAATGCAGAAGAAACACTGCTCATACAACTAAATATTAGTCATTAAAAGGAAAGAAAAATCTTGAACCTTTTTTTGGTTTATATAAATGCGGCCCATCTTGAAATGCTCAGTTCCCGAGGAAACTTCATGTCAGAAAGGATAATGGACTCTGCCCATTGCCCAGTTAGTAATAATAATATAATAAGTCTATTTAAAGGGGGCATTTTGCATAACATTTTGCCTGATTTTTTTTACCTTCAGTATTGTTTTTCCCTCAATTACAAATGAGGGCAACACACAAGGTGAAAAGGGCAAATATATTGTACCCTCCATAGTCCCACACAGCTGATCAACATCAGCAAGTCAATTAAATAATAATGTTTCAAAGAATGTCAGGCTGAATGGTCGGCCCCCACACATTTTCACCTCACCAAATCCGGCCCTCGTTGCAAAAGTTTTGGACACCCCTGGTTTATATGGTGAATACGTTCTAAAGAAGAATGGAGACACTGCTATTTTTTGGAACA
The DNA here is from genome assembly GCA_024363595.1 of Xenopus borealis. Lineage (NCBI taxonomy): Eukaryota > Metazoa > Chordata > Amphibia > Anura > Pipidae > Xenopus > Xenopus borealis. Next base: position 37,645,798 of record CM044432.1, read on the forward strand.
GTCTAATATTCCCTTTTCTTCACTTTCTGGAATAACATAAATTTGCTAAGCATTTCTTCGTCTTTTGATTTGGAATAGAATGTGCAGTTTTCCTATTGCATTTGGGTGTATAGAAATAAAAGCTATCGTAAGGATTTTGAGCTTTATTCACTTTTTAAAACCCATTGCTATTATTGTGAACACAACTGTATATACTATTTCTATATACATGGCATTAAATCTTATTTTATGAGTGAATAACCATGAGATCATTAAATATGGATGTGGGTTCACACAGTGTAGCTGTTTGCCACTTACTGTAATTGCTATTAAGATTTAACATTTTAAACATACACTGTTTGTGGTGCGCAGACAAGTGAATAAAAGAAAAATCTGCATTGAAAGTCATATAATCCTTATGGAGAAGTTTTTCTCTCCATGTTTCTAAGCCATTCATGAGCAGATTCCTCTGATCTCACTGCCATAAATGAAAGGTCTGAGGAAGCATGAATATTTGATGGCAAGTGTCTCTGTTCTGTCAAGGCATTGAGCTGATGATGTAGTCGAGCAAGGCAATTGATATGATGTAAGCCTTTCATTATTAAATAATTACCTGGTTTGTTGCTGCAGTGTATTCAATAGGCAAGGTTGTGGCTGAGCTGATAGGGAGCTTGCAAACTGTCCAACTAAACTGCTGCCATTTGATATTGTTGATCAGATTTTTGCATAGACATTATTGCTGGTCTCCTGGGACTATTGCTTGGTAATGCTACATTTATCTTATCCTATTAATAATGCATTCCATGTAATAGACTTTATTTCCATCCTTTTCTTGTCTCGTGAGGCATGGGACTGAAATGTGCAGACAGAAGCATGGTGTCTCTGCTGGACATTTTTAAAGGAACGTAAAGATGAAAGTCAGTGAATATTTCTAGGGAGTACAGAGGCCGAGCATCTCGGTTGCTTGAGTTGGTGAGACTGGACAGATTAGCGTAGTGACAAACTGGGACATTTGTCACCTGCTTTTTTTGAAAGTGAGTTTTGGCTACAAGTCGTTTGTTTTGTCTTGCCATAGAGAAAATATAAATTGCCAGCTACTACACACACACAGTGCTATTTGAAGTTCCCTTTCTGGGGTGATTTATCAGAAATAGCATGGCTATTCAGAAGTAGTGGGAATCTGAGCTAGCAAACGCACAAGGAGATTAGTAGCTGCGCTAGTATGCAAATTCTTGCATGTCGCGAGTACGTAAGAACGTATGGATTTAATTTCTATGGTGGCAATTTCGCATTCTTTGTTCCAGCGACCACACACTCACTCAGCTGCGTTTCTGGGGCTGCCACTGCCTGAGGCAACAGCTCCGATGCCGCCTTTCCCTCCTTCCCGCTCTGTGATTAAAAATCTGCGTCGGAGTGGGTGAAAAGGGGGCGGTATCGCTAGTGCATTGAGCGCAATTGTGCTCTCTGCACTAGCTGAGCTGAATTCCCAGGTTAAAACCTGGAAATTCTGCTGTTGAAGTTACAAGAGGCGGCTTTTTGCTGCCCCTTGTAACTGGCCACTCCGTGCCGCATGAGCAAAGGTTCTCACAATTTCCCCGACCTGCCTTCTTCCTGCCTTCCGTGTGCTTCAATGAGGTATCACTTGCGCTAATGCACACTCGCAGCGCTTCGATTTCCGAAGTCGCCTGAAGTTGCCTAACGAGGAAACTTTGGACGACTTTGGGAATGCGAGTGCATTAGTGCAGGCGAATCCTCATTGAAGCACACGGAAGGCAGGAAGAAGGCAGTTCGGGGAAATTGTCGCCAGGCAGAAGAGGCGATTACTCACCTGGCGACTAAATCTCACCAAATCTGCTCGTCTGCCCCTGCGCTTAGAGCGCGCGCTGGAAAACTCAAATGCAACTTCAGTAAGAGTGCCATGCTGGTCTGTACAGCCTAAGTCAAGTGCTCTAAATGTAATATATCTGGTGAAAGTACAGAAATTCACACCTAAACAAGTTCTAATGAATGCATACACATATGGTACATGGGATGTGTCCTGCTGGATATATGTGAGCATTTGGAACTCAAATGCGACTTCTAATCAGTGTTGGATTGAAGTGTTTGGGGCCCCCTGGGAGCCATCAGCCAAAGGTTCATCAACCCAACTGAGGGTTCACACCCCCTCTCACCCCATTGCCTCCTCCACCACCTTATTGCATTTATCTCTTCTGCCCACAAATCTCCACCCACCACTCCTTGGACAAGGTGTCCTGCTCGTCTAATTAAAGCCAATGGCATCATATAGGATAGATTTTACAGGTTTTTCACTCTTGTGTAATGGATTGGATAAAAAAATAAATATATATTTTTTTACTTTATGTGATCAACATATAGGAACAATATTTAGCTCAGTTTTTAATGTTATGAATTTATTTTCTAAAACCACAGATTAGAATTTTAGGCCAAAGTGTTAATTAGTATGTATTGTTTAAAATCATGGAACTATAGTTTATAACAATATAGTGTTAAAGTCCTGTGAGTGTTTCTGAACCTCTGTAAAATCTCCCAGAATTCCTGAAGGCATGTTGTGGGTCTGCCTATAAATATCAGCTCTTTCAAGATGGATTTGTGTCAAATCCTGGAAGATTAACTGCCCCTCGTTAAATACAAAAATGCATCCGTTTACTTTTGTGTCATGACATTGCAGGTACTGTACTTGCTTTGAAAGAGTTCTAAGAAGTAACACCTGTTCCAAAAAAGCCCCCGGGAGTCTGCTGCCTTCCTGATGGAGCTTTCTGAGGCAAAGTGAAATCTAATGTCTGAAACTTGAAAATCAGCAATGTAACACTCCTCCAAAGAACCTGTCAAGGGAAAGATGATGCCAAGACCTGAGGTGGGTGAAAATGGGGCTTTAGCTTTTCCCTGTAGGTTTTTTTTCATAAAACAGGTTGCAGTTTTCCATCTGATTATTACAAGAATAATTCATTAATAACTGTCAATGCTATAGTAAAAGTGTGTACTTTCTGTAATATTATTTCCATGCATGTGTCTGGCATAATCATTGTGTGCACTTCTACATCTTTCCATGGTGAAATTGCCCGGTGGCACCATTTATCTTCAGAGGCGGGTCAAGCTGGCCAGGAGCCCAACGCAAGCCAGACACTCACCTCTCTGCCCCTGCCTTGTACAAGCTTGCACGCAATTGGCCACATGCATAATGCTGAACAAAACACTGAGCATGCGTGAAAGATGGAGCTCGATCAATGACAACCTGGTAGGGTTGTCAGGCTGGTGGTTTTCTAGACAAATTGGTCTACTAATTTAAAGCCAGGGCAGGTTTGAAAGTACAAACTAGCCAAGGTATGGATTTGGCTTCTTTTTGGGCCTTTGGCAGGTTTGTACTTTGGAAAGTGCCATAATGTGCCAAGCCTACTTCTCCCAATGCATGTTGGTTGATGTAGTTTTGCCAACTACCAAGTTTAAGACTACAATACCCAGCATGCAATGGGACTGACTTGTGTAGAAGTCAGGAATTCTCTTAAGCATTCTCGCATTTTCTGGTGATTTTCCTCAATTTCAGACAATTTGGGGACAAAAATCTGCTGGCCACCAAAATGTCTAGAGGTTGACCTGTTTTACCAATATTTGTTGAAATTGTATATGTATCAGGGCCTTATGGGACCCCTATACCTCCTGGGCCCCCCTCTGTACTTATGCCCCTGGTGACGGGTGAATTTGTCCCATTTTGCTTCATGGAAATTTTTGCGAAACAGTGAAAATTTGAAAAAGGCATATTTTGCCACATTCATTGATTTTTTTTAGACTTTTTTCACTGCATGTATTTTTGGCATACATTTGAAGTGCCTCTTGGCTAGATTTGAGCTGGTTTCGTAGCTGACTTTGGCTGGTTTTAAAAATTTGACCTGGCAACAGACAGCAATGCGGGGAACAAGCAGCAGTCAGCTAAGGGTCAAGGCCCAGAACATGGCTAGGCAGTAGATGAGGTACAGTACGTGCCTGGCACCCCCCTGCCACTGCACCCTAGACATGTGCCTCTACTGCCTATCTTTAGCCACATTGCAAAGTGCAGACTGTATGGCTTTGACTATGTTTTATTGTCAGACTGCCAGTCCATGCCATGCCTTTCTTCTTCTTCACCTAGTTTCTCATAGCCCGTCACTTGTTTGCCACTTTATCTCAGTCATTCTTTCATGGCAGATATATCTGGTGCAATTGGGGCTGGGAAAGCCGTCTAGTATATGACCTAATTAGCACATATATATTGATCATATATAAACTTATAAACTCAACCAATGTTTGAAACCTGCGTAAAATGACACGTCTAAGGACCCCTTGACTATGCTACATCAATGGTCACATCCCATTTTGCCCAAGGCACTTTGCATTTTACTCCCTATGGGCTGCAAACAAGTATGGGGGGTTCCAAAACCTGCACATTTCTATTCACAGGAAGATCTACAGTATATGCAAAATATCTATTAACAAGTGTTTACCATCCCTGTCTTGTTCTTATAAGTTATGATTTCTATACAACAGATCCAACAAAAATACCCAGCCATAGACAACACTGACAATTGCCTCTGCTAAAACACAAGTAGTGTCTACTAGTAGCTCCTTGCATCATCACTAATGGTTGATAATCATTGGTGAAACAGTAGAATGTTATTAATGAATAACGAGACGATGATAAAAAGCCCACATTGGCTGTTTGATCCAATATTTTTAAAAAGATGTTTACATTGTCCAACAATCCATGAGATATTTCAAGAGAATCACGTTTGATCCTGCAAGGGTTGGGGCAGATGGGCAGATTCGGGGAGATTTAGTCGCCTGTTGACTAATTGCCTCTTCTGCATGGCGACAAACTCCCCGAACTGCCTTCAGTCTGCTTGAATGAAGAATCGCCTGCTCTAATGCACTTGCATCACTTCGATTTCCGAAGTCACCCAAAGTTGCGTCACGAGGAAACTTCGGGCGACACTGGAAATTGAAGCGCCGCGAGTGCATTAGCGCAGGCGATTCTTCAAGCAGACAGAAGGCAGGAAGAAGGCATTTCGGGAAGATTGCCGCCACACAGAAGTGGCGATTAGTCGCCAGGCGACTACATATCCCCGAATTTGCCCCAATCCTAAACCATTTTCCTTGCTGGGTGCTGCCAAAATAGATTTGCAGCAAAGTTGAGATGAGATCAAGGTTTTTTTTTTTTTTTTTTTTTAGGGTGACTGTTCATGGTGCATTTTCTCTGCCTAAATATCTGAAGTTTGCATATGGCTGGAAATTTTACTCTGAGTGCACCACTTTGTTACATGGTGCATTACATTTACTCAGCCCCAGATTTTTTGTTGAGGCTACATAGGCCTGGGCCTAGGGCGGCAAATTTTTAGGGGCACCGCAGCCCTATGGGGAGCTCCGGGGACACCCTGGTGATCCCTATGATCTTGCACCTGCACTTAGGGGAGCCCGCCCTGAGAATCCGGCGCTGTTTACACTGATAATTAGACATGCCAAGGGAACCTTGATAACGTCAATAGAGTTGTTTTAATGCCCTACACATGAGCCCACTGTAAAATAATGTGCCACATGTAAAAACATTTATGGGGGAAACTGGTTTCTGAAAAAAGATTTTTATGACTTTTGCAGCCTAGCACCCTGAAAACAGGAAAAGTCGCCAGCTTTTTTTGAACTTGATGATTTTTCCACTCAGAATATAATGCAAGTAACTGAAGATTGAAGAAGTTCTATGCACTCAATTGCACTTCGCCTGGTCAGAGTTGGTGAAGGCAAGTCTGGCGAAGTGACGCCTGCGCCCATTAGTAAATTGGTGAAGTCACTTTTAATATATTTGACCCATAAAGTTCAGTGCTGAAACATTCTCTGAGATAAATTGACTATAAATAATCTGCTAGCAAACTGCCAGCAAAGTACAGAGGAAACTGTCTCCCCAAGATGTATGTGTCCAGGTTTTGGTTGACAGCTGGCATTACATTTAAATAACCAGACTGTTTATCACTGGGACACATAATGGGGCACAGGGTTGTTTGACTTTCCTTGGATAACAGAGCTATGGAACTAATTGCCATTGGCTGATTCCAGTGGTAATTACAGGTCCCATGACACATCAAAGGGATTATTATCTAAAAATGCAGACATCTGCAAAATGCTAGAATATACTTATAGATAAGGCTCTGCAAACTGTATTATCCTTCTACACCAATGAGCCTATTCATTTAACAGCAATACCCCACCAAAAAAAAATCCTTAATGGGTCTATTTGTTAGAGACCCTAATTGGCCTAAATATTAAGCACTTATTTCCTGCTGCTTCATCTAACTTTACCGCTTTACTGCTATTGTTGCTGGGAAATAATAATTATGAGGGTTTTTCTATTTTACCAGCTGACAAAGATGGCCACTGGAGTAGAGAATAGCAAGTTCTAGCGCTTGTGCCAGTGTAGGTGGGGGTGCAATGAGGCTGTGACCACAAAATACATATAGACAAA
>CM044432.1:37755784-37769806 GCA_024363595.1 Xenopus borealis
ACATTTCATCTTTAATGTAATAAACGAGCCAACAGCAGAACAGCCATGTGTAAAATGCCCCTGTGTTCACTCAAATCACTTTAATGATTTATGTTACAATATATCTAATTAGCAATGATTGCTGACTAATGAGCAATGTGACCGCATTGGGCTCTGTCTAGATAATTATAGTGTTAGCACATCTGACTTCCCACTTATTCATGTGAAACAATTCCATGGGCTTCCGCAGTACTGTATATAATTGGCAGATAATGGGATCAGGATGCACAAGCAAATTGCAGGGATTCTCCTTTGCCTCTGGCTACTCCAGTGTCTGGAGTTTGAATGTCACACACTAACGGTGGCCAAATACAGGGAGATCCGCTCATTTGGCGATATTGCCAAACGATATCGGCCAGATATTGATCGGGGAAGCCTGTTGGATGGCCCCACACATGGGCCAATAAGCTGCAGACTTGGTCTGAGTATGGGGGCCTTAAGGCTTTAGTAGTGCTCACTTTGTACCATAGGGACATCATCTGCCCAGAACATCTCACTAGTAGCAGTAACTACTTTGTGCCTGCAACCTTTAGCATTGACCCCCTGCACCCAAGACAGGGTGGGCAGCATTCTGCCAGTTTTGATTTACAGGGAATATCTATGGAGCAAAGTCTAAAATAAATGTTAGAGTTTAAACAGCAAGATTTTTAGCGGCCAAGGGCTGTAAGTAATTTCTGAAAAACAAACAGAAACATTCACCCTCTCCACTAACCATTATTAATTTATATGAGAACTTTAGGGCTTATAGAACATACATTGTTTCTGATAATTACTGACACTGTTCCCCAGTCTTTCCAGTTCCACAGTCAGGTGAATTAGAGGAGACAAGGAAGGCTTTCTTCTCACCCTCTGTGCCATGAGCCCACTTATGTCTATTAACCCATAGCTTCCAGTCGGAAGTGTATGTTTTTTACACAGCGGACTGGTTACTACATGAGTAGCTAATGTTGTGCCTTTTTATGACATTAACTTCTTTATGTGCAAATAACTTTTGAATCTTATAATACACAAGAGCCATGTATATCCTCTAAATGTATCCTTACAAACGGTGCCTAGTGATGTAATTTATGTGATTCACTGAAACTTGTGTATCATAAACCATAAAGAACCCCTTGTTGTAAAACATGAGCATATTAGAAGTCACCTTGGATTTCAATTACCTTTATAAAAGCACTCTGCCTTTGGCTGCATGCTTTTATATGTCATGGAAGTCATCTGTGACTTCTAATATCCTTATACTTTACAATTGGGGGTAATTAATCCACTGTATAATGGGCTCAGCTGGCTGTCTGTCCATTTATTCAAGCTGCTGCTTTGCTCATGGGAGTTTTGACATTAAGCTTAGTAAAATGCTGGAATTCGAAATGAACCAGAGTGTAGGGTTGGCAAGAGCTGAGCTACAGATGGGCAGCCACACAATGTCTTTTCCATTCATATGAGTTGTGTTTGAGATGTAGGATTGAGTGCCCCTAAACCCATGAGGGTATTGATTCCATTTTATTCTGCCTGCTTGAAGCCATGAGTATTCACATCTGCTCAGATTTTATATATACATGCTTATACTTATACATATCCAACACAATTTTTGTTTTTCTAGGAAATGTTACAGTTAACACGTGACGTGCAGTCGGCTGTGCTGCCTTTAAGGGTAAGGTCACACGGGAAGATTTCGGGGAGATTTGTCGCCTGGCGACTAATCGCCGCGACTAATCTCCCCGAATGGCTTGCGATTATCTTGCACCCGAAAGTGCTAAAGTCGGCAGTGCCTATTCACACGCGGCGATATGGTTTTTAAAGTCGCTCGAAATTGCCTCGTGAGCGACTTTGAAAATCGTGTTGCCGCGTGTGAATAGGCGCAGGCGACTTTAGTGCAAGAGACTAGCAAGCCAGGTGACAAATCTCCCCGAAATCTTCCCATGTGGCCTTACCCTAAATGTGTGAAACTTGGGTATAATTAAGGGGTTCTCCACATTGATGCTTTTGGTCTGATTGTAGTCAGACAGCTGGTATGAAATATAATTTGGCTCCTAATTATTCTGTAAGAACTGGAACTCCTTGCTACGCGAGGTCAGTATAGAGGAGGCCAGTTGGTTGTGTGTGCAAGGCATAAAATGACGGCTGCATTCACATGGGCACTAGTAAACTGTTCAGTTCCGCTCAGCTCTTCTTCCAAAATGTAGACTCCATACTCAACTGACCATTTATCTTTACACTATGTCATCCCTTACCTACAGATAACTGTGCAATAGGTTACCTCAATGTGCATTTACCTGCCACCAACATTGTCAAAATAGCACGACCACTTAAATGTAACTTTTCTTATGACAGCAGAGTGCAAGAATGTCCTTTGATGGGCAAATATGGGCATGATTGTTTGAGAGTACATTACAGGTGGTATACATATATATATATTATTTATTTCTCTATGACCTTTTTCCTTTAAAGGAACAGTTCAGTGTAAAAATAAAAACTTGGTAAACAGATAGGTTGTACAAAATAATAAAATGTTGTTTTTGTTATAGTTGACTAGCCAAAAATGTAATGTATAAAGGCTGGAGTAACCAATCAGTGGAAACCAAGAGAGCTGAAAAGCAAGAAGTTATATTCTGGCTATTATGTTAGACATCACTCCAGCCTTTATTACATTTTTGGATAACCAACTATATTCAAAACATTTTTTAATATTTACCCTGTTTTTATTTTTATACTGAACAAAAAATGTTGCTATAAGCTCAAATTCCTCTGCTGAATTGTGCTTAGTTCAGGGAATATCTATTCCAAATTGTTTTTAGCATATTATCATATTTTTCCATGTTCTAAACAAAATAGGTTTGTGCCCTCTTTGAGTAATCACACCTTTCTAAAATTTCATGTTTTGTGCCTAGGGTGCCAGGCCTTGCCCTTTCTGATTTGTTTTTAAGGGAATTATACCAGAGTCTGAGGGAGGGAGACAAGGCTAAACTGCAAGCTGAGGTGTTAAAATCTACCTAGAAACCCATGAAGTAAAGGATAGCAAGTAACATTAAATAAACCAATATAAATGAGTGCTCTTAAAGGAAAACTATACCCCCGACCAGTGTAGATCTCTATAAACAGATATTGCATAAAACAACTCATATATAAAACCCTGCTTCATGTAAATAAACCATTTTCATAATAATACACTTTTTTTAGTAGCATGTGCCATTAGGTAATCATAAATAGAAAATAGCCATTTTAAAAAATAAGGACAGCCTCCTGGGATCCTAGGATCCAACGGTGCACACAAACATACCAAACAAACTATAAAGTTAGGTCACATGAGCCAATTAACAGACAGAGTTGTGTCTTTTGCTTCCACACTTCTTCCTGTTACAGTTAGAGTTGAAATATTTCTGGTCAGGTGATCTCTGAGGCAACACACAGACCATCACGAAATGGTGGTTCAAGGCAAGACATGCAAAAGGGCAATATTTACTTAAATATATATAGCAGGTAGGTAAGATTCTATAATGTCATTTGATTTGATATAAACTATCTGTTGCTCAAAAATTCATTTTCGGGGTATAGTTTTCCTTTAAAGTTTGGAGAGTGCCATAGAAAGTAGGTCAGACAGCGCTACATTTTCCTTGAGTTCACCAGGGTGTCCCTGTCTGGCTGTGCTTTTTGCAAGCTTGGCAAACTCCCATAATTAAAGAAGAGCTCAGTACAGTAATTTGTGTTGTATTTACTTGCTTGCACTCATCTGCATTCTTTTATTATATAAATAAAATGATCCCAGTAATACCCTGATGTTACCAAACAAATATTTTGATGCCACAGATTTGTTTGCTTGCAGTGCCGGAATGCTTAATGTTGTTTGTGTGCTTTCCAGTGTTCAGTAATTACTGTGATGCTCGCACAGAGCCTGGGAGCGCATCGTCTACAGATTATTTACTAGATTGCTTTCCCACCAGTCATTATATATGGAAAGAGAAGTTGTATGTTTGGGCATTTGGCCCATACTCATTATTAAGCTTAGTATCCATCAAGATGTCTTTGCCAATCACTGTCCATTGATAAAGTTCCCTAGGGTGCAAGATCATTTGTTTGTTTGGGTTACCTCCTTATCCTATAAAGGCACATGCTTCACAGCTGCAAAAGTCAATAGTTTAAGATGCCGTGGATTATTAATGGGTAGTGATGGGCGAATTTATTCGCCAGGGGCGAATAAATTAGCGAAACGCCAGCGAAAATTCGCAAACGAGAACCGCGTTGTTTTTGACGCGACACGACGAAAACGACGTGGTGCGCGTCGAAAGCGACGCATCTAAAACGTGCTGCGACTCGTTTCGCAAATTTTTTCGCCAATTCGCGAATTTCGCTGGAAATTCGCAAATTTTTCGGCGAAGCAAAACTGGGTAGATTCACCCATCACTATTAATGGGTGCTGCAGCATGTGAATTGTATAGGCTGTTGGTCATATCACCCAACTGCCCTTGATAGGGACCATGTTTATATTGATTGAACCGGCCCAAAATTTAAAGGCGATTTATTGAGCACCCAGGAAACCTTGAAAGGGCTAGCTTTAAAGGAATTGTTCAGGGTAAAAAAAACTGGGTAGATAGGCTGTGCAAAATAAAACATTATCAATACAGTTAGTCAGCCAAAAATGTAATGTGTAAAGGCTGAAGTGACTGGATGTCTAACATAACAGAATACTACTTCCTGCTTTGCAGCTCTCTTGGTTTCCACTGATTGGTTACCAGGCAGTAACCAATCAGTGACTTGAGGGAGGGCCTCATTGGTCATAACTGTTACTTTTGAATCTCAGCTGAATGCTGAGGATCCATTGCAAACTCACTGAACAGTTATGTCCCATGTGGAAGTTGTGTTCTGTTCTGTTGGATATCCAGACATTCCAGCCTTTATACATTACAATTTTGGCTAACTAACTATATTAGAAACATTTTTTAATTTGCACATCTATTTACCCAGTTTTTAATTTTACCCTGAACTGTTCATTTAAGTGGCCTGCTCTCGACCATTACAGTTACCACATGGTGAACTGATTGTCTTGTCAAATGACCTTACATTGATGAGTGGTCTCTGCCAGTAATTAGCTTGGCAATATTCCATTGATTAAGACTACTCCTGCATGTCTATATTTTTTGCTACAATCTGATAATTTATGTATTTGTTTAAAAATATAAATGAGCAAATCCAATACACATGTTGACTGCAAAAAAAGAAAATTTGTAAGGAGATTATCACCTTCTTTAGTTCTCTATCCCTGATGGATTATCATATTGGTATAGCGAGATTCCTTGTGTGTAAAGAATTCAAGCCTTGCCTACTACAAGCATGCTCTACTGCCACATATGTGAATCTCATTATAGCTGTATGAATTTCAGTCCCATGCATTAGCGCTTCCTGTTACTTGGTATTTTTCTTGCCTTTATAATGTTTGTAAAGGGGTCTGAATGATTGGAGCAGGGAGTACATTAAGTTCAACCAGTTGAAATGATCATTCCTTATCTACACAGGATGACATACTCACTGTGATCCGGCGAGTAGATGAAAACTGGGCAGAAGGCATGCTGGGGGACAAGATAGGAATATTCCCTATTTCCTATGTGGAGGTAAGTGCTAACTAGTTAATGTACTGAAACAAATATTCAAAATATATTATCTTTTCAGAATGACTACGAACAGCGGATCAGGAGGAATGTATACTACCCTGTAGATTAAAGGTTTCTTGTACTTTATCAAGCATGATTGTTAATGCTGGAGTTTAAAGGGATCTCAATCTCCACTATAATGTATACTGGAAATTTGCCTAAGGTGGCCATACACTGGTCAATAAAGCTGCCGATAGACCGAGTTGGCAGCTTATTGGCCCATGTATGGGACCCTCCGACTGGCTTCTCCGCTCTCTGGATCGCATCTGTTTGTTGATGCAGTCCCGCGAACCGCCCATATACCATTCATTATCATCCAATCATTGGGCCCTAGGGCCCACAATCGGATCAGCCTAATATCTCTTCAACATATCGAGGAGCCAAATGACTTGTTCTCTCTGTGTATGGCAACCTTAAGGGTACAACTACACAGGTGTTTTTACATGCAACAGTTTCCATTCCAATGCGACAAAGCACAGGCGTCAAGTTGGATGCGCCGACTCTAAGGTAAGTAATAGGAATGCATCCGACATAACTTTTGGATGCAGACGCAACATGCCGCATCTGCATTCGACAGTTGTGTCAGATGCTCTCAGCGACAACGTCAGACATTCCTATTACTTACCTTAGATTCGGAGCATCCAGCATGACACCTGTGATTCGTTGCGTCTGAACCGAAGCTATCAGATGTAAAAACGCCTGTATAGTTCTACCGTAAGAGTTACAGTTTATTCATTATGAAATGGGTAGAGATATACTTTTACAGTGCTTTGAAGGTCGCTATACATACTGTGCAACCCATACGCTGCCAATGGAATCCCTTTCATTCCAACAGACCATTCGTTCTTACTTCACATTCTCATATCTACTCCTTGCAATGCTAGCCTGGATCACTCATGGACTGGAACTATTTCATAAATATTTGTGCTTTATTAAGAGATATGTAGCAGCTACAAGCACTTATACAGTACATACGTTCAGCTGTAATATTACTTGGCACGCTCTGCTGACTTGATTGTGAGTAGCTTGGCACAGATCAGTGCATTGTGAACTTAGATGCTTTTTTTTTTTCTTTGTTCAGTAAAGCTTTGGCACCTTGGGGTTTTTTCCTTGAGGTTGAGCTAATTAAACAAGGACAGAAGCCTCTGCTTTCTCTTTGAATCCACATTATAACTAGCCAGCCTGGAGGAAACCCTGCCCTGGCAACTTGTTCAGATGGAGCCCAGGGGACAGTGAATCCCTTCCTGAAATAAAACTTTGCCCGGCAATCAGCGGGTGCACTTTTTCAGCTGTAATCATTCCAAGCGATAAACAAATATCTTAATTAAGTGGAAAAATACGCTGCGGGGGAAACTGGCAAAACTCGAATGGGAGGATTTCTTCATTCTTGTTTAATTACTCTTCCCCACCAGGCGACTTTATTAAAAGAGCAGGGATAGAGCCTCAGGATATATCAGGCACCGACTCCTAGGTGGTGGGAAAATATGTCTTCTGAAAATGGTATATGGCTTCCCTGTTAGCTGTTAAATCATAAACACCATTAGTTGCCATTTCTACACATTTATGTAGACTTTTATCGTTTGGGCAAGTCAAGCCTTGATATATTGAATGCATTTATCTGTTTATAACTGTACAAATTGCCTTTTAATTCTAAGCATTTGAAAATACTCTTTGTTTCCAGCCTGTGCTGAAATGGCAGTCGGGCTCTATTGGAATGTTCAACATGACCAGACTGTCCCTGTTCACTGCTTCATACAACACGTTCCAGGTGTACTTGCCCATAGCAATCACCAGAACAGCAATTACTATCTGCCAAATTGTTGCAATGGATTACACACCGTAGAACAAACTTTGAAGTTGACTGACTCTACAAAATATGTTATATAATATAGTATATTAGGTTACATAAAAAATAGGTATGTTTCTGCAAGCTATTACATTGAACTGCACGTAAAACTCGTGGGATCCACCAACCAGAACTAGGGACCCTACTAGTGTGGGAATGTGAAGTGAGTAAAAGTGTATTTGTGTTTTTATTTTAGATTTAAATACATGTTTTGTGCACTAAACATGTTTTAAAGAGATTCTGTCATGATTATTATGGTGTAGTTTTATTTTTAAATTGCACTGTGTACGCTGCAAATAATTCACTCTACCGTGTAAAATGTCTTTCTTAACACAAGTTTATTTTTTAGTTGTAATATTGGTGTGTAGGTGCCATCTCAGGTCATTTTGCCTGGTCATGTGCCTTCAAAAAGAGCCAGCACTTTAGGATGGAACTGCTTTCAGGCAGGCTGTTGCCTTAACTCAGGGATCCCCAACCTTTTTTACTCGTGAGCCACATTCAAATGTAAAAAGGCTTGGGGAGCAACACAAGCATTAAAAAGTCTCTTGGGGTGCTAAATAAGTGCTGTGATTGACTATTCGGTAGCCCCTATGTGGACTAGCAGCCTACAGGAGGCTCCGCTTGGCACTATACTTAGTTTTTATGCAATTAAAACTTACTTCCAAACCTGAAATTCAAAAATAAGCACCTGCTTTGAGGACACCGAGAGCAACATTCAAGGGGTTGGAGAGCAACATGTTGCTCACAAGCTACTGGTTGGGGATCACTGCCTTAACTGAAGGTGTCACAGTGGAGCATGGATTTTTACTATTGAGTGCTGTTCTTTTATCTACCAGGGAGTTGTTATGTGGTTACCTTCCCATTGTTCTGTTGATGGGCTGTTGGGGGGAGTGGGGTGATAACACTCCAACTTGTAGTGTAGCAGTAAAGAGTGAGTGAAGTTTATCAGAACACATGTCACATGACTGGAGGCACCTGGGAAACTGACAATATGTCTAGCCCCATGTCAGATTTCAAATTAAATGTAAAAAAATATGTTTGCTCTTTTGTAAAAACAATTTCAGTACAGAAGTCTGCTGGAGCAGCACTATTACATGATACGTTTTGACAAAAACATGTCTTCCCATGAAAGTATTCCTTAAAATTGTTTCTGTACATATACTAACTGTCCTTATTTCTTATAGTTCAATTCAGCAGCTAAGCAGCTGATAGAGTTGGACAAGCCATCAGGAGCAGATACTGGGGAAGGCTCATCTGGCACTTCGCATAGTGGCAATTCTCAAAAGCAAGCAGATGCCAAGAAGAACACCAAAAAGCGTCACTCCTTTACCTCCCTCACCATGTCTAACAAGTCATCGCAGTCTGTGCAGAACCGTCATTCAATGGAGATCAGCCCCCCTGTACTCATCAGCTCCAGCAACCCCACCGCTGCTGCCAGAATCAGTGAACTCACAGGCCTCTCTTGTAGTGCCCCTTCTCAGGTAAGCATGATATAACCCAGCAAACAGGTTCTGCCATGGGATTACATTTTTTTTTTTGGCTGTTGGGTCTTTGTGTGAAAGGGAAATGGATGTGTGTGTGTGTGGTGGAGGGACAGACATTTGGGAGGGAAAATGTATAGGCATGGGAAATGGAACTTGTTTGTTCCCCCACATGTGCTGACATGTTGATTTACACTTCTGAAATTGATAATAAATATAGATCAAACAAAATACATTTTGAGGGGTTCAGGGACAATCCGACTAGAAAGCCACTTGGCTGGCCCGGCAGATGAGCGGCTTTTAAAGTCATTTCTACCTGTGGTAGACATTTTCAAGTGGCTGCTCAATGATAAAATGCAGCATGTAGTCACTTAGTATGACACTAGGGCTGGGATCCATGTCATTTGCTAGTCTCATTGACCTAGGGACATGTGTGTGTGTGTATGACAGAGGAAACATTTTAGCTTGCCCACTTGGAGCTTTAGTGTGTTCTTGTGACTGAGCAATTCAATGAAAAGTGAAGGATTGAGGATATGTTGGGGAAGATAGAATGGTGCACCATTCTAAAGCCACGTGTTGCTCACATATTATCATTATTCAACACATTGACATATAAAATCTATTGCTCCGCCTGTTTGCTTTGAACACTGATTACGGACTAGATTTTGAGTCTCACTTCTTTTCATAGCACTTGTTATTTTTATTGAATTGGTACCAATGTGACACAAACATGGCCATATCTTTCTTTGTTCTCTAAAACCAGTGCTCCCAATACATCCCCATAGAAGAGGTGGGCATTTCATCCAAAATCTCCAGCGCAGGATATGAAATCTCTGCTTCCCCAGTGTAGGCTGTATTCATTGCAACATTACCGTTTAAACACCTGATACAGAAACACGGCAAAACATACTCCTTTTTTAAAACGGGGCACTATCTCAAAGGGGGCTGTTGGACTATTTGGAAATCCAATGATTTATATCATTTTAATTAAAAAGGTTCTATCTCTGAAAAGGAACAAAAAAAAAATGTGGTTTTGGTTGGTCCAAGAGATGACAGTTTAGGAATGTTTTTTGGCTACAGTTTAATGTAGTTTTACCTTTATCTGATTTGGATGGTTGTGGTTGAGCGAGATCAATGCAAAAAATTAAATAAAAATCAGGTTTGGCTGCCTGTTTCACTGTAATTTTGGTGCATATCTGCTCACTGAACTGTAAGGTGCAAGCACAGCTGGACCTCAATGTTCACCGTGGTGAGTTTTAAAGTGGCCATAGACGTTAATATATTTCAATCCCTAGCGACCGATTTTAGTGGGATCTGACAAATCGCATTGTGAGGTTAGTGGGCACCAAACATCTTGACGATTTTTTCCGTCCAACTTCGGTCAGAAAAACGATCAGTCAGGTTAGAAGAATTTCATCATATACAGTGAAATAAATCCATTGTCCAATTGTTTGCAGGGCCAAGCAGGCAGCTACCCACAGTTCTCCTGGCTTCAACTAGACAATATCGCTTGAAACTGTCATTTTTGTTGATGGACAAATCTTACATTTAAAAGATCATTTCCAGACAGGCTTGGTCCTACGTTAACAAATAGATCTTTGAAACATCTTAACGTCTATAGCCACCTTTACTGTTTATTGTTCTCAGTTGGATCAATCTATATAATTCGCATGTCATGGAATACAAACCCCCTGTAGCCACATTGCTGACTAGGAGCAGATGTAAATTCCAGTTTTACAACATGCATATTTTTCATTTAATCTGATTAACATTATCTGTACTGAACTCTGAGCCCCAACAGTTGTCTGTATCCTCCTCGCATGTAAATCACTGCCTCAGGCGGGAGATAAGGCAAGGCTCCCAAACTGCCTGTTTCTTCTATTTCAGTGAGGGCACTTGGATAACCTTCACATGCCAAAGGCACATTTTACATGAAAGGAAAAGAGAAGACACATTTAATGCAGCAGAACCCCAGATTTTACAGTTTCTCGAAAACATGTTTCTTGGCCAGAGCTTAGATTTTGCTGGCCTATATCATAGGTGGATAGGTGTGCTATTTTATTTGTGCCTTTTGTTGCCTAATCTACTGCAGTGCATAGTCAGCATCTTAGCAGTTTAATGTAAATTCTAGGCCGACAAGAATGATAGTTGTTGTACCGCATAATACTCTGATGTATTCTCGCAGTAGTCTTAACATTTAACTAAATAGGAACTGGTGGAGATCATCTATATAGAGGCGTATGTGTAATCTGTATATCAATGTAACGATAGGAAACAATATGTTAGCCCTTCATTTATTTAAATATAGCTACTGGCTAATGTCCATAATATTGTAGTGTTGTGGCTGTTGTGCAGTCTCTAAAAACTGTCACAAATAGCATTTCCATTTAGGAGGAGCTGTGTACATTTAACCTACCAGAATTAGTTGGTTATCCAGTTGATATACACCATTTATTTACCAGTTATGGGCTCCCTGTGTCCAGCCAAAGAAAAGGCAACCCCATACCTTTAATGAAACGCAGTGCCCTGTTTTCATACTTTTTGGTAAATAGTTACTACCCTCATCTTGAATGAAGCCTTAAGGAAAGTCTGCTTCTAATTATGGTTAAAACAGTAATGTAGGAGTCAGCATGAGCTTTACTAATAAATTAAAGCCATATATAGAAAATATTTTAAGTTAATAATTCTTTATAAGGTTGAGATCGGTACAACTGGGCTCATCGTGACCCCACCCCTTAGCAGCCCTGTTGTAAGTGGCCCTGCATTTACATTCCCACCAAAAGTCACCTACCAAGCTGCTCTGGGAGTACTGTATGTAGCAGGCATAGCCACTATCTACTATCCACTCGCATTGAGAGACTCCTTTCAATCTCCTGCTCATTGGGCTTTCCAGATGAAAATGGATATTCACACAGAACGTACATCTAAATGTAGTAGGCATTGTTATGTATTGGTAAGAAATGGAGCAGTCATATTTCTCTAAAAAATGTCTTCTACCCAACAATGTGCAGGCTTTGGCAGCTGACTGTGCAAGCCATGACTAAGATGACACCCATTTAGATTATATTTTGGGATAAATCTATGGCCTACCTGATCAGAACCCCTTTAGATATCAGAATCCGAACCCCTTTAGATCACAATAAGAACTCTTTTTGATATGAGAATACTTAAGAAAGTAACTGGGCATAATGGAACTACTGGCTGATCTGCACTCACCCTATCCCCCCCAGTTCACTGGGATGCTAGGATCCATTTGTAGCTTGAGAGCTAAGTAATCTGATTTTGGCTCAGCACTTTCTCGAAGGGTTCAGGGGTTCGGCCGAATCCAAAATAGTGGATTCGATGCATCCCTAATGTAGACTAGTGGTCCCCAACCAGTAGCTTGTGAGCAACATCTTGCTCACCAACCCCTTGGATGTTTCTCCCAGTGGCCTCAAAGCAGGTGCTTATTTTTGAATTCTTGGCTTGGAGGCAAGCTTTAGTTACATAAAAACTAGATTACTACCAGACAGAACCTCTTTGAAAATGCCAGTCTACATAGGGCTACCAAATAGCTAATCAGTCCTTATTTGCCACCCCAGGATGTGGCTCACGGGTAAAAAAAAGGTTGGGGTCCCCTGAAGACTATGTCTTTGGAGGATCCAACAATGTACATGTTGCAACTTATCTTTTAAATACTTTAAAAAACAAAAAGATCTGGAATGTGCCGGCCTCTTGCTGTACCATATTTTAGCTTTGCTGCATGTACCAGCAGCAGTCACCTGTACAGCCTGGCCCTCCCAATACAACTGTGCATTTCTCTCTTATTCCTTGGGAAAGAGTTTCTGTACTGTACTTTTGTACTCTAATCTAATACACACTTGAATTTATTTCCTTATACGACTGAATTCATAACTCGTGGGAAAAGAGACAAAGGAATAGCCTGAATGATGCTAATGGTAAGCTCTGACACACACAAGCGGTCAAACAGCAAACATTTTATTTAGATAAAACTCGGAAAAATGATAGAACTCCGGGACAAGTATCCAAACACAAGAGAATTCTTTTTAACAGTTACTTTTAACAGTTTCTTGCATACGCTATTGCCTTGGTGTGATTCATAGACTTGGGATTCCTTTTTACCCATAGCAGGTTTTCAGGACAAGTAACGTGTGCTACATAAGCGTATAAATAGACCGTGACATAAAGGGTAGTTCACCTTAAAATGAATGTCAGTGAGTCAATCTGAAATAGTTTTTGTTTTTTATTTTACTATTTGTAGTTTTTGCGTTCTTTCTGAATATGAGATGGCCTGTATTAGAAAGATGAGTAATAATAAATAGCAATAACAATAATTGCATAGCCTCACATAGGTTTTTTTTGGGTGGGGGTCAGTGACCTCCATTTGAACGGCTGGAAAGAGTAAGAACAAGAAGACAAATAATAATTCCAAAACTATAAAAATTAAATCTGAATTCTATAAAAGTTAAAGTAGAGTTAAAATAAAGGTGAACTACCCCTTTCAATACCCTGTAATTCTGTGGCTATTGTTGAATCCAAGATTCATTGTTGTGGCCGTGGTGTATTAGAACGTACTGAGCCTATGGCACTGAGAAGGCATGAGTCTGAATTCTCCCATAATCCCGCTGCTCAAGCACACTCTTTTTCACATTTTTGTGACCCTGTACCTGTATCATACCTGAGACAGAGGGGAATTCAATGAAGAGGATCTCCAGCTGGGATACTCACGTCAGACCCAGAGTGTTATTCATTTCTGCCGCTCCCTTCCTTGCCTGCTCTCCTTTTGTTATTCCACATTATCTGCTTCACTTATATTCACACCTAAACCTTTGCCTTTGTGTCATATGACACTTGGCTATTAAACTTAAAGTGAGCCATTTCCCACAATTGGGATGGTATATAAGGTAAATGGTAGCTCTTATCCTTTACCCCCCGGCCAGAGGCCTTCCCTTCTCAGAATCTCATTCGGTCCACCTATGTGCCACTTGAGGCCTGAAAGCCTGACATTTTATATGAC
>CM044432.1:37838025-37850992 GCA_024363595.1 Xenopus borealis
TCACACTGATATGACTTCAGGTTTAGAAGAAGACTCCCTAAATAAGATGATTTCCTTGGGCAGGTTTAGAAATCCAGAAGACGTTGCCCAGTCAGTCCTCTTCTTATTAGAATCCCCATATATCACAGGATATGTTTTAGAGGTTGATGGTGGCCTCCAACTACACATTTAGGTTTCTTCATCTTCCAAAATGTCATAAACCTAAGGTATATTAATACATATATAATCCTTATGGTATAAATTATTTAATTACTGATGTATTACATATTTTAATTACTGTATGTTTAAATAAGTGCAGGTATGGGACCTGTAATGCTTGGGACATGGGGTTTTCCATACATTTAGGGGCAGATTTACTAAGCTTGGGGTGAAGGATTCGAAATGCAAAAAATTAGATTTTCAATTTTTTTTGGGCTAATTCGACCATCTAATTTGAATGAATCATTTGCTAGAATCGAAAGATTCGAATAAATCGTATGATTTGAATCAGAAAATCGTTTGACCATTCGATGGTCGAAGTACTTGCCCTTTAAAAAAAATTTCGATTAAATCTACAGAGTTTCTATATTATCGAATAGTGGTAAAATCCTACGAATTCGATATTCGATTTCATTGGATTTTACTTCTGGAAAATAATTTTGCCCCTAAGACTACTAGAAAATCATTAAATACATCCAATGGGCTGGTTCTGATTCTGCTTCCAATAAAGATTAATTATTTCTTAGTTGGGATCAAGTACAAGCTACTGTTTTATTATTATAGAGAAAAAAGAAATACTTTTAAAAATATGGATTATATAATTATAATGGAGTGTATGGGAGACCACCATTCTTTAATTCAGAACTTTCTGGATAATGGCTTTCTGGATAATGGATCCCATACCTGTATTTTAAGAATAGCAAATGATGTTCCAGAGCTCTGAAATATGTTGGCATTTTAGAAATACATTTATTATTATTATTAATAATAATAATAATAATAATAACACTAACAACATATATTGTAAATAAAATCTCACCAGGGAAGTCATGTAGTTCGAGGTTTAATTTTATTATAAAGGAAAGAAGATAAATGATAAATACCATTATCAAATGGAATATTTGCAGATGGTCTTATTATTATTTTTTTTTTTTCTATAAAGGATACTTTATTTACGGCTGCAACAAGACTTTAGTTTCTCTTTAAATTGAATAAAAAGTAACAGTGATGGTTGATGATGCAAGGGCAATCTTACTTCAAACTTTTCAGGGCTGTATTAGCGAAATTAGTTTTTTTTTTATGTTATCCCATGTGGTCAGCTCTTGATTGGTGCAAAAGTTATCATGACTCGACTGAAAACTACCTCTCTCTACCTCTGTAAATGCAGCCCTTGTGTCAGAGGGAGTTTTTCTTCAAAGTTCATATATATATATATATAATACACAAAAGCCGTAAATATCTTGTAAATTATATCCTTATAAACGGTGAGTTCTGATGTCATCAGTTATAAACGGTGAGTTCTGATGTCATTTCTGTCACATGACTCCCTGAAATTTGTGTATTATAATAAATAAAGTACCCCCAGTTGCAAAATATAAGGATATTAGAAGTTACCTCGGAGTTCCATGACCTGTATAAAAACACTCGGCCTTCAGCCTCGTGTTTTTATATGGTCATGAAACTCCTCGGTAACTTATAATATCCTTATATTTTACAAGAGGGGGTACTTTATTCACTATATATTTACACTCTACTCTTGGCAATAAATCAGTGAGGTTGAAGTATATCTCGGCATATTATACAATTTATAGCAAGTAAAGGAAGAGGTTTACAGTTGGCACATTGAGACTGGACTTTAAAGGACATGTGAAGCCTACAGTTTCCTATAAGTTGGGCATATCTTTCCCTCCCATGGATTCATACCTCCCAACATTTTGGATATAAAAAGAGGGACAAAAGAGTTATGTCACGTAGCTTATGACCACGTATGACCACGCCCATTGTGTGGCCACACCCCCCAATTACCACCTTCATTTTACAGGTTATGAAAGTTTGAACATATTTCTGTGATTTTATTTTCTCCAGTTATTACAGTATTGCTAATGAAGGTGGAGCTGTTCAAAGCAGAGAAAAACGGGACTTTCCAGCACAAATGAGGGACAGCGGGTTGAGCTGTCAAAGGAGGGACAGTCCCTCTAAAAATGGGACAGCTGGGAGGTATGTGCATGGCCCATGTTCAATGCATTTATGCAAAAAGAATTGCTCCACACTAAGATGAAAAGGTTTGAAGAAACAATGTTTATTTAAATCCTTGCATAGCAATTGTCTTAAAAACCTTCCCCACAAAAAAACAAAACAAAAAAAAACATTGGCATTTAACACACATTCATGTTAAACTGTGAACAGTCTCAGAACTGTTACTTTAGTCCTACTAACAGCCGGTGACACTTCATATAAATCCGTATAAATGGAAGCATAATAACCCTAGTGAGAAATCAACCTAAATAAATCACATTAACAGAGGCATTTGCTCAATGCTATAAGCTGGTTTCAATGATAAAACTGGATACGCACTGTGGCCCTTGCCTAGAAGTGATGCTGTTCCATGACCAAGAAATACTTGCAGTTACTCACAATATGGTGACAACATAAAAGCCTTCTTACATCATTTAGGTGCAGCGCCTCTTTTCTCCATGATGATGATATTTGGCCTAAGGAGGCCCAGTATAGTAGAGGGTTTCAGGACATCTCCACATATTTCAATGTACACAGGTATTGGCCCCTGTAAATGATCTTATTTTCTGTTCTTGGGCTCCATACAATTTCATTCTGATTTCTGGGACTGACATTAGGAAGCCAAGGGTCACACACTGACATCAATATGCGAATATGGCTCAAATAATAGAACCCCTTTCCATACTGAAAATCTATTGTTGGGGTCTGACGGCTGATTTTGGTAAGATCCTGACCGTCCAAAGGGTGACTGCAATAAAGGAACTGAAATATATTCCTACATTAGTGTTGCAGCCATTTTTGCTATGTTACTGTAAACCTTAAAGAGATACAGTCATGGGAAAAAATGTTTTGTTTTGCTCCAGCAAAATTCTGCTCTGAAATCCTTTTCTCAAAAGAGCGAACAGATTTTTTTATATTTCATTTTGAAATCTGACAGGGGGCTAGACATATTGTCAGTTTCCCAGCTGCCCCAGTCACGTGACTTGTGCTCTGATAAACTTCAGTCACTTTACTGCTGTACTGCAAGTTGGAGTGATATCACCACCTCCCCCCCAGCAGCCTAAAGCTGGCCATAGATGCAAAGATCTGCTCGTTTGGCAATGTCTTCCCCCGTTATGCCACTAACTGACAGGGCTATATCAGGTGTAATCCAAACGTTCGGCCCTATGGCCGAACAATCGGATAATGATGCGCGCAATGGACTTCCGACAAGTCGGTCGGAAGAAAATCTGACCTTCCCGATCAATATCGTGTCCAGATATTGGTCGGGAAGTCCTGCCCCCATAAACAGGCATATTAGCTGTCTAAACGACCGATATTATGTACCGTGTATGCCCAGCTTAACAACAGAACAATGGGAAGGTAACCAGATAACAGCTCCTTAACACAAGATAACAGCTGTCTGGTAGATCTAAGAGCAGCACTCAATAGTAAAATCCAGGTCCCACTGCGTACTATTCAGTTATATTAAGAAGGAAAAACAACAGCCTGCCAGAAATCAGTTCCATCCTAAAGTGCTGGCTCTTTCTGAAAGCACATGACCAGGCAAAATGACCTGAGATGCACCTACACCCCAATATCACAATACACTTGCTGGTTCAGGAATGAAATTTTATATTGTAGAGTGAATTATTTGCAGTGTTAACAGTGTCATTTAGAAATAAAAAAACACATCATAAAAACCATGACAGTATCCCTTTAAATGTCTGACCTGTCGAGGCCCTTGGGGCAAACATGGGCACAAACGTCTATATGGCGTGCGGTTAATAAGTGTTATATGAATCCACTATAACTGTATTTAAAATTAGCACCGATATTTCTACTAGACTAACGCATTATATTAAAGGCTACTAACTTGCATTAAATAAAACAGCTAATGTATATCTATACAGCAATGCATATAGTGAATAAACAAACCAAAACAAATAAGTTCATATGTAGTGTAACCGAGCTGAAGCAGGTCCATATTTATTATAAATAATAGAGGCTATATGTGCTTCATACACGGAATACAGTGTTTTCCCTTTCGTGGTTTTGTTGTCGTACCGTCAGTGGCTTATTCGTGGTATTTTCAGGCATCCACAATAATGAGATTGTTTGGGGTTTGAGGGTTTTTGCATCTGATCATGGTATAGACAAGACATGGCTTGGTTTAAAGTGGTGATAGACAGTGGTGTAACTAGCTGTGAATGGGCCCCCCAGCAAATTAATTTTTGGGCCCCCAAAATATCCAGAGGTTGTCCTGTTTCACCAATATACATTGAAATTTCTCATTAATTAGGGCCTCATAGGGCCCCCCATGCCTCCTGGGCCCCCTCTGATGATGATAGTGCTAGATGATAGTTACGCCCTTGATGATAGTGCTAATCTGAGCACTTCAGAAAATTGCAAGCTCCCGTGAGCACTCGCTTCTTGCTGTTTGTAAGGGGCTGAACAATATTTTAATTATTCCTCTTTTCTGGGGCTCCATAAATAAGAGGTGCTGAACAATAGACTAAGCAATCTGGTTTCAGTTCAGAGCATTTCAAAAGTGTTCGTTCCTGGCACCAAGTTCATTAATTTGTATCAGTAATTAAATACAACGACCTTGCCAGACTATGCAATTCTAACGTATCTACAAAATTCCATTTGGAAAGCACACTAAAAATGTAGCTATATTGCCTTATTAACCAAGAGATTTCATTTGGGAGCCATATCTACTTCCCTTTATCTGTTCTGTAATACTACTACTGTCTACTGAGAGAGGTCTGGCCTACTCCACATATCCATTCTTTACACTTGCATGAAGCACCTACACTATTGGATCCTACTTGGTTCTCCGCTTGTCCTGCCTGAGCTTTCCTTTCAAGTTATATGGGTTCTATTGCTGTACTTACCCTACCCACTGCTCTTTCCTCTACTAACCATGTGTGTGCCTGGGACTACTTCACTACTTTGCTGCTTCTTTTTGGGGTACATCATTTTAAAACATGGAGGGGTTTCCATGTCTCAGCCCCACATTTTGCACTTTCCAGAAGTTTGAAGGCCTCATGGGAAGAGGCCGGTGTACTGCTACCCATTCTGTGAACTTTCATACTTCCCGTCTTTCTTTTAAAGTCTACGAATTGCTTCTTATTTAATATGAATTACAACTGTATGAAATGCATACTACATTTATGAAAATAATAAAATTCCAAACTAAATTTAATAAGTTCATAGGCCTTTTTTTGCTTTCCAAATGTCAGAGTATTGCACATAAAAGGAGTCAGAATTGCCAGTATGCTGGTGGTTTCAAAAAAAGGTACTGTCCACCATCAGGGCCCCAAAGCTGGATGGTAGCCATAACATTCATTGGCTGAAAATAGCATTTGTGTTATTTCTGTGACTTTGTATATGGAAATTCTATAATGGCAAAATCCAAAAAGGACATTTAGCAACTACAGCCCTACAACAGTATATACACAAGTAAAATGCATAATCCTCAGACTTTGTGTAAAGTAGTGGCTGAACATTGTTTGGCACAAATAAAGATGCAGAAGGCTGGTTTGGTGTTTAAAGCACTCTAACACTAAGCACTCTAACACTAAGCATGTAACACTGCTACCCTGCACAGAAGGCACTGCTTATACTAAGAAGGCTTGTTGCTCAGAGGTGGGTATGCATAGTTAGGAAAAGACCCTTTTTTTTTTATAACAAAGCAGAACAGTAAGTGAAACTTTTGCGCCATGAATGTGGCAGCTTTAATTCTGCTATATCCTATTTCTAGTCTGCTTATACAAAAAGTGAATACAGAGTTGAGCATGTCCTGTTCAGTTCAGCTAAAGGTCTGATTAAATACATGGCTGTATTGCCATATAATGACTAGGAGAGTTCATTTGTGGGAGCTGGGTAAAGGTCCCACTCATCCAGTCTACAGATCTTCGCTTTCTACCAGCGCTGGCTGTAAGTGCACAGGGTTTGCTTCAGGCAGGAAAGCAGCTTTGATGTCCAGGCCTTGGTCGGAAAGTGCTGCATATCGACTCGCTGATGGACGGACCTTTCTTGTCTTTGGGGCATGAGATTGTTGATGCCACTGAGCTGGAGAAACACAAGATACATACAGTAAATACACATTAATCTTGTAACAATAGCCACCACTTCCTACACATGTGTATAGGGTAAAAACTCTACCTACAAGCGTAACAGCTCTTAAAAAGGTTTTCTGAACTGCAACCTGTTTGAGCACAGCTTCAAGAAATTTCCTTTTTTGTCTCATTATTAACAGTCATATGTACTTAAATTAAAAAAATGGTTGCACGCATGTGGCGGGCACCTGCCCACCACATGAACCTCCCACCACGCACCCATGCCCGCCTGAACCCGACTTCCAGGCTCCTTTTATAGACCCGAGCTGCCCCGCCCATAACATCACAAAAGGGGCGGGTGAGCAGGCACTCATATATAAAAAGTGAATCCGGAAGTTGGAAGCCGGCAGCTGTAAGATTGCGGGTGGGGAGAGCAGTCAGAAGAGCTCAACCCGCACCCGACCGAGACCCAGAAGATGCGGTGAGAGGTCAACCCGAATCTGCCTGACCCACGGGTAAACCTGCGGGAATCGGGTCAGCCCACCCTAAGTACAGGTATGGGACCTGTTATACAGAGTGCCTGGGATTTCCAGATGAGAGATGTTTCCCTAATTAAGATCTTCATACAAGTTGGTTATGTAATAAAACCCACTAAGTTACCCATAGAAACCACTCAATAGGTAGCATTTACTGGTGATCTGTTTAAAAGCAAATCTTATTAGTTGCTAAGGGTTACTGCTTCTGGGCAAATTATTATTAAGGAGATATAAGAGATTATTTATTTAAGTCCGAATGCAAAAAATTCATTCAATAATATAAAATCCAAATTTTTTGTGAAAAAAATTAAACCTGAGGACTGAAAAAGTCAGAATCAGAAAATTCAAACTCAGACTTGCCAAGGTTGTATATAAATCAAAATCCGAATATTTTTTGGGGAAAAAAAATCCGAAAATATTTTAGTTTTCGAGTGGAAAATCCAACAAATTTATGCAATTTACATTTTTCCAAATTTCACTATGTTTTCAAATTTTTTCCTGCACTGGAATTTTTCGGGAAAATGTATTGATAAATAAGAGGAAAGAAACTTGCAGATTTGATCGGAGTAGATTTCTGAAAATGATCAGACAAATTCGGATTTTGATAAATAACCCCCTAAAGTGTTTTTTTATAACATATATGGGTAAGTCTACTAAAAAATAATTTAAACACTAATTAAACCAGAAAGGAATGTTTTGCCTCCAGTAAGGATTAATTATATCTTCATCTGGATCAAGTACAAGGTACTATTTTATTATTAAAGAGCAATGGGAAATCATTTAAAAAATGTATTTGATTAACATTTATTTGGCGGTTTCTGGATAATGGGTTTCTGGATAACGGATCCTCTATTGGTACCAAGATCTCTGCAGCTGGTGGTAAAATATAAATCAATGTTTGGTAAAGACACTTTAGACACGGTCATGGTAAAAGTATGAAATAAGGAGCTTTATGGGGAAAAACTTACTGTGCACATCCAGTCTGGCAGTACAGGACACAATTCCAGCTTCATTCTTTGCTGACACAGTATACCAACCAGCATCCTCCTTTGTGGCACCCTGAATTAGTAGGCACAGGTAGCCAAAGTTATCCTGATGCATGCTGGGGAATAAAAATAATGCAAAGGGTAAATATTAACTAAATAAGTACATTGAACCTATACAGAAAATGACCTGCCTTTAAAGGACAAGGAAGGACTAAAATAGAATAAGGCTAGAAATGCTGTATTTTGTATGCTAAACATACACATGAACTTACTGCACCACAATCTTAATCAAACAAATGATTTATAATAAATTTCAAATATACAGACTGTACTGGGTCCTGTGTTGTCATGTAATCTAATGTGGATTTTATAGTTTTTGAATTGTTTAATACAAACTTTCTCCAACTCTGCAGAACCAGTGGCTGCAGCAAAATAATCCTCCAAATAGAATCCCAGTTTATCTGTTTAAATCTGGCTCCCTGATCTTTGTCCCTGCAGCTGGAGTTGGAAACATTAAAGGGGATGTAAAGGCAAAAATAAAATCCAATACACAGTTGCTGACTGCTCTACAGGGAAACAAAGCTGCTGGAGTTCTGCATGGCTGGGAAGTAAGGCGGGGCCTCCCCCTGCTGTTCATAAGTATGATTGTTTCCCTGCACAGCAGTTAGAGACCGTCTGACAATTCCTATCCACAGCAGTAAATCAAGGGAGAATTTCACTGCATACAGTCCAGTTTCTTATAAAAACAGAACATGTTTTGTAATTAAATTATATTGGAGATAGATTTCTTTTTCATTTAAAGTAAAATGTTTGCCTTTTCTTGTCCTTTAAAAAGCATAAGTATATTCTTCTTCTAGCCAATCAGGAATTCTTTCCTCTTAATATAAATATATAGACTAGAGACTAGGATGCCTATGTATCCATTCTACCCACATACTTATATATCAAGTACTGTATTCAATGAACATGTTGTAACCACCTGACTCGCTCTGTGCTGTAGGTGAGCGAATCATTCTCCTTCTTCCAGAATATCTGTGGAGGGGGCATGCCACTGACACGACACTCCAGCCTGACGGGGTATCCTTCAGCAACACCAGTATTTTGAAGCTTTTCTATAAAAACGGGGGGTTTATGGGCATCCTTGGCTGTGGGAGCAAATCAGTGGATAAAAGCTGTTATTTAACAGTGTGCATATTCATGTTACCAGTGAAAGGGTTAATGAATGCAGAATAAGACAATACTCAAGACTCGCTCCAAACAAACGGAAACCCTGCCAAGCGCTACTTCAAACAGATAACAACCAGACTCAGTGCAATTCTTTCCAGACCCTTTTTGTTGCCAAAAAAGGTCTTGCGGTGCTGTTTTGCATGAGCAGAGATATCTGGCTTTCCACATTCGCCCGTGCTTTTCATAGAGGCAGATGTCATAAACTGGATGCGCTAAAATAGCTGTGAGTTTCAGTGTTTGTGCCAAAGAATTACAGGGAGTCCCCAAACTCCTTGAGTTCTGCTCTGGCCATTGTCCCCATGGCTACCAAAGGAACACATCAATAGCCACTTTAGTGGAACCCTGCCTAATGGAAAGCTGCTTTTCATGGGCCTACACGTCTAAGGTTGTGTGAATAACGTCTAGGAATAAATCCATTTAACTCAATCCCTGCCACAACAAAAGGGAAACAAATCATCTTTATACCCATAAATAATAAGATGTTTCCCAAAAAATGGAAATATTGGTGGGAATAAACAAAATATGAATGTTTTATAAAGATGCATGGGTTCCTCGCACACATATTGGATTTTAAGCTTCGCTGCAGCAAGAACCTAGGGGATATTTAGTAATGATCCTGGTTAGAGCGCTAACCAGTGCAAAAGCACCAACACCCTTGGTCTGGCTGTGCTCTGCACTTAGCATGGGCAGCTCTGTATTTATTGCCTACCACAGAGCAGGTGGTAAGTACTTCCATTGCAACCAGCACCCCCTTGGTAGCAGGTGGTAAGTACTTCCATTGCAACCAGCACCCCCTTGCTTGCATGTCTCCGTAGAGCACAGGTTAGAGGGCAGATGCCAACCCCACATGAGTACAGTGCTACCAAATGCAAACACCACTGTCAATACAATCATGGGGCACAATAAGAAGATGTGCTGCTTTTATAGTGCAGTAGGTGCTACATACCCGCAACAATGAGTTCTAAGGTGAAAGAATTCTGCCCTGCACGATTAGAGGCGACGCAGGTGTATATTCCAGCATCTCTTGCCGTGACTGGTTCAATGACCAACGAGTGAACTCCATTCTCCCTCACCAGCATTTTGTGCGAGTTATCAGGGCGGATGGGTCTTCCATTCAGTTGCCAGCTGAGATCTGGTGTTGGCAGGCCACTGACCTAAGGTTTAAAGCACATAATTCCAATACTAGTATACACTAACAGAGCAATTAGGGTTGCCACCTTTTCCTGAAAAAAATACCAGCCTTCCTATATATTTACCTTTTTTTCCTATTAATAACATTGGGATCAACCATTAAAAATACTGGCCAGGCTGGTAAAATACCGGCCAGGTGGCAACCCTAATTGTAATAGGTCATCACTATTAAAAAGGAACTATAGCTAAAATGAAAATTTTATATAAGCTTCACCATACTGAATACAATCAATTAAAAATTCTCCATCATTTCTGAAATAATCATGTGTATCTACACTATCCCTCTCTCAGCATCTGCTTCTCTTCATTCTGTCTTTATGCAGGAGTTGGGTGTCAGTTTGACAGAACCAATATATCTTATAGAGGAAGCTTCCTTTCCTAGCAGATGTATTAGAGCTCACTCAAATAACTGATTCCAGTACAAATCCTGCATGTTGCACAAATCCTGCATGTAGAGAGACACAATGTCTGTGATTTTAATAGAGTGAGTTCTAATACATCTTCTAGGCAAAAGGAGCCCCCCTATAAGATATATTGGATCTAACTGTCAATGAATATCTGACACTCAACTCAACTGATATGTAGAGAGAATTAAGAGAAACAGATGATATGAGAGAGGAATAGTGAAGATAAACTTTATTTGTAATTGATTGTATTTACAAAGTTTCTTATTTCAGTGGTGAAGCTTGTATTAATTTGTCATTTTTGCTATAGTTCTTCTTTAAGCATTTATGCAGAACCATATTTATTCAATGCAAAAACACTATTGCACTATACAGCCTGTAACCACTAAGTAGTCACTGGCAGGGGAAGCAGGGAGGTATACAATTTCAATAAATATTGGTAAACAGGTCAACATTTAGACATTTTGGGGGCCTGGAAAATAATTTGCTGTGGGGCCCTGTAATATCTAGTTATGCCACTGGTTACTGGATCTGGCTTAGGGCGCCCTAACTCCACAAGTTTCAGGCACAGATGTTTTACCGTAGAGGATGACAGTAAAACATGGTTAAAACAACTTAAAAACATCACAACTTAATAGAGAAATAAAGCATGTTTATCTATCATATGCTCTGTCTGAATAATATCCCTGTAGCCATGGGTGTCCACAGAAAGGGGCAAGAGGGGGCAATTGCCCCACCCTGACAGCTCCAGCTAGTTCCAAGAAATTGGAATGGAAATGGAGGTCGGCCTAAATAGATGAAAATAGGAATCATCAGGCAGACCCCAACCCACCACTCCACAGCTTTTGACTGCACACAAGCAGAAGCAGCTTAGACATGGGTGTCCGCAGAAAGGGGTGAGAGGGGGTAGTTGTCCCACCCTGACTGCTCCAACTAGTTCCAGGAAATTGTTTTTGAATTTCATTCCCAACAACACAACACATTTTTTTTAAACTTCCAACCCAAGGCAAGCCTTAGTTAGGTTATCTTCTGCATTGTCATGAATATCTTCAGTGGGATGCTGCCCTATGTGATATTAGCTTACTTGCCACCCACCCTGGAAAATTTACTGCGGACACGCATGCCTGTAGCTTTCTGCTTATAGTGGCCTCAAGGTTTCTAACAGTCCAGGATGAAATAGTGGAGTACACTCCATACAAACCATAATTTAACATGAGCTTCAAAATTTACACTGATATTTAGCCTCCATCTGACAATAAAAGGACTGCAATTTAGTTCCCAGACTCAATTTCCCACAAAAACAGTTTGTAAGTAACGTGTGAAGATGAATACATGGGATTACTCGTGCAGCTATTTACACAGGGCCCTTGTGTGACATGTGAGTTCAGCTGAAGAACTTCTCACTTACAGACAGTGTGTGACTGGGCCTCCCATAAAGTCTGCAATCAAGAGCCACTCAGAACAATTTCATATAAAATATTAGTGTGTGTGTGGACCTTAATGCGGGTTAATTGCCTTTTCTGAGAAGGAATGCTTTCATTAGTGCACTATTTGTGCAAATAGCAATAATGTTGTATAATGTTTATCCAGGATTTCTGACTATGGCTGCAAGGGAACAAGTGAAGCCATTAGTGACTAAGCCATTCTGACTCACCTGCTCCTTATTAAGGGCTACACTAATATTAACATTACACTGTAATAACCCTTGGCCATTCTATAAATAAACATCAATATGAGGCACATTACGGCACTTCTCACTGCTTTCCAGTACTAGGGCCTGTGCTCATGATTTCAGTTTTAGTGTCTCTTGAGCAAAAATGAATAGAAAGGAAAATAAAACTTGGTTTATTGGCTCCACAAACAGGAGAATGTTAAACAGTTTTTATGTTAGAGATGAAGCAAATCCACAAAGCAGCTCAGCATTCCTAAATCACTTGCAGAACTCAGGTTTTTCCAAATGCCTATTGTTCAGCCAAACTGTGTGACTTTACTTCTTAAAGGCACGCACTGTATTCTGATTTTACTTTGTTCAAATTTAAATACGAAGACTAGTGATTTGATTGAATATTTTGTTGCATCCCAAATTCTTGTAGTTTTGCATTAAATCTTGCTTTAATGGATATGGAGACATGCTGTAGTACATTATACATATTATAAATATGGATTTTAAGTTCCTTTTTATAACAAAAAAAGTCAAGATTTATTTAAAAAAACAAACAAACATTAATCTCTGTGGGTGGGAAAGGGTGGAGGCAGCAAGCAGCATTGGTCAGTATAGGACCATGTCTTCAGAAACTGTACAACTGCCCTGCTTCTCTAATACCAGCATCGCTTCTCTGTCTTTTGGCTAAGATACAGGGGTAGTT
>CM044432.1:37878938-37906552 GCA_024363595.1 Xenopus borealis
ACATATTACAGTGATTAGTAGCACTGCTGTTAATCTGGGAACTCCCTCACTTTAGCCTTGCAGGGCTCTTTAACCTAACGTAAAAAATCTATGTTATATCTCCACTAAAAACAATGAACCTGAGACTGAATGGTTGTACAGAATGCTTTTGCATGTAATAGAACTGATATGTCAAATCAGATTCATAATTTCATTATCTTATCTGACTCTCCAGTATTTTCCATGCTAATCTGATTTATTAGAAGGCCTGAGTGAGGCCTAAGTAAATGGACTGCTTCAAATTAAAACTTTAAAACCTGTCCGGAGAACTGCATTGAACTGCAACAACTAAAGCTAATTGTGTTCTTCTGTTATCTTGGAATTAAATAGGGGCTTGTGTCTCAAATAACACATACTTTTTAACTGAAGTAGCATTATTAAGAACATATGTTAAACAAAAGAACATTTACACTACAGATATGTAAAAGAGAAAAATATAAATGCTGTGGGTGCTGGTAATTTCTTAAATATGGTGCCATTGCTTTGCCCTGTAATTGCTCCAATTTTGTGCCCTCATAATAACACCAATTAACTCTAATGCAAAGAGATCATATATCCCTGATATTATCTCCCGAGGAATAGTTTAGCTGCAGAAAGTTCTTGGTAACACAGCAACAAGTATTTTTCTGTTTATACTTGAGGCTTGTTTGCATGTAGAGCCACAATACCTTGATCCTAATGAGCTTGCTGAAAGACTAGAACTCCATAAACCTATTTAGGAGAGTGAATTCTTGGCATTTTTTGGTGTTATTAACAGAAGCTGGTCATTTTTGCTTGGAATAACAAATGTTTCTTACATGAAGAACAAATTCCTGTGGGCATTATTTACTGTTCTACTCTGCATCTTTTCCATTTGGAAAAATATTTTCTGGTCTGTATATGCTGAAAACATGTTGATTGTGAGTGCTGCGTTGCATAAAGTTACTTGTTGGGGGCATTGGCATGTTGATGTATTAATACCAAAGTGCCCCCCATATGATGGTTCCTCTTACTGCACATACTAGAACAATGTGATGCATGTGGTTCACCTGAGCAGCTTTTCAACTGGTCTTCATTTTTTACTTTTTATAGTTACTGACCCCATCTAAAAAATAAATGCTCTGTAAGGCTAAAAATGTATTGTTATTGCTACTTATTAATACTTGTGTTTCTATTCAGACCTCTCCTATTCATATTCCAGTCTCTTATTCAAATCAATGCATGGTTGCTAGGGTAATTTGGACCTTGGCAATGAGATGAAACTGTAAACTGGAGAGCTGCAAAAAATAGCTCAAAGGTGAATTTAAGAGTAGTAATTTTAATGATATATCCTTGGTCAGTGGTGATAAAAAATCTGGATGTTTAGCTTCAAAACACAGTTTATTGATGATAATAATCATCATGCATGCTTTCAGACAAGGGATGGGAACAATAAAGAGATGTTTTAAAAGCAAATGTCCAGGGGCTTATTTAAAATCACTGAACAAATCTGCCCCATTGCAATAACGCATAGCAGTCAATAAGCATTTGGCTTTGACCTGTCTGCTGCAAGTAGAATAATGAAAATAAATCTCTGACAGCTTTCTATAGATTATTGCACTGGTGAAATTGTGTTACCCAATACACCTCACTGTCTCTGCACAAAGGAGAGAGAGAGATTTCAACTGAACTGTGATACTAACAACTTTCTCTAGGATCTAACTGCTCTTTGCTCATTTTTCAGCATTCAGAGAATGGAAGATCTTTTACCAGCCTAAAGCTGGTTGGATTTTCTTCTGACCGACCCGTCAGAAGTCCATTGCGCTATTGCCATAGGGCTGAACGTTTGGATTACCCTGATATAGCCCTGCCAGTTAGTGGCATATCGGGATAAGATCTGTTTGTTTGGTGATGTCGCCAAACAATCATCAGCTTTAAGCTGGCCATAGACATGCAGATATATATTCAATATCGGATGAACAATTGTGTGGTGCAATGCCTTGATCTGACAATAACCATGCAGATAAAGTAGTAAAAGAACAAATCAGACAATGTTCTGTCCGACAAAAGCTGGTGACAATCTCCCACTGATATCATCAGGAAATACATGCAGAGCTATTATGGGTAGCTGACATAATTCTTCTAACCTGTCCGACAAAATGACCGATCGACATGGCATGAAAAATATCAGGACACTCCACACATGGTCAGAAAATCGTACGAAAAGCAAAGATTTGTAGGGTCAAATATTTGCGTCTAAACACTGTCTAACAGGCATGTGAAAAGACAATCCCTACTGTGTAAACAACTTACAGGATCATTGCAGTAAACTAATCTATTTTGCAATTGACTTATCAGACAGAATGTTTACTTTGCGCTTGTTAACAAGACAGTGGAATAGTATGTACCTTGTTTGTGCATATACACTGTACATAAAGATTGGTTAAACAATGGAAAGAAAACATGGTTTGGATTCCAAGTGTATGGAGTTGTATTAACATGACACTGCTTTCATTATGAACTGGTCTGTCCTTTGCTTACCCAACAGGCAAAAAGTGGTCAAACTGATATTTACTTCCCTTTAATGAATTAAGAAAGCTTCCTAAAGAGATAGAGCAGGAAAATTAATACTTTTGAAGAACTGTACATTATGAATAGATCAAATATTAGTGGAACTACTTGTATCACATGCTTTTTGCACCAGAAGCAATTTTACTATTTCACAGTTGTTACAAGTTTTTCACCTGGTGATAATCACATTTGTATTCAGTAGGCAGGTTGTATCCAGACAGACATAAATTTGCTTTCTATCGCAGTAAACTGCAGGAACCCTTAGGGGCCATCTAAGAAATGCTAGCTTATATGGAAAGGTTTGCAAATTAATGCATGTTAAGTAATGTCTTCAGGCATATTAGAACAGTTTGTTTTCATCATTTAAGGGAATTAACAAGAAATGGTGTACTTACGGAGGCATTACACCTTTAGGAAGCCCAAGTTCATTGAAAGTAACTGGTGATGGTTGAGGAGGCAGCATGGAACTGATAAAAGCTGCTGGGCTCTGGCTGGAACTGGGAGCTCTTCCAGTTGGTGAAGGTGATGGACTGTAGGAAGGTGGGGGTGCAGAAAATGGAAGAGGTGGTGGTGGAGGTGGTGGTGGAAGTGGAAATGCATCAACAACAGAATAATTTGCAGTTGGACTTAAAACAGGAGGAGGGGGAGGTGGAGGAGATGATGAAGCTGGAGACCAAAACTGTTCCCCTTCTTGGGGAAATGGCTGAGAAAAAGGAGGAACTGGAGCCCTGCCAAATTGCTTCTGAGGAGTTGAAGGTGACATTGGTGAAGGCAAACTAGAAGTAGAGGAACCAGAAGATGGAGACATATAGCCTGAGACGGGGCTCATGTTCTGAGCAGCAATAAACTGTTTAGGCCTGGCATAGTTGAATGAGCTTGCTGGCTGCATTGGAGAATTATGTGAGTTAAGGACATTCATTTGCTCTGCGGAAGTAATAAGCTGACTGGCCTCCAGCTCCTGGAATGAAGGTGGAGGAGGGAAGGATGGAGATGGTGGTGTATTCAGCTGAACACTTCCTTGTTTCCAAGAGACACCTTCTTGCTCTAGTCGAATCTGGTTCTGCAACTGCTGTATTAATTGAGAATCCCTAAAAACAGAAGTGATGAAAACACTATTAATGTCTTCAACCTTTTGAACAATTTTTCAACATATTTTTCAACTTGTGGCTCTGCAACTGCCACTGTACTACATTTGCTAGTCATGCTGGAGTTATACTTATTTTTGTGCAGCCCATCTAAATCTTCGGGAGATTAACTTTTATAGATTCATAGGTCTGACAGTTAATGCTTTGCTGCCTGAGGCACAAGGTGATTGATTGACTTTCTAAAAGGAACAAGATGGATACCCAACCAAAGCTTCCTGATTCAGTGTCTGAAGATAGTCAGTGTCTGAGCCACTCGTGAGAATTGAAGTCCCCTAACAACTGAAGCTGAAAAATAAAAATGTGCATTTTATACCCACTTTTCAGCCAGAGGGCAGTTCATAACCTAAAATCTAATTTAAAAAACTGTAGTAACAGAAGCAACACAGACATTTTCACAAGAAACTGAGACAGATGAGGAGAACAAAACTAACCCTGCATTAAATTGGGATTCTCAGAAACATTATAAGGGAAATTTAACAAAATCAAATCTAACACTGGTTCAGGCTGCAAGAGTTTTCCAAAACAAAAAGATTCCAACAGCTAATGGAAGCCAGTCTAACTCCCCCAAAGAAACCCTTCAGAGCATGTGATGTAAGGGTCATTGATAAGTCCTCTATGATGAGCCGTGAAAATATATATCATAGTTTACAGCACACAAAGTAGGGATTAACACAAGAAAAGTATCATATGTTACAATTTTGGCCTCTTATAGGAATACAATCTTTGCTCTCTCCATGGAAAATCTCTGGCTAACTAAGTTGTTTCAAGAGTTGGTGCTTACATAATGATTACAATAGAACTGGTGTGCTTCTTGCTGATTCTCTAAGCCAACTATACTATATTGTACAAGCTTGTTAACTCACAATATAATATTCTGCCTCACAAAAACTAAACATCTTCAATTTCCCTGTTTGACTAGTTTAGCTAATGAAAAATTAAAACTATAACAATAATACAAGTTTTTTTTCATGTTTAAAACAAAAGA
This sequence comes from Xenopus borealis, assembly GCA_024363595.1. Lineage (NCBI taxonomy): Eukaryota > Metazoa > Chordata > Amphibia > Anura > Pipidae > Xenopus > Xenopus borealis. The sequence goes on from CM044432.1 coordinate 37,883,637, forward strand.
TGAAAAGTCTGGCCCAACCCTCATTCATGCTGATGAAGAAAGCAGTATACTGACAATTTAAAAAAATGCACATTAATGGGAATGTTCGGGACCTGGGGCTTTCCAGATAACGGATCAGTAATTTGGATCTTCATACCTTAAGTTTACAAAAAAATCATATACACATTAAATAAACCCAATATTGCATTGCTTCTCTAATAAGGATGAATTATGGCTTAGTTTGGATCAAGTACAAGGTTTATTTGGATAAAATGGGAGTCAATGGGAGATGGAGCTTTCAGGATAATGGGGTTCCGGATAACAGATCCCATACCTGTATATCTATTCAATTAGAACATTTGCTGTCAATCTGTTTTTGGTTGCAGGGGGGTCAGTGACCCCCAACAACCAAAAAGCATTTTCAGTTGCAGGTTGAAAAAAAACAAAACAATAATATCAATTCAAAATCCCTACAAATCCCTACAAAAGGAAACTACAATATATAATATTTTAGAAAGGAACTAAAATATATAACATTTTAGAAACTGACAACATAAACACAACTGGCACTCTTTTGTATTACAAAAACCAATGGTTTACTCTGGTAAATAAAAACTATTTATTTTGCCTTCATTTATTAAAACTAAGCATGGGAGTAATCCGTTTAGCAGGCAGTCTGATGGGCAGAAGTGAACTGCTAATAAAACGCACACAGGCCAAGCAGAGCCTAAAAAGGCAGCGAAAAAGCATTTCTTATTTACTTTGTGACAGCTCATCTTTTTATCACTAGATGAACAAGCAGCTGAACTGATGCCCATTTTCCTTTTTTGTCCATTTATCTGTCCAAAGGAAATGAAGTTCCTAAATGTCTATTTAAAGGGAACCAGCTGTAGACTAATTCCTGTGCATTTGAACATTTCAGTTTTCCCTTCAGCTGACACAATGGCACATTGACACTATGCTTTAGGCATGTACATGTAAAACACAAGCTCTCTAGTTTCTAGGATGCTATGTGATATGTCAGATGTATTCTGTGTTTTCTAAATAGACCATAGGCTTTGTTACACAATGCAAGAGGGAAATAGGTGGGGCCAGTATGAAACATTTGGCTAATAAGTAATGAATTTGGTAAGGGCCTCTGTGATGATCCAACAGAATAAAGCCATGGGAGGATGTTTAGCTCTTCTTTAATAGACCTGATGGTAGTAGTACAGGTACTGGATCTGTTATCCAGAAACCCGTTATATCAGGGGTGCCCAAAAGGTAGATCAGGATCTACCAGTAGACCTTTAGCTGGTGATCAGTAGATCTCAACTAATAGCTCGTCTAAATGACCCTCCTGTTTTATGCTTTTCATTCAGTTACAGTATTTATTCTGTTAAGGTTACATAAGAAATAGTATTGATTTTCCCATAAATCAATATCATTTTTAAGTAATATTTTCCATGGGACAAAATGTTAATGCTTTTATGGATGTAGATCACTAAAAGTAGACCTTGCATTAGTAAAATGTGGGCACTCCTGGTGTACAAGGTACTGTTTTAGTATTTCAGAGAAAAAGGAAATCATTTAAAAAAAAATTGGATTATCTAATTATAAAGCAGTCTGTGGGAGATGGCCTTTCTGTAATTCGGAGCTTTCTGTATAATGCAGGAGTGCCCATACTTTACTAATGCAAGGTCTACTTTTAGTTATGTTGTCCCATTATGATCTACATCCATAAAAGCATTGTTAGCATTCTGTGCCATGGAAAATATTAAATATTGATTTATGAGAAAATGTTTATTGCTAAATTAAATAAATAACTATTTTTTATGTAACATAATACATGTCTGAATAAAAAGCATGAAATAGGAGGGTGAGATAGACAAGATGTTTGTTGACAGTGTCTTGAGATCTACTGATCATCAGCTGAAAGTCAACTGGTAGATTCCAAATTGAGATCTACTGATCATCAGTTGAAGGTCAACTGGTAGATCCTAAATTGAGATCTACTGATCATGAGCTGAAAGTCTAGTGGTAGATCCCAAATTGAGATCTACTGATCATCAGCTGAAGGCCATCTGGTAGATCCCAAATTGAGATCTACTGATCATCAGCTGAAGGTCAACTGGTAGATCCCAATCAACCTTTTGGGCACCCCTGCAAGAGACCATACAAGTGCAATGACCCTACATCCCTCTAACAACAGAGAACTGAAGTCCAGCAGTAGGTAGAGCTGCCTCTCACTGTACATATAATTTTTGGCAGGTTGTGGCAGATTCTCAGGCTGTATTGTGTCTGTATACAATGAAAACAAATGTCAGGATCAATAGCTACATTCACTGGAGCGTAATGTCTATAATGTTGTTTTTTTGTTTTTTTTTTGTTTTTTTACAACATACAATATGTAGGATGCACAACACACCCTTTAAAAGAAAAGATTACGTAACACCACAATGATATTAAGAAATGAAACCCACGAATGCCCGTGGGTGTTATTTTAGTATATGTTGTAATAGTAAGGTTAGGGAAGAGCCTCGAGAACATCTTTTAAAATGATACTGTTAAGTAGGCCACAAATTATTCACAAATTAATAATTACAGGAGACAAGGATGATGTCACTATTGCAGTGAATCATCAAAAAACAGAGTTATATTTTTATACATGTCATTTGATCTGAGCTATGTGATATGCAGCTGAAGTAATGACCCCAGCGGTTCCTGGCCTAAACAATCCGGATTATTTGATGCTCTGAGGGTGAATGATTTGAACTTTTCATCCCTTTAGATAAACCGGAATGATGTTTATTTTCTATATTTGGTATAAATTGTTGAGGGATTCTGTTCAGCAAATAACATGACATGACAACAAAATGATTGTAGTTAAAGCATAGTTTAGAAGAAACCCTCCCAAAGAGGCAGCAGTTTGTAAAGTTTATAAAGACAATACAATATCCTATTTCCTTCCGGAGCAGTACATTCTTTATTTAAAGTATCCATTACATGGAAAAAAACAGTATTTGCTTCATAGCAATGTTGCTAAATACAAATACATTGTAGACATGAGCAATTGTTCAATATAAACCATTGCACTGCGTGTTAAGCTCTCCTAGACCTTTTCCTAACATCTCCCTTCTCAGTGGGCCGTATTGAGAAAAGCCAATGACAGCAGGAGGTTTTGGAATACAGACAAGGTGTTGGAACAGCTGCACGAAACACTGACAGTTTTTCCCTTTAATTTATGTGGTCAGTCACCCCATGGATTAGCAGGGCCCAGCTCAGCTGCATTGTCTTCCTTACAGATCTCCTCTTCTTCTTCTAGTAAGAGGAAGGTGCAGGAGTATCAAAGCCATTACATTAGGACTGTGGTGGGACACTGAATCCAAGCCCAGCTGTGCTATATAAATATAATTGATATATATTGGTATTTACATAGAGTAAATCTGAACTATACAGCTTTTCTTTCTCTATTGATCTTAATTTGCCATATTGACATTATCTTGTCATAATATATGTGCTATCCCTACTGCTGCACTGCCTGCCCAGTCAAGGACTGAATAGAGGGGGAATTACTGAGCTTCTCCAAAACTTCTGCTCAGTGCAGCCCCACTAAGCACAGGACTCAGAGCAAACAACTGTGGCTTGGAACCCTTTCTACAGAATGCTTTGAGGGCTGGATCTACTTCTACAAAAAATTAGGTTTGAAGGATGGAAATCTACTTTGGGAAAACAGTGCTGGATTATATATACAAATTCAGAAGATGTAGTTAACTAGCAGTTAGGCAACCACTCCATGCCAGAGGGAGCTATAAGGTGCCATAGAAAATCAGTATTTAGAGGGCTAGTGGGCCTGTTTGGGCCTCTGTGTGGGCTGATTGGGTCTCTAGTCTAATTCCTACAGTAAGTACTTCATTAGGCCCACGTTGCTTCCCTGTGGTTTGTAGAAGAAGAGATGAACTAGTTCCAGTATATTTCTGTTCAGTGTTTGAGGGGAGATAGCATAAAATAGAAAATCATTAACATGGTATTTGCCATCTATTGGTAAAGGACAGTTAGTTGATGCCCAGTACATACTACTAGGTACTATCATCAGATCATTTTCAGATGAAGATATGAATGCAGTCCAACTGGACTCCCATAAGCAGGCTGTAGCTTTCCTAGGGAATTTCATGACCCCCAGCCTGCCCTGCAGCTTTATAGCCTGTGGCTCTTCATAGCCCGTGGCTCTTAAATTTGCCGCATAATATAGTTGATCCTACTCTAAAAAGCTTGAACAATACTGCTATAAATGAATATAGCTATCAGGGGTGTATGAGGAATATGCATTGCACTTTAAAGGGGCCATTCATCTTTAACTTAACTTTTGGTATGTTATAGATTGGCTAATTGTAAGCAACTTTTCAATTGGTGGCCATTTTTTTCCCTTTTTTTATAGTTTTTGAATAAATTTGCCTTCTTCTTCTGACTCTTTCCAGCTTTCAAATGGGGACACTGACCTCATCTAAAAACAAAAGCTCCTTAAGGCTATAAATTAAATGTTATTGCTACCTTTTATTACTCACCTTTCTATTCAGGCCTCTCCTGTTTATATTCCAGCCTTTTATTCAAATCAGTGCATCAGTGCCTAGGGTAATTTAAACCCTAGCAACCAGATGGCTGACACTGCAGACTGGAGAGCTGCTGGATAAAAAGCTGAATAACTCAAAAACCACAAATAATAAAATGAAAACCAATTGCAAATTGTCTCAGAAAATCACTGTCTACATCATACTAACAGTTCATTTAAAGGTAAACAACCCTTTTAAGCAAGAGGGCTCCATCACTACAACCGAAGAGTGTTCAATGGTTTAGCAGAAGCTGCAAGGCTTCAGGCTCTACACACGTGAACTAAATAGAAACACGTCAATCAGTAAAGAATAAAAATTTATAACTCAAATCTCTGTCACTAGACTGTCAGCTACACAGCGAAGATCTAAGAGATATTCATAGTTCTTATCATGTTATGGTAAGGGACTGCCAGAACACAGCATCCCCTCAGGGTGTTTCCAAAATAATCTGCAGAGACATTCTTTGATTTTCTCTTTCTTGTCTGTCATAGCACCGCTAAGTAGCACACCATTAAAATAAACCATTTTTCTTGGGATTCATCTAAGCGCCCGTGTTGCGGGCAAGTTAATAGTCGACTTGTTTTAGCTATCAGAGATTGTTATATTATAAGATTAACAGCAGACTCCCATCGACATTTGCCACTCAGTAGCTTGTTGTATTATGTAATAAATGAGGTGGCTTTCTCTATATATTCATGAGCAGATGCTACCATATTGCTTGTCTTGGCTGATGCATTCCCTACGGATTTTACTAGAACAATGTGAAGCATTTATGTGAAGTATTACGTAGTGAGCGAAGTAGTGTATTGTTGCATTTGTCAGAAAAACAAACATTTCCATCAGTCAAATAAAACCAGCATGGCTGCCACTGCATTCTGTTAATAGTAAAATGTATTATACTGCTATATAAGGGAAATCCATTCCAGAGTGGGATCTTGTTTCAGTTAGCACTGCCATATGAAGTGAGAAGTCTTCTGTAACATGTGACAGTGAAAGCAGCTGAGAAAAGGAAGAGGGGAAAATGACAATAAAGAAACTACTTTACAACACTTTCCTCTTTCTAATAACAAATCAAAACTAAGCCATGATACCCAAATGATCCCAGGCCTACACCCCACATTGATTCAGCCATAAATCCTCATGTGCTGAACATCTGTGTCCTCAAGAAGGACTCGCCACATTAAATTAAAGCACATACTGAGGCCAGTCTGCTGGAAAATGGACATCTTTCACATTTCTCTATGCCTTTTGCTATTGTTAAATAAAACCCCTCCTCAGCCTGCTGATTTGGGATGATGGGACTTGTAGTTTCACAGCTGGAAGGGGAAGGCAGGATTCTCCTTGTTTGACAGTTACCCTTTATAGAACAGCTTCAAAGTATATAGAAAGATGAAAGTCTTTTACTTGCATTCTTTAGTGAAATATCTGCCTTTAAATCTTCCTTACTGTATGTTCAAGAGAAACCAAAACATTTTCTTTATAGGAAAGTAAAAATAAAAATACAAAAAAAAAAAATCAAGAGAAGAAAGAAAATTAAATTAGTATGGGGGAGGAAATCTCTTTGATCCCCTTCAACAATGTACTGCAGGGGTAAACAGCAAAGAATGCCAGTGGAATGGTAATTATATCACAGGTTAATACAAGCTAAAAATATGCATAAAGGATAAGTAAACCTTTAAAATAAGTGAATGCTCTGATGTTCTGCTTAGGAAAAGATGTCAGAGAGGGTTCTAATTGTTTTCCTAACCAGAAGATCAGAGCAGCCCCATTTCTTTCTCTTGACAACTTCCTTGACTACTTGCTGGTCAGAATGGTCAGAAACTGACCAGCAGGTGGTGCTGTTGTAACAAATATTCATTCATATTAACAGTAGATATATCCCTTAATGGCTTGGAATAAAAAATAATAATAATGAATGTACATTGCCATACTTCCCAACATTTTAGAAGTAAAAACAGGGACAATTTTTTTTTCGCAAGTAGAGTGGCAAATTTTGTGGCCACACCCCCTAATTACCATGTTCATTTTACAAAATTTGGCAGATTATGAAAATATTTCTCCTGTTACAATTACTTATTTTCTTATCTCAAAAGTGTTACAAAGTATCTTATTTGCACCTGTTAGCTGTTCTGGGCTCTCTGCCAAAAGCCAATTACGTTAGAAACTTTGTTTCTTTTTCTGGCTGTTCAGTGCAGAGAAAAGAGGGACTTTCCAGTACAAATGAGGGACTGTGGATTGAGCTCTCAAAAGAGGGACTGTCCCTCCAAACAAGAGGCAGTTGGAAGGTATGCATTGCAAAAGTTCTTAGAATAGCACCCTTGTCTATTTTACAATCAATCACTTATTTTAAAGGTTTCCTTATCCTATAAGGGAAAGCAACCAATGTTGACTTAGTTAGCATCAGACCTTTGACTGTGGCAAAATACCCAGTGTAAAGACGTGCATGTTGATCTTTGTCTTATAGAAATCCAAACTACGCATTCACCACATATTCTGAAATTGTGAGCAGTGTATACTGCAGACACAATAAGTAGTAGAAACAATAATAAAGTAGTAGTACTAAATTGCAACTAAATTGCACTGAAAGGCCCCAAAAAGTGGTACTGTATATCTAATAAACTTCTTATAACCTGAAATAAATTAGGCACATGGAAACTGACATACACCAGAGGGTTCCATCTCATGAGGGTCTGCATCTGAAACCCACCTGATGATCTGTATCCCAAGTACGGAGACAGAGACTTACTGAACAGGACTGAATATTGACTTCAGGGAAGTAAAAATGGCAGGGTCCACACAACCCAGTTGCCCCTTGATGACTGTTCTGGTTTTCAGCAATAGTTTAGTAAACACCTATTCTCTTCAGTAATCTTCGGGTTGAGAGTGGCGTATCGGCACATGCACAGTTGGTGCAAGCTTCTGGTCCCAAACAACTACGCATGCACTGATGAAAACCAGAAGATTACAGAAAAGAAGAAGATGACCCCCATGAACTCTGATGTCCTGAATGAGGGAGCAGGGAGGGGTAGGGAATTTTAATAAGAATGGTTTGTTTCTCCTTTAAGTCTTAAGAGGCTTTAGCCCTAGAATGGAAAATGTGATCGGTGGGTGCCACTGAATGAGCGACCATAATTAACAGAAAGATGCATGCACGAATGAGTTGTACATTGTGGGGCAGATTTATCATTGGTCGAATTTCGAATATAAAAAAAAAATCAAATTCGATCATATGAATAGAAGGTCGAATTCGAAGGATTTTACTGCTATTCGATTGGTCAAACAATCGAATAGCAAATATTCGCTCGATCGCTAAAATCGTTCAAAACGATTGAACGTGGCGAAGTAGGCAATCGAAGAAATTTTTAAAGGGGAAGTTGTTCGAAATTCGACTAAATGAATAGTCGAATAGATTTTTATTCGATCTATTCGATTCCATCGAATTTGCAAATTCGATTGAATTTCGAATTCTTCACACAAATTTTGTAAATCTGCCCCTAAGTACACAGTGAATCTATACCATGGCCATGGTATGGTATATGTGAATATACTGTGAATCAAGCCTTTACTGTAAGGCTTATACTGTTTATTAAAGAAAAAATGAGCTGAGAAAGAATAAAAATCCCCCTAAAGCTTTCCACTGTTTCTCTCCAAACCAGCGAGTTCAATGAAATAATATGCAACTAAAAAAAAAAAGACACTTATTATTTCCACTCCATATAAAACTAATGGTGTGTTACAGCTTAATTGCACTTGCTATATATATATCCCGAGCTCTGCGTTCCTGCAGCATTTTCCATAGGTATGCTGTTACCATAAACACTATGAGTGTTGGGAAGCTGGCCCCTATCCAGGCCTGTTACATCACTCTGCCTTATTAGGGAAACATTCTTAAATCTGACAGCTTGCTTTAAACAACCTTAGCTGTAAAGGAGAGTCTTTATTTTAATCTTGAATAATCCTACAATCCTATCAACACGGTGACTGCACTTGCAGTCAATTAATCTCAATTTATTCTTCCAGAAGGTTTTTCAACAAAAGGAAAAGGTACAATTTGCATCCCACTCTTTCTATTACACTTGTCTTGTTAACTATAGAAAATGTGCATCATATGTGCTAGACAGGCAATGTTTGATCCAGCCATCAGATGCCCACAGATTGTTAGATCCAACTGCCCCACCTTTATTATGACTGGTGTCTGATTTTATTGGGCATTCCTGGTCAAGTCAGCAAATTATCAGTCCATGTATTGGACCAAAATGATGGCTTTCTTGATCTGGGGCTCAATCAGATATTGATTAGGAAGGCTGGAAGGTCCAACTGGACAAGGACTACAATTGGCCTCCACGACTCAATGCCCTGGCCCTCCACTTGTAATTGTGAAATCAGTCAAAATCATTTGTCAATCTCACCAAATCAGCAGGTCTTCCATGTATGGCCAGCTTAAATCTGGTGACTACACTCTTTGATCCAGACAACCCATCTGGTCAAATAATATCGTGTATCGTTCAACTTCAATAAAGCAGGTAACATACTAACAGTCTCAGACACTGGAAAATGGTAGATGGTGGCAGCATGCTTGGCTTAACCAAATTTAATTTAAACCAGGCATCAGTCATGGCCATGAGACTTGTGTTGTGTAAGCAAGCCATACAAGGCTTACAAGAATCATCATTTTCAAAATTCACAGTTGGTCAGTATAATGATAATTGGGAAACAATTCCTTCCTGTACTAGGACAAGAAAGGAAGACAGCAAAGAAAATGTCTGTCCAATATCAAAACTGGCATGTCATGACCCAATATGTTTGTCCTTGGTACATTATGTTCCCTCACTTTACATCTAGTCACTCTGTAAAAACAAAATCATCAAAAAAGCAAAGCTATATCTCACAGTATTGCTTTTATTTAAATGCCTCTGACATTTAATCACTTCCCCGTGTTTGAATTCCAGCTGTCAAATTCTACATTTGCTTACATTTTTTAATAGCTTGACCTTAGTGTTGCCAAAACAAATACAACAGTTTTTGCAAAACTGTGGGTTTCACTTAAGGTACAAGTGTTCATGCAGAACCAGTCAGAGATGGGGTGTGGGAGGGTCAGTAATTGTTTAATTATTGGAGTAACTGTGGAGTAAAGTTTGTACCCCTTCTGACAATTAATAAAATGATCTGGACATCTATAGTGATATATAAATAAATGTCACGGGTCCCTCTATACTCTTGAGCTTCCCCAGCCCTCACCGTGTCTGCTGCCTCAATTTTTGTGTCCTATCTTTGGGTGGAGCTGGCAGCAGAGGCCAGTTATTACACGCTATGCTGCAACTCCTGCGGCAGTTCAGTGTTAGGACTAGTTCACATGAGAATTGTTACCAGGCATCAAATCAAATAGAAATCTGATCAAAGTTAAGGTTTTGGTTTGTGGGCATCTGCTCTGTTAGATGAATTATTATGATTATTAAAATGCTGCCATTACAGATCAAAGATACCGCATGCAGAGCTTTTACGACTAAAATAGAACTCAGCATAATAGACAAAGAAAATAAACCCTGTGAAAATATTCAGGGACCATAAACTGTACTTTCATTTTAATTTGAGTTGAACACAAAGATAAAAGATGAGAAGAAAAGCACAATGTGAGTACAGAATGTAATCGATTTTTCTCTAATTTTTTATTGACCACAAGCACACAAAATTAGCTTTTTTTTGTACCCGCCTTACAACTATGAGCACATACTCTACATATCCCTTGTAGTCTACCAGCCCATACAACAAATACAAGTGTTTGTACGTTCTGACAGGGACTAGACATATTGTCAGTTTCCTAGCTGCCCCAGTCACGTGACTTGTGCTCTGATAAACTTCAGTCACTCTTTACTGCTGTACTGCAAGTTGGAGTGATATCAACCCCTCCCCCCAGCAGCGTAACAAAAGAACAATGGGAAGGTAAACAGATAGCAGCTCCCTAAAGCTGGCCATAGACGCAAAGATTTTTGAAAGATCCAATGGTTATCTTGAGACCACGATTGTCTCAAAACGATCGTTTAATGTCAGATTTGTCCATCAACTAAAAAGACCATTTCAGGCGATATTGCCAGCAAAACTGAAGGATTGCAGCCTGCTTTGCCCTGCAACATAGGTAGATTGCATGGGGACCGATAAAGATTTTCTAACCTGGCCGATCAATCTTCAGACCAATGTCGGACGAAAAATCGTAAGATGAACGATCGTTTGTATCCCACTAACCGCACGATAATTTGACAGATTGGTCGGACTTCCCTAAGATCGGTCGTTCGGCAGGGAAATATCGTTGCGTCTATGGGGAGCTTAACACAAGACAGATCTAAGAACAACACTCAATAGTAAAAGCCAAGCCCACTGAGACTGATTCAGTTACATTAAGTAGGAGAAATCAGACTGCCAGAAAGCAGTTCTAAAGTGCAGGCACAAGTCACATGACCGGGGCAGCTGGGAAACTGATAATATGTCTAGCCACATGTCAGATTTCAAAACTGAACATAAAAAAAACTTTTGCTCTTTTGAGGATTGGATTTCAGCGCAGAAGTCTGCTGGAGTAGCACTATTAAAGGAAAACTATACCCCGAAAATTAATTTTTGAGCAACAGATAGTTTATATCAAATCAAGTATTAAATAATCTTACCTACCTTGTATATATATTTAAGTAAATATTGCCATTTTACATTTCATGAGGGTCTGTGTGTTGCCTCAGAGATCACCTGACCAGAAATATTTAAGCTCTAACTGTAAAGGGAAGAAGTGTTGAAGCAAAAGACAGAACTCTGTCTGTTAATTGGCTCATGTGACCTAACTTTATAGCTTGTTTGGTATGTTTGTGTGCACCGTTGGATCCTAGGAGGCTGTCCTTATTTTTTAAAATGGCAATTTTCTATTTATGATTACCCAATGGCACATACTACTAAAAAAGTGTATTATTATGAAAATGGTTAATTTACATGAAGCAGGGTTTTACATATGAGTGGTTTTATGCAATTTCTTTTTATAGAGACCTACATAGATTGAGGGGTATAGTTTTTCTTTAAGTTACTTAAGAGGGGTATTGCCACCATCTTGAGAAAAAGAGGTAATACAACCAATCAGATATTTCATTTAGGACACTAGACCAGTAAACGGTACCTGCTGGGTGACTGCTATGGGTTACTTGACTTAGAGCAAACTTTGCACATGTTATTACGCTGCTCTTGATATTGTAAAAAAAAAATCAAATTAGCTGCGTCTTAGAGGCTCTGCACATGAGTGGCCTCTTTGCATCTTCTCTTGGGCTTCTGTAATGAAAGGCACCACCCTTGCCCTGGTGCACTAACCCATAGCAACCAATGAGCAGGGAGAATTTACCGGTCACATGTTTCAGTGCAAATCTTATTGGTTGCTATGGGCTACTGCTCCTGGACAAACTGTCCTTTGTGTGTACTGCACTACCATACATCTTCAGTACGTATCCTGTTTAAAGTATACAATTTTAATAGAATCATTATATTTGTTATAAATTAGTTGGGAAGCTTTTTGCCCGTGAATTATTCTGTTCTGAAGACCCAGTGCCAATTCTGAATATAATCTTTATGAATAACATCAGTGCTAAAAAGACATGTAGAATACAAGTAAATCAAAACAGAGATGGAAGCAGAGAAGTCAAACTGCCAACAGGAGATTCTTCTGCTGTGGTTCCACCAGCTATTTAGTTATTTTAATCTTGGAACATAATATTCAAATTAAAATATATTTTAGGGCATATTTTTCAAGACACTTGTGGGGATACAAGCTTTTTACAGCTTGATCTCACAAACATGGATGGGTATTGGGGCTGTAGTAGACTGATCTCTAGACCAATGGATTGTGTGTCCGCCACAATCATTTATCCCTGTTCAAGCTGTTATGAAAGTATAACACTGACTTGGCAGCTCAGCTGGCCAGAATGGAGGAAGGTTTCTGTGTAGACAAAAGCTGGAGTGCCTATGTTTGCTAACTTGAATTTAATGTACCCTTTGCAGGAGATGATACAATAGAATACCTGAAAGATAACCAGTGGATGAAGCCCATCATTTTTTTGTGTACGCGTCTTGTTTTGGGCTAATTATTAAACAGGCTAGGTTTAAAGAGGTCCCTAACCCTTCCCATAATTTAAGTGCTTAATCGTATTATTCATATCAGTATGTTGATGCAAACTGTTAACAGTTAACAATAAAGCTCTGTGCATTGTATTATTGCTGTATCCTTAACCAGAACCCTGAATGGTTACAGCAGCCATAGCATGCACAGCTTCAAGGTCTTTCATTCAGTATTTCCTCTTTCTTAATCTTATTTACTCAGAGATGGAGAAACTCACTCAGCTTATTAGGTAGCATTATCAGGGAAAAAAAGCAAGCACAAATAAAAAAAAGAAATGCACAGATGTTGCCAAGAGGGGGAAAAGAATAATAATAAGAAGTACTATATAGCATTCTACTCTTTTGTCTTTCTCTATAAATTCAATGATATTGATAGATTCATGAAGGAAATTTACTTTCCTGGATATGTCTAGAAAAGCTCTCATGCAGTTCATGATATACAGTATGTACAGAGGAGAGAATGGAACCATTGTGATTGGGTGTTGGTGGCTATATTACTGTTTGGAGTTTCAAATTCCAGGGAAATTCCCTACCACTCAGCTGAACTGAAGAAGCTTCTTGAATAAGTGGTGAAAATGTTTTCCAAAAATACTCATTTTTTATAGACTTGCTTCCACTGGATACTGTTTTGAGTAGAAATCATAACAATGCTAAAACAATTGCTGTTACTACTAAAGTATTATATTGAATGATCAAACCTAATAAAAACTTCTTTATGACATGTTGGCATTATACAGTATACAGCACTGCTAAATATTTTGGCGCTATATAAATACATGTTAATACAGATGCAATCACTTGGATTTGTAAGTTAAATGCGTCGTGACTTTACTCATCTATCTCATTTATGCCACTTATCACAGAATATTGTGTCACAGCATCCCATCCAATTAAAGAGTTCACCATTGAAAACAATAGTGCTTTGGTATGCTAATGAAAAGGTTAAATGCATTAAATGAGTTAAGATAACTTTAGATAACACAGTTTCTTCAATTAGCCCTGAGTCACGACGCATTTAGCTTACAAATCCAAGTGACTGCATCTTTACAATGTTAATGTGTGCTAGGCTTGCCCAGAAAGGGTCTTCAACATAATGGAACACGAACACAATGGGGGAATTCACAAAAGTGTCGGTAAAATAAGTGACCCAGAAGTGGCGGTCGACAAATTTGTAAAATGTCGTACAAACGGCAAATTCGCAAAGGCGGATGTTACCATCTCTGAATGTCTCGTAAGTTCAACAATTGTCTAAAATGTTGTATATCTTTTCATCGTACAGACGACATTTTATACAACATTTTATAGGACATTTTACAAGACATTTTAAAAGACAATTTGACCGACATTTTCATTTTGGAGAGCTTAATGTGTCGGAAAAATTGTCGGCAAAAAAAATGAGTTTACGAGTAATTCATAAAAATGTCTGGGAAAGTGGCGCCGAATAAACCATGCCCACTTTTCACTACACTATTTCAAAAGTGTAGTATAAGTCGGAAAATTGGCGGGGAAATGCTCTGCGAATTTGTCGTCTGTTGCTACGACATTTTAAAGACATTTTTTCCTTCCCGACACTTTTGTGAATTCCCCCCACTGACTTGATATACTAAGGGTATTTTTATGTGGAAAAATCTTTGCTTTTGCACAGTGTGCGATTTTGATAGTATAATAGCGAATATGCTGCTCCTTGCCTTAGGTGTCAATACTTTTAGTTAACTTTTTCCCTGGAGTTACTATTTCTTTAAGCATGATCATTTTAGTTTTAAACTCCTGTTACTTGAAAAGCCAATTAGTAACTGTTCAAGTCATGACACCCAGTTCCCCAGAGCTGGCAAGGGGATGCAAAAATAATTCTCTGCAACAGCTGGACTGCTAAAAGTTACCTTCTGCTGCCTTATAGTTTGTGAAGGAGTAGACAAGGTAGACCAATCTGCCTCATAAATGCTGACAAGACAAAGCAATGCAATCTGCCCAAAGTTGCAGCTTGTTGCAGGCTGTTCTATAGCAGAGAAGACCACTGGTTAAGGCTGACAGCACATAAAGCATCCATAATTAGGCATTGTTGGAAGAAACGGTGCAAGGCTTAAGCAGGTCTGATGTCAGTGATGGGGAATTTAAAGGTTTAGTATGTGCCAGGAGCTGTAACATAGCATCAGAATGAATTACAGGCCACTGAACTTTTCACTTGCATATATTTACACTGAATGCCTATACAGAAAGTGATAGTCCTTTAAGTCCTTCTGAAAATTTCCTGCGAATGGGAGGCAGGGGGGGAAACCACAAACTGAAGAGCAGGAAGCACTGAATTGCTCTTTTACTGGCAGATAATGATTATGGGTAATTACATAAATGTCTTCATTGCTAAACTCCAGTTTATTTTTACAGTCTTTTTCTCCTTTTAAGGTTTGAACACTACCATGCTGACATGTGTTGCATGAGGCCAAATACAGTACTTATGCCAAAAACATGAACAAGGTATGTTCTATGCGCACACTATGATGGCCCTCCATCTTAAAGGCTCAATGGTTTTAAAGGAAAACTATACCCCCCAAACAATGTAGGTCTTTATAAAAAGATATTGCATAAAACTGTTTATATGTAAAACCCTGCTTCACTTAAATAAACAATTTTCATTATAACTAAACTTTTTTAGTACTACAGATGCAGTCACTTTGGATTGTAAGTTTAATGCGTCGTGACTTAACTCATCTATCCCATTTATCCCACTTAGCACAGAATATTGTGTCACAGCATCCCATCCAATTAAAGAGTTCACCATTGAAAACAATGGTGCTTTGGTATGCTAATGAAAAGGTTAAATGCATTAAATGAGTTAAGATAACTTTAGATAACACAGTTTCTTCAATTAGCCCTGAGTCACGACGCATTTAACTTACAAATCCAAGTGACTCTATCTGTATGTGCTAAAAAATAATCATAAATAGAAAACTGCCATTTTAAAAAACAAGGGCCATCCCCTGGGATCCTAGGATTTACGGTGCACACAAACAAACCATGTTGGGTTGCATGATCCAATTAACAGACAGAGTCTGTTGCTTCCACACTTCTTCCTGTTACAGTTAGGGGCAGATTTACTAAATTCACATGTATTCACATGAATGATTTGAATTTCGGACGAATTTACAAAAAGATTTGAATTCAAATTTTTATAATTCGATCGTTCGTCCAATCGAATTGCAGTAAAATCCTTCGATTTTGAAGGATTTTAATCCCCTAACTATTCCCATGGTCGAATTTTTAATTTTTTTCAATTCGAAATTCAACCACTAGTAAATCTGCCCCTTAGAGTTTTAGTATTTCTAGTAGGGATGCACCAAATCCACTATTTTGGATTGGGCAAACCCCGAATTCTTTGCAAAAGATTTGTCTGAATACCGAACCAAATCCGAATCCTAATTTTCATATGCAAATTAGGGGTGGGAAGGGGAAACAATTTTTACATCCTTTTTTTAACGAAGTCATGCGACTTCCCTCTCCATATCTAATTTGCATATGAAATTAGGTATCTGAATCCTGTTGAAAACAGCCGAATCCCAAACCGAATCCTGTATTCAGTGCATCCGTAATTCCTGGTCAAGTGATCAATGAGGCAGCACAGAGACCATCACAAAATGGTGGTTCAAGGCAAGAGATGTAAAAGGGAAATATTTACTTAAATATATATACCAGTTTGGTGAGATTCTTTAATATACCACTTAATATGATGTAACCATCTGTTGCTAAAGTATTCAATTTGGGTGTATAGTTTTCCTTTAACAAAATACGTTTTGCAGTTAACAAATTTCCTCATTAACCTGGGCGCAAAATGTTGCTCTCATTTTCACAAAAGCAGTGTTCTGAAATGCTCTTAGGTACAGTTATGTTACCTGGGTTTCCATCCATGTGAAAGATAAAGTACACAAGGAAGAGGGTAGTGTATATTTCTCAGCTAGATGAAATTCGTTAGTGAAAAACAAAGATATGTGATTTATCTGGGATTATCTATAATTTAATCCATGATCTTTCCACGAATATGCTCAGTATAGCTCAGTATTAGACTACAAATCTACAAATTCAGTAAAAGTTATAGGCTCCATAGACTTTTAGTATGTTTGCATATTCATAACGTGCAGCTACATCTGGGGCCTCTGTATTGTTGCTACTCTCAACATTGACTTCATATAGAACTAGCACCTCTTCACTATATTCCCCCACTCCACAGACGGCCTGAAGACCTTTTCCCTTATTCAAATCCCAATACTACATTATTTTCTGGGCAATATTTACAAATGGTGTGAATTCCTGGGAAATTATCTGCTCAGAATTTTATTGGAGGTCAGGATTTCTCAATACTTGCTTTCTTTCCAGGCTACGATTTATGATAAAATACTATTTGGAGACTTCAATTACCAGAGGTAAAAGAAAAGGCTGCACTAAAGCCATCAGCACTATGTCAGACTTCGAAATGTTCCAGCCAGAATAAAAATAGAAAAACATTCTTGATTCTAAACATGTTGGCTGTAAAAGGTCCATAATGTTAGAGGACTAATACATGTGCCACCCTTAACAGATATTCACAATCTAAATGCTGCTAAATCAGTATTATCAGCACTGACCAGTTGAAAAATAAATGTTAGTCCATAATACAGATATTGTTATAATATTATAAAATTAATATATATTTTTCTACTAAAAAGTTAAATTGTACTAATAGGATTTTAAGAAAACCACACAGGGCACATTACTTGATTCTAAAACAAGGTGTGACGTCACCTGAACATGATCTGGGACTGACTGTTGTCAGATGCCCTTTGTTTGAATTTCTATGCCCAGAGTCCAGTTACAGAGCACAAATTCAGACTGACCAAAGTTTCTCAAGCCTGTCATTAATACAATAAGGTGGAGCTTTTCTGTGAAAAGCTCCCTTTATGGGTTGATATGGACAGGTTCAGGAACAGGTGAGGTCTCTAACAGATACTATAAAAACATTAGATCTATAGGGCCTCTGTTACATACTTCTTACAGCATGGAGTCTCTGATTTTATTGAGAACACAACATGGTGCACCACTAAGAGGCCATCATTGCCCACTATAGTTTTCCAGTCAATCAGATTACATTACACCTTATAGGTGGGAGGTAAAAGCTGGCCCCCATCTATACCTTACAACACTATACCGAGAAAATGGTGCAGAAACGCATTACCTGCCCGCTAATATAGGACATGTTTGAAGTGTAGCCCCACCATCCCTTAGCTATCCAGTAACTGAATAATGATAGTGGTGAATTACATTTAAAAGGGGTTTATGTCTTTATTGTATGAATATTTTTTCTGAGATGTTATATAATGTTCACACACAAGAGCAACTCCACTTTAGTCTTTCTTGTTCCTTCAGACAGCTCAAGGACTTGCAGTATTGTTAAATAGTCTTACTTATTTTCCGTGTCCTTTCATGATGTCATTGGACCACTCTTGTTTTCACAAATCTTGACCTTATTTGTTCTGGATTTAGTCCTGCAGTATCTGGCCACAAAACCAGCAAGACCCAATGCAAGTACAGTAGCTCTGACTCCTGGAGAATGGATTTACATGGAAGTTAGTCATGATTTTTAGCTGAGTCATTAATATATGTGTAGACAGCTCAAAATCACAATTATCTTCCATGTAAATCCATTCTCAAGGAAAGGGAAATCCCAAAACCTCAACACACCCCAATAATCATTGTCATGGGATCCACTCATTTCACAACACAGCTAAATTTTCTTCTGAAAACAGTGACACTTTGTTGTCGCTAAATATAACTGAACTTGACTCCATCAATATCTGGGGGAGGATGGTTGATCCTTACCTCAACATTCTCCTATGTAGTTACAATTAAAAATGACTTTATTAGGCAGACTGTAATAAGCAATGTTTTGACCTGTATCAGCTATTTCCCAAGTCTCATTAATGGACTTTGGAAGAACTGTAATCACCTGTCATTTGTATCATAACTATAAGAGGGTCATGTCCAGCATTGGGTCCAATCAAGATAAGGACACTATGATAAGTAACAAACACATCACTATTTTTACATCTGACTGAGGAAATATATATATATTATCCACTACAGCATTGGCATATCTATTTGAACAAGGGCAGATCAGTGTGGATATAACTACAGTTCTTCACCTTGCTAATACAGGGTAGTTATAGAATCCCAATCCCTCCTGCCTGGTTCCTAATCAATTCAAGTGCATGTTGCATGTCTCCTTAGATGGTGTACATGTAGCATTTGGATTTCTGGATATATGGCTTGTATTAAAGGAGGTTGCGACTAGGGCTTTCCCATGCTTATGCGCAGAATGTATTTTGTTCTATAGTCAGCTGTCAACATATGGCAAACTCGTCTGTTCAATTCCATCTAATGCTCAAGTGGAAAAAATATCAACTGTTATAATAAAGCATCTGTTGGAACCGCAGGATAACCTCTGAGTAAGACTCCCTCTTTGCTATGAAATTCTGTCAGACTTTCCACTACTGGGGAGTCTTGCAGAAAACAGTTATCTGGAGATTGGACAATACCCTTGAGATAAATTTATTATAGTTACAATGTCTGCTTCCACATCTGATTGTGATGACTAAATGTAGAATTCAGGTGACCAGCAGCTATTTAACAAAAAAGAAAAGCTCAGCGGAAAACTCCTTTCCTAGCAAGAGGGTGTAGCAACAAGTCACCGATCAGAGTAGGACCTCTAAGACAATGCAATGGACTGTGTGTTTCTGTCTCAAAATAGAAGATGTTTGTCAAGGTCAGATAAGAATGTGTTGGTTCTGTCCAGAAATGTGTTATTCAGGAAGGCCAGCTCATAATAACGTCCCAGTCACTTGTTTGTATCTGTCTCAGAACAAATAAAAAGGACTGTAAAAAGCACTGTAATTTACTGAAAAATTCAGCTTTTTACAGCAGGTCCCTATTGTTTGAGCTGTTATTTACATCACCAAATCTGAGTGTTCAGACAGCACTATGATGATTCTAGTCATTGTACTATGCTATTATACCATTTAAGAGGAATCTCCAACCATCCCTTTGAATCTTTAAATGTTTAAGACAATCTTTAACGTTGGCACCTTTACAAAAATCAATGCAAACAAAAGATTGTGGGCATCCGGAAATCGAAATGCCGCGAGTGCATTGGCGCTGGTGTTTCTTCATCCCCTGTCTGCCCCAACCCTAAAAGAAAGAAAGCTACTGGAATAAGCCAAGCATAAAGGTGGCCATAGACGTAACAATAACGATCTTTCTTTCAAATGATCTTTCCAAGAAAGATCATTCATTTCAATAAACGTCTAGAGCTGAATTGTCAGATATGCAGGTGGAAACAATAGAATTTAACCTGTATCTGACGATTCAGCACTAACAATAGCCGATGTTAAGGGTGCCTTCAATGGCACCCGATCAACGAGCCAACCGATATCCAAGTCTTTTGCCAATATCGGTAGGCTCATTACCCACCATACACGCACCGAATATCGTACGAAAAGTCGTTTTTTATGATATATCTGTGCGTCTATGGCCACATTTACATTGTTGGTTATCTCAGAATAATCCAACTTGAAGAATGGGCTTGTCATTGCCAAGTACCACAGTACTAAACCTATTATTTGTCTACAAAAACTCTATTTTCATTTGCAGAACATATATTTATAAGACATAACATAGGAAGTGATGAGGAAAGGGTATACCATTACCTAGAGCCTGAATGTTTTTGGTGTCTGTTTCCTTAATTATGTAAGGCATTGTTAGTGGTCACATTTTATACAGGCCATGTTACAGCAATTTAAAATTCTGTGGTTGTTGCTTGCCAATAACTCAGGCACCACTTCCCAACAGTGCATAATTTCAGGTTATCCATATCCTGGAGGCCTCAAATGGACCATTTTATTAATCTGCACATACTACCATTTGTGTTTTCTGAAAAAATAGTAGAAAAGTAGGGGTCAAAGCAAAAGCCAGTGTAAACGTGGCTATAGAAAAGTCAGTAAAAGCTGTTGACCAGGTCACTACAGGCGTAGTCGGCAGCCGAAGTATGGGTCCCATCAGCAGGCCTGCCCAACCTATATTGGAGGTTTGAAAATTCCATTGGATGGGTACACTGCTGTAACAGTCCAAGACCTCGCCAAATGAGATCTGCCTATGTATGGCAATCTTTACAACTATGATCACTTAACATGTAATCGGTGCCAGACAAGGCACATAAGGCTTCTATTTTCCCACACACAACAGAAAAATAGGTTTATTCTTTGGTTTGTCTGGCTCTTCTGGAAAACAGTCTTGTGGTGACAAGAAGATACACGGTTGACAAATGATGCCTCCAAGTTAATGCTTAGGTTGTAGGTTTGCTATCATAACCATCTAAGCAATTGATGATTATAAATGCACAATGTGCAATTAGAGATGGTGATTCCTCTTATAATGCTAGAACTGGCTAAAAGTAGGTACACAATAGATACTGCTTGTTGATATACAGTTATGTATAACTCCCAGCATGCACCCCATGTGTTGCTGATCTACATTGTAAAGCACTAGACATAGTTTGCCACTGAAATGTATGTTTTTAATAGCCCCCTGCCCCTCACTTTCCACCTCTAGCATGATATCTACCCTTCAGTACTTTGTCTCAGAAGCTTCTGGACTGTTTCCAAAAGCCAGCCCTTCATGCCTGCTTGCCAAGTCTCTGTAAACACATCATCAGAAGGCCCGTCTTTTCATTTTCCTTCCCAGCGTTCCTTAAAAATACATTCCTCTTGCCAGGAAACTTAGCTGTATTTTTGTCTGCGAATCCCAATTTTAAACAAATGTTCAGAGCAGCAAGCTGAACCTGAGCTGCCCTGAGCCGTTTTCCTTTACCCAACCAAGGAGACAGACAAGAAAGCCGCTTTATGACACCTCAAAGCATAAATGCACAGTATGCCTCATATCAACATATTATTGATTTCCTCCATTGCATGAATATAAAGAGAAATACATATATTAAAAATATATATATATATATTGATATTGGTTACTAAAAGATGAAAAGACCCAGCAAATTGAGCATCCTTTTACCAAAAGAAGTACAGAATATTATATGCTGCAAAGCTACAAATAATACAGCATTACCTTGCATAATATTGGTGCAAGTACACATAAAGCACCGTTACCACTGCCATTGTACTTTTGGTCTGCATAGAAAGCACAATTACCAAGTATAGTATGGGCACAACTACAAATATTTTGCCATTATTACCATGCAGGCCCGGACTGACAATTTGTGGGTTCTGGCAAATGCTAGAGGGGCTGCTATAATGTGCCATAGAAATTCAGTATTCAGTGGGCTGGTGGGGGCTGTTTGGGTCTCTGTTTGTGCTGATTGGGCTTCTGTGCACCTGAAATGGCAGTCCAGACCTGTTACCATGCATAGTTTTGGCAGAACTACAAAGACTGCACTATTGTCCTATAAAATATCAATGTGAATACACATAATGGTCCATTACCATCCAACATTTTGGTGTATCTTCCCACACAAACCTTTTTATCTTTCTTTAAATCAAGCCAGTATGCACAGGTACCTGAATGATGACGTAGTGTCCTCATGAGACATTTAAGGAATCTTTTTAATCTACATAGTTTTTCAAACTACAATGCACATTTTTATGGGTTTCACTTTATTGTATCTATAATTAAAAGGCAGCTACTACTGCCTCCGGCACTGTAGCATTTGCCACATTGGACTGACAAAGATATCAGTCACTGCACAATGTCCTATGTACCACTTTGGCACAGTATATGTTACGTTAACCTTCTCAAGCTTTAGTGTAATGGACTATGGCACAGTATATGTTGGATTCCATTCTCACACTGTGTAGTGTATTGAATACAAAAGCAATGGTAGAGTGCTTACACCCCTGTACTTATACTTTTTGTGGTACCAGGTGCTTCACTGGGAGACCTATGCCTGCCACAGCGGTCATACAGATACATAGAGAAAAATACCAGTGACACTAAATTTCGAAAAAGTGCAAGGTTTATTCACACCAAAAACATACAGAAAAAAGGCTGTTTATCAAGCCTGTGTAATGTATTGAAAATAACACTGACATATTATGGAGCAAATTTACTAATATTCACCTAAAATCTCTCAAATTCCTTCCAAATAGTCGAATGCTTATCGAATAGTTGTAGGCTTTTTAC
>CM044432.1:37940135-37957741 GCA_024363595.1 Xenopus borealis
ATCCAATGTCTAACAGCAAATCTAAAAGAACAAATCTTTCAGTTTTGTAAAAACACATATAAATTGATCAATGTATATGGAAAATAATCTATACGGGTGTATTCATTTTTAAACAAGGAAAATAAGAATCATGGAGCCATAAAGTCCATACAAGTTTTAATTGTAAAACGTGTGCAACTTGTAACATCTGAACGTCTGCCCTGCCACCTTCAGGCAATGTTTCTCAAGCTTCAACTCCCTTTTTATGAGGAAGAAATAATTGTATTTTAATTGGAGTATGGGGAAATAATTTACCCCACCAGAAATTATAAAGATATTAGAAGTCAATAAGGAGTTTCATTACCTTATTAAATCACAGGGCAAAGGTAGAGTGTTCATGGAATTCCAACATGACTTCTAATAGCATTATATTTTACAATAGGGTTTAAATCATATGGTGTGTGTGTTATGGTAAACGATAAACATATTAATAACTCAGTAAACATAAGCTCATCTACTAAGTATTCTACTCTTTGCAAAAGATTCACAATATTACATTTCTAGTTTAATTTATAAAGTGGCAAGTAGGCAAGGCTGTGTTTATTTCTCCCAGGCAATGTAAGCGGCCCAGTTATTTAAAACCCAACCTGAAGCTCTCTAGGTGATAAAAAATAATATTGTCTGTATATACTGACATGCTTTGGCTATGGAATATCTTTACTTTCCCTCTACATACAAATTCTGCCCTATGAAATTACACTTTAGATACCGTTTCCCATTATTGAAGGTGCCACCCCTACCTATTGAGAAAGTGTAAATTCAAATAACTCCCCCACCCCATTCTTTCTCAATAAATCTCTCCAGTTCTGTCTTGTGTTCAGACTATTTACCTCTTACAGTACAACCTGCCGCCATAGAGCTTAGCCTCTTTGATCTATACTGTGCTATGGTAATATACTCACACCTACAGCAGCAACCCCTATGGCTCTGTTCCATTGCCTGCAGAGCTTGCACTCAGTCATGTGTGGATAACAAGGAAATACCTTGCTGCTATATAAATACATCATAAGAGAAGTCTGATATCCCTTTCAGAGACAAGGACTTAGAAGATGTTGTTTGTTGAAGGCAAGGATTATTTAAAAGCAACTTGGATTTCTCAAGACAACACATTATGCATTAAAGGAACAGTAACACCAAAAAATGAAAGTGCTTTAAAGTAAACAAAATATCATGTAGTGTTGCCCTGCGCTGTTAAAACGGATCTGTTTGCTTCTGTTTGCTTCAGAAACACTACTGGAGTTCATATAAACAAGCTGCTAAGTAGCAATGGCGGAAATTTAACAATGGCTATATGGCACAGGATAAGTAATGGATAACAGATAACATTATGTTCTACAGAGCTTATCTGCTATCTGCTGTGTAACTTGAGCCTTTTCTCCTTTGAATGGCTGCCCCCACAGCTACACAACAGCTTATTTATATAAACAATAGTAGTGTTTCTGAAGCAAACACAGCAGTTTTACCAGTGCAGGGCAACACTGCATTATATTTTTATTACTTTAAAACAATTACATTTTTTGATGTTACTGGTAACATAAACAAGGATAGTCTCTGGTAAATTCTCAATACTAGTTTGTTTAAATGCTGTCATTTCTTCCATTTCTGGTATTGTTGAAAAATGGCTACAGTTGGGTTTCAAAGAGTGGCCTTAAACTATCAAACGTACAATGGGCTAACTATAGTGTTCATCAACAATCTGTCTCAAACAAGGGAG
Source organism: Xenopus borealis (assembly GCA_024363595.1). Classification (NCBI taxonomy): domain Eukaryota; kingdom Metazoa; phylum Chordata; class Amphibia; order Anura; family Pipidae; genus Xenopus; species Xenopus borealis. Next base: position 37,941,889 of record CM044432.1, read on the forward strand.
AAAGCAATGTTAATCAGAACCCGTCAGCAATAACCATAACTATAACAGAACTTGTATTTCTTTCAGATAGTAATTTCTAAAATAAAAATAAAAAAAAGATTTGATTGGTTCTGAAAAATTCATGTTAATTAAACAACAGAATGAGATGGTAAACAGATGTTGGGGAACAAATGCAAAACAGAATATAGGCAGCTTCCTTGTTCCTGAGTTTCTAGTTCCAGACTTGCTGAAAGACTGTGATGCGTTGAATTAAATAGGCTGTAATTTAGTGCAGCTGAAAAACTGGTATATAAAAATATAGTGGTAATAAAAGCCTCAGGGAAGGGACTATGGCATAGCAGGTATACTAGGGAGAGATGGTGCCAATAGTAGCAGTAGGGATAATAGTCTCTGGAAAGGGACTGCGGAATAGCAGGTATAGTAGAGGGAGATGGTGCCTATAGTAACATTGGGATAATAGTCTCTGGAAAGGGACTGTGGCTGTGGAATAGCAGGTATAGTAGGGAGAGATGGTGCCTATAGTAACAGTGGATAATAGTCTCTGGGAAGGGACTGTGGCTGTGGAATAGCAGGTATAGTAGGGATAGATGGTGTCTATAGTAACAGTGGGATAATAGTCTCTGGGAAGGGACTGTGGCTGTGGAATAGCAGGTATAGTAGGGAGTGATTGTGCCTATAGTAACAGTGGGGAAATTAGTTTCTGGGAAGGGACTGTGGCTGTGGGATAGCAGGTATAGTAGGGAAAGGTGGTGACTATAGTAGCAGTGGTATAATAGCCTTTAGGAAGGGACTGTGACTGTGGGATAGCAAGTAGAGTAGGGAGAGTTGGTGCCTATAATAGCAGTGGGATAATAGTCTCAGGGAAGGTACTATGGCTGTAGGATAGCAAGTATTGTAGGGAGAGATGGTGCCTATAGTATCAATGGGATAATATTCTTTGTAAAAGACAGTACATACCAGGCAACCAATACTAAGCTGAAAACAGCAATGCATTGTGGGCAGAATGGTGATACAGCCCTAATCATGGTTGGTAAGCAAGGGTGACAGTGGCATTCTTATTTATTTTTTATGGCCAAAGTGTACTCAAAAGCTCCCATAGACTTTCTGTTATTTTACATTATTTACATAAATTCTGCCCTGAAAATGTGTCGAAATGTGTGGAAGAAAATTAAACATCAATGAAATAAATCATTTATCTTATTATGAAAACATGAAGATTTTAAAAAACGTAAGGCAACAACATTTACATTTACCATCTAAAGACTACATAAAACATAAAAGGTCTAGGAGTTATGAAATAAAATGTATTTGAGAACTGAAATAATAAAGATGACTGGATATGAAAAATATGTATGCCATAGTGTAATACTGTTTCAGTGCTTCCCCGCAGGACATATTTTCACAGATGTCCCATATTAAATTCAAAGTATGAATACCCAGATGTGTTTTTAAATATAAAAAAGGGATTTAATGGTTCATGTTGTTAAGGGGAAACAATTTGCAAAGTGCAAAATATCAACAGCAGAGCACAATGTTGTTTGCCCAACTTTAGCCACAGTGAGCTGCACCGGGCACTGTCAGGCAATGTATGGAGTTGCGCCTGACAGCATTCAATACTTGTATCTTGTACGTTAGTGCTCATATGCACTCCTTTCTTGTACATCACTAATGGTGCATAAGTGGGGTGTCCCAAGGTACAAGGCACTTTTTAAAGGAAAACTATACCCCCCCCCGAACGATGTAGATATGCTCTGTGTAAATAAACCATTTTCTTAAAAATATACATTTTAGTAGTATGTGCCATTAGGTATATCTAATGTAAGTGAATAATATAATCTAATAATATAATCGAATATAAATTCAACTTGAAGAAGCTGCTCGGATGAGTAATGAAACATCTTCAATGATTACTCAGCAAGTCCAGTTGTTTTAAAATTACTTATATTAGATATACCATGACCTGGATGAAGGAAAATCTTCAGTCATAATGCCATTTGGTAATTCTAAATTGAAAATTGCCATTTTAAGAAATAAGGGCCGCCCCATGGGATCCAACGATTCATGGTGCACGCAAACAAACCTCTTCTTCCTGTTAGAGCTGCAGAATTTCTGGTAAGGCAATCTCTGAGGGAGTACAGAGAATATAGTAAAATAGGAAAAGATGTAATAGGGCAATATTTATTTAAATATATATTACAATTAGGTAAGATTCTTTAAAGGAGAAGGAAGGTCTTCTTCCACTTGGGGGTGCCAAATGTTAGGCACCCAATTGTATCTACTTACCTGAAACCCCGGCCAGTGCTCCTATCAGCAGAAAACGTCACCGGCCCTGGGTTCTTCCAGCGAGCACCATGGAGCAATACTCTTCTGAATTTTTCTTTCCTTTCAAGGCTGCACTTGCGCAGTAGAGCGAAAAGCAAAAATTTTACTAAAACGTCGGCTATTTTGTTCTACTGCACCAAGCGTCTGCCCCTGGAAATTTGAAGAAGCCGGAAGAGGATTGATCCATGGTGCTCACTGGAAGAACCCCGGGCCAGTGTTCGGTGATAGGAGCACTGGCTGGAGTTTCATGTAAGTTTATACAATCACTTGGGGGTGTCTAACATTTGGCACCCTTGAGTGGAAGAAGACTTTCCTTCTCCTTTAATATGCCACATAATATGATATAAACTATCTGCTGCTTAGGTATTTATGTTGGGGGTATAGTTTTCCTTTTAAGTCCAGGGCTCTCTTGAGCCTTGGGTGCTGTGCTTCTTGAGTAAGATAGGGTAGGAGAAAGTTGGTACTCTAGTAATATAAAATACATTGTTTTTACAAAGCTGTGAATTTTTTTATGTTTTTAGGCATTGGGAAACTATTTGTGATTGGCACAAAAATGTTTGCTAATGAAGTATAAATTTTTTGAAAAGAACAGTCCTGAGGGCTTTGTTTGAACATGAAATGGATTCTGTAGGGGTTGTCCCAAGTAATGGAATATGGAATGGAATATGGAATGAGCCATATTTTTTTGTTTAGTTGTATTCCTGGATCTTGGCAGTGTTATAATGTACAACATTATACTGAACCCCACATGTTTTTCAGAATGACATGGATGAATCCAGTATCTTTGCTGACCCTCCTCCTTTTTTTTTGGGGGGGGGGTGTTGATGTTACACTGAGTGACATAAATACGCAGTAATTTTATATCAAGGGTAACATAAATTCTCCTTCAAAATGTTTCTAATTTAAAAACCAATATAATATCTCTGTCTTCACATGTACATGGTTCTGATTCTAATTATTTCTCTCTATGGGGTTGCTTCAGAAACATCCCAGTTACAGTTCACAAACTACAAAACATTATTTGAATTCAACACTGAGTATGCAAGGGTTGTTTGAGGGATTGTTGGCTTTAGTTTTTTTTAATTGTTGAATAATAATTTATGTAACAAAAGTACTAATTTCTAAGTATTTAAAGGAAGTTTGCCAACTTGTAAACAGTTCCACCAGAATCCTTGTTACTCAAGGGATACTCGGAACAACCCTTCCCACTCTGCTCTAAGGTTTAGATGTGTGTGGGGGGGGGGCAGAAAGGGATCTCTTTTAAGTGAAACAAATTAGGAACCTAATGTAATTTTACGTTCGCTTCGGTAAAGGTGGTCCTGTATCAGAATACAGTTTTAGTCTTACCAGTTTTGTACAGTGTAGTCACAAGTTCCCTTACCATCTCCTCCCATAGGAATCATTCAAGAAGTCAAAAGGATCAAAGATTTGCAGTCTAATGGCTGGCCTGACATCACGTTATTGAGTGCATGGCCATATGAATGGGGTCTAAAATAAAATTATCTATTGAACAGGCTTCTTTTTTAGCCAGAACAGAGGTATGTACTCTAATTAATAGCAGCCAAACCATTCCTCTGTGCTAAGGTCAACTTAGCTTATATGTGAGAGCATAGTACAGTTATGGGATCCGTTATCCTGAAACCCATTATCCTGAAAGTCTTAGAATTACAAGAAAGCCATTTCCCATATGCTCCATTATAAACAAAGAATAATTCATAAAAATGTTTGCCTTTTACTCTATAATAATAATAAAACTGTACCTTGTGCTTGATCCCAACAAAGCTATATTAATTCTTATTGGAGGCATAACAGTCCTATTGGGGTTATTTAATGTTTAAATATTTTTAGATTCAAATACAGAAAGATTTGTTATTCGGAAAACAGGTCTCTTACCTGCAGTCCTTTAAAAAGCATCATTCAGGATTGATAAGAAAAGACAATAAATGTAAGGGCAGTGGGGCAGGATTTTTAATGCAGACATAAAATTAATTTACTGCCGATAGTCTTACTTTTAAAAATACTTAAAAAATAAATTTGCCTGGCGAAAATTCGCTGAAAAACGACGCGACGCACGTCAAAAATGTGCCGCTGGAAATTCGCGAATTTTTCGGCGAAGCTAAATGGGGTAGATTCGCCCATCACTAATCACAAGCCAATCAGTGTTTGGCCAAAAGACAACTTTGTCCTCAACTTTTCAAAAAATAAATGTAAATAAATGGGAATTGCTTTAACATTTTTTTTTACTTCCTAACCACTTCATAACATAAGCACATTTTTATATAAAAACATCAGGATTTGTATTTGTACAACAATAAGCCAAGTCTGTGATATATTCCAAACACTGAAATCTGGTTGTTTCATGAATAGTATTGGCAACTCTCTGGGCTTGGCATTAAATTGTGTGGTTTAGTTTGAGTAATGTCTGATTTAGAAGAGTTATGCAGCTCTCTACTCTGCAGGCTATTTCAGCTATGTGATAAGTGTTCATCATTTTGTTACTATTTTAAACCACTTTGCTTAAATATAAAATACAAATTATTTACAGTTTGCCAATACAAAAATAATTGTAACTGAGATACTTCTTATTTGATCTTTTTTATGATGGGTAAAATTATAATGAAAAAAATAATGGTTCTTTAAGAATGTACATTTATCAAAGTTAGGTAACAGATAAGCTATAGGATTAGTATAGGAAAGTCAATTTGCTCTGTTAACTATAGTTATCGGAAGGTGGTACTTTAAGCAAAACAATTAGGGTTGCCACCTTTTCAGATAGAGGAAACAGACAGGGGGCGGATGATGTTGGGGGGCAGGCTGGACGATGTTGGGTGGAGGACAGTAATATCAGGGGGCATGGCCAGTGAAATCAGGGAAGGGCTGATGATGTAGGGGGTGGAGCTGATGCAGTGGCAATCAGCAATTGGCTGATGTCATTAACCATATCATTAACTTCAATGTCCTGTTTCGATTTACTAATTTGGAAATCCGGATAGGCAGGTTTTCATATCTGAAAAATCCAGACAGGTGGCAACCCTAACAACAATAGACTCATAATATTGTACACTGGGCATGCATATTGTGTGTGTGTTATATACAGTAGTAAACTACAGCCAACCAACAGTAAAGCCTGACAACCGTAACATTCTCATGCCAACTCAGGCATGGTTGATGGTAAACTGAGCAGAAAATGATCAGACTATTTTCTTTTGTGTCTTCTTGCAACTGTGCTATGAGAGAAGCTTCCAACACTAATGGCATAAGTCGAATTGTTTAACCGTAAACTGTTCAGCACCCCTTCAGCCACTCACTGCCATGTGTATTCAGTTTTACATACGTACATACACTTTTTTTGCATTTCCAAGAGCTAAAAGTATTAAACAAAGCTGATGGAGTTAGAATAATCCACTGGGTTTAGCCAACTAAAGCTGGAAGGTACAGCTTAAACAGTTCTTATGCTCGCCAGACAAACTGCATTTTCCATGTTACTAGGTGGGTCAAACATGTAGATGGTTGTATTGCACTAATCTGCTTATCATAGACTTCTGACCATCAGTAGGACCACAGAACTCGAGGGCAAGCACAAAAACCACACTTGGAGGTACATGGGCATGCATTTTGGTGGCAGTTTTGCTTTCAGAGATCAATATCAGAGTCTGTTGTTCAAACTGTCAATACCTTCACTAGTTAAATCATTAACCAATGTAGAGACAACAGCATCAACATAATTTTTTCAAGATCACCATCAAGAATGTGATCAAACTTTATATAATCTGATTATCTGATCGTTGGGTTAGAAACCTGAACTGAGTGGGATTTGGCCTCTGTGTGGTCAGCTTTAGAGGCTTTTATATACTGCATGTTGTGGTGCCCTTATCCTTGTACAGTCAGTATTGCCATCCCCCTCATTAAGTCTGATATACAGTATATCACTGCAGGAAGAAATTACAACAGGAAAAAAAACAACTAAATAAAACTTACAGTTTTGGCTTTACAGGGATTGGTGGTGGCTCCTTGACAGGTGAATATGTGCCCGGAGAAGTCACAGGAATATATTTGCTGTCAATATTATTGCTGTCACCATTAACTCCACTATTGGCATGTATGCCATTACTATTGTTTTCCACTGGATAGAACTGGAAGTGGCTTCTTTCTGGGTTGGCCTTTGAGTCTATTTGGCTTGTCTGAAAACACTGAGAATTCTTCTTGGATGACACATCAAGACAACTACTGTCAAGAACGGCAGAAAGTGGTGACGGCTTCTGGGAATCATAACCACTAATTTCTTCACTTGACACATTATTTTTAATGTGTGTGTTGTTTTCTAAGAAAATAAAAGACCACAGGAACCTCAATAAGTAAAAACAATATATGCATAAATGATAATCTTGCATTTATATGGAATAATCTGTTATATGATTCATATAGATATGAAACAACACTCAACAACACACTGACAGGACAGCATTTCTGTGCCACAATTCAGCAGGCCTGACTGCATTCGTTGCCTTCTACAATGTGTTTGATATACAGTATATGGAGCAGGAAGCAAAATATAAAAAACGTATGCAAAGAAAATCCAAAACTGCCATTATGAGCTGCCATAATGCTTAAAGGTGTCATAATCACCAATGATCTACTGTACATGGGGCTTTTACAGAAATAGGAAGAAAAATTAATTGCTTCATAGTTTTCTTTTTCAAGTTTAAATGTTTTCACCAACATGGATGATCATTCATTATATTTGTAAGAAGAGCAACGACATCCTATTATTTATAAAAATAGAGTAGTTTTTTTTTCTTCTTTATATTTGAAGTTATATTCCAAGCTCCCAAAATATCAGAATTTAATTATTACAGATACAGGTATGGGACCTGTTATCCAGAATGCTCGGGACCTTGGGCTTTCTGGATAGTAAAACTTTCTGAAATTTGAATCTTAATTCCTTAAGTCTACTAGAAAATCATGAATGCATTAAATAAGCCCATTGGGCTGGTTCTCTTATTAATAAGTATATATTATATCCTAGTTTGGATCAAGTACAAAGAATTATTTTATTATTACAGAGAAAAAAATTTGGATTGTTTGGATAAAATGGAGTCTGTGGGATACAACCGTTTCCATAATTTGGAAATTTCTGGATAACGGTTTCCGGATAACTGATCCCATGCCTGTAGTCTTAATTTTTTTAAATTTTATATTACAAATAGAAATGTATGTTATCCAATTAAACCTGGTTCTTTTTCATTAAATATAATAGATTCTTTGTGACCTAAACGCATACCTGCAATTTGTACAGTACCTTTCCTTTCGTAAATACAATTCGGTCCATATTAGTTTCATTAAAGGAACTGTAACACCATTTGAAGTAATGAAAATATAAGGGGAAGCAGTTTTACCAGTGCAGGGCAACACTGCATTATATTTTTATTACTTTCAAAAAATTTTATTTTTTGATGTTACTGGTCCTTTAACAATGCACAAGACCTGAAGTTTGATGGACAAGGGGTCTTTCTGAATTTGGATCCCCATACCTACTAAAAAATCATTTAAACATTAATTAAATCATATAGTACTGTTTTGCCTCCAATAAAGATTAAATTACATATAAATAAAAGTAAAACATTAAATAAAAATTATGGGAACGAGTATACGCTACTGCTTTATTACAGACTAAAATTAAATATATTTTTTTTAAAAATGTGAATTATTTGATTTTAATGGAGATGGCTGTTCCATAATTGTGGTGCTTCTGTATACTGGGTTTGCATAAAATGGATCCCATAGCTGTACGTTCACAAGGGAAGATGTGAAACACAAAAAAACTACCATTTTTAGACTGTTATATAAGCATTGAAAGGATTGGGGGGACCTGAATATTTAAGTATTTAAGGATCAGAATTTGGAAAGCTGTGGATACCTAGACTGGGCTGAAATGAAGTGGTCTAGTGAATCACCAGAGATTATATTAAATTGATGGGCATTTTCAAGCAAATGATCTGGGGCCTAGGTACCTGAACCACATATAATAAGTGGTAAGAATGACTGTACACTGAAATTTTCTTACAGTTAATTATACACTACTAGAACCTAGCTTGAACAGAAAAATATTTACATAATTACAGAGTTTCACAGTTTCTAGTTTGACATTTAGTTGTGGGTTTCAGCTAACACCTACCTGAATAAGAGTTTGTGAGTCTCACACCTGTGGGTTTCAGCTAACAACTACCTGAATAACTTCCATGGAACTATTGTGCTTGGATCTTGGTGACTCTATTGCCCTTAAGAGTTTAACTGGGAAATCCCCTACCAGTAGAACTGATGACGTCACTCAGATAAATAATGAAATATTTTCAAGATTACTCTGAAAGTCCTGTTGCTTTAGACTTATTTTTACTAGATTATTTTATCTTCATCAACAAGACTAGACAATCGGTGAGAACGCTCTCATATGATATCACTATTTCATTCAGGGTAACTTATACAAAATATGATTTGAGCTGTTTCTTCATCTTCCACTCACTAGTACTCAAAATTATTCAAGAGGGATAATTTACCCCCAGTTTTAGCTGTGCAAAAGTGCTGTAGTTGTTGAGTATAGGAATAGCATTCATTAAAGGTACTTGCATTTAAAGCAAAAGGTACTTGCATATAAAGTCACCCATTGTGCTTCTGCATAGTTGTGCTGAACCCTGGAGCTACTGACACCCACAATGAGGGTTATTTTTCCAGGTTTCCTATGATTTGCAATGAAGTACACACAATTGTGTTGCCACTTTGTATACTGCACTTGCAGTAAGTTGCAATTGTCTTTTGGTAAATGGGATATGGTGCAAACTGCTTTTAAAGACAGGCCATTCACTTAATGTACTTAACATTATTACCCAGGGGAGTGATTAATAAAAGAGAAGATGATGAACTGAGCAGTACTGCACAAAACATTACAAAATAATGTTGTTGAAGGTATCACAGTTAATAGGGTGAATCAAAGTGAAACAGCTGACATACCAGAAAGGACTGTTAGTTGAGCACTGCAAGAAACCGATCCATAATCATTTATTGCTGTACAAGTGAAAATGCCTGCATCTTCTGGAAAAGTCTCAGCTATGACAAGGGTGCAAATCTCCTCTGAAAGAGATAAAATTGGAGTCAGAAGAAGCTTATACAATTGAAAAGTATTGGTAAAATTAACATTGCATTTGTCAATCCTTGCGTTATTTCAATGTTATAAGGTTCAACTTCAGAGTAAGTCTAAACCTTCAAACTTTCACAAATCATACATGGGGAACCGATTGCAAATTCAGTGATTCGTTTATTCAAAGTTGCACAACATGTTTCGGGCCTAGTGACCCTGAGGAAGGGTCACTAGGCCGGAAACATGTCATGGAACTTTGAATAAATTAATCACTGAATTTGCAATCGGTTCTCCAGAGTATCTGGTCAATCAAAGAAATCTGGTGAAGCCAGGAGAAACACAACTATGTGCAATAAACACAACTATAAGCAATAAATCAGGTAGTAGGCCAAGTGGAGCTGATCCTATTATTCAGACTGACTTCAGTGTAGACCTTTAGTCCTGTTTTTATGGGGTCCATTGTCAAATGGGGGGTTTCAGTGCATCTGATGAATTAATATCTTAAAAAATTACAATTGCATATTGATCTGGGAGAGCATTATTTTAGGCAAATACATGGGTCAATATACAATATATATATAAAGCATACATTTTGCTGGAGTTGGTTATACTTGTAGGCTCCTTTAGGCAAGTCAGATGAATAAGCTACAGTGATCAATGAGAGATGACCATGTGCAATAGGAAGTACTAGGCAAAGAAACACAAAGAGCAATATTGTTCCTGCAAGTGACACAGATACTTCAGCCTTCTCCCATTGGTTGATACTGCCTCTTTGTTTTATAAGAGGTTGCCCGCTGCATCTTTGTAAACCCCAGCATACTTTTCCAGGGGATTGTTAAGACATTAGACTATGAGTGAGTTGTCAGGATCCAGTTAGCCCTACAACCGTCTGCCGGTAAACCCAAAATGATTTCTAATGTCTGTTTCAGTAGTTTGAAGTCTCTCCGGCCAATTGAAGGGAGGTATCAGATCAGCCAGAAAAATCCTGGCTGCACTATTCTTGTATTATTCTTGTATTTTAGAGAAAGAAAAACCACAGGTATATTTCAGTTAAAGCATCTCAAATAACAAAAAATATATACAGTATATAAAAGCTAAACACCATTACTTACAAATGTTTAAAAAACATTGTTCAGCTGTGTATTCCAAAACGATAAACATTTCATCATTGCTCAGCTGCATTTTCCATTAAATACAAAGCCTTTTATTATTGTATTTTGCTGACTTCAAGCTTTTTTTGACTTGTAGCTGCTCTAAAAATGTTCCAGATACAATATCTGATTATTTATCACACACAAGACATTTTGATCACCATTACCACCCATCTGTTGGGGACAAGCTCAGATCTAGGGTTACTTGCATGATGCAATTTAGCTGTCAATTGACAGCGACCAGTGGTGTTCCTGCTGCCCATTATTGCTCTACTACAATATGACAACCTATGCTTTTTAGTTTTCAAGGGCTATGCCTTAAAGGGATTCTGTCATGGAAAAACGCCTTTTAAAAAAAACGCAGCAGTTAATACCCCTGCTCTAGCAGAATTCTGCACTGAAATATATTTTTTAAAAGAGCAAATAGATTTGTTTATATTTAATTTTGAAATCTGAAATGGGGAAAGAAATGTTATTTTCCCAGGTGCCCACAGCCATGTAACTTGTGCTCTGATAAACTTTAGTCACTCTTTACTGCTACACTGCAAGTTGGAGTGATATCCCCCCCTTTCCCCCAGCAGCCCTTTAGCAGAACAATGGGAAGGTAACCAGTTAACAGCTTCCTCACACAAGCTAACAGCTCTTTGGTACATATGAGAATGGCACTCAATAGTAAAAATCCAAGTCCCACTGTGACCCCTCCTGTTACATTGAGTTGGAGAAACAATAATTTATCTGAAAGCAGTTCCATCGAGATGTGCTGGCTCTTTCAGAAAGCACATAATCATCTCCTATTTGTACCTGTATGTTAGCCTCCCACCCACTTAGACTGTATGCTCTAAGGGATAGGGTCCTCCATCCCACTATGTCTCTTACCTCATAGCACTTAAGCTCTTTGCCCTGATATGATTTCTGTGTATATTTATTATGTGATTTGTCTTCTCTGTGTATATATATATATATATATATATATTTTGTACTTTTATGCACTGTACAGCGATGCAGCTCCTTAACAGCGCTTTACAAATAAAGACATACATAGATACATAAAAAAAAGAGCACATGGACGGTACTCTGGCTAAAAATTTATTGCGGCAAACTGCCGATAGAAAAAACCTAAAATGTTTCGGGAACAACTCCCTTAATCGTGCATACATATTGTACACCCGAGATGCATGCCTGCACACCAATATTACTGCTAAAAAAATAAACTTAATGGTTAAACATTTTATATGTTTATAAGTGAATTATTTGCAGTGTCAATAATGTAATGTAAATAAAAATTAAAGCTAAACGCTACACTATAAAAATTATGACAGAATCCCTTTAACTTTATTCAGAATGGCTTATTTAGTAAGGTTACCCTGTGCCTTAGATTCTAAAGTCATAATTTGCAGAAGATGCCTTTGCTTTTTATGTATTTTTCAAATATAAATTGAGAACCGATTCCCATTTTATTATCATATTGGCTGTAATGAAAGGGTAAAAGTTTGTGTTTTTGACATTATAATATAAAGTTATTGCCTTTTATCTAATTAAAGCTCAATTCTTTGAGCATGTCTCTTTGCAGACAATACACTGAGGTAATATGATTTGCGGCTACAACTAGACAGCTGAGTAATGGCCAAAAACAGCTGGCCATTGAATTTTTTTCCATTTGAGTGATCCAGTCAGCAATGTGTCAAAATAAACATAAAAAAGAACAAAGCAGTTAATCTGACAAACCTGGATGTTCGTTTTAAAAAAGAACGCACAACTGATTAAGTCACAAAACTGAAGATTGTGATTTCAGTCTAGACAGAATCAGCACAGAGCACATTAACCAGACAGAAGTGACATGAAAAACCTGTTGCTATTGGGAACCCCAGGCAATATGAACTCACAGGCTGTAAAGGCATGTCCTACTTGGCATGAATGAAACCTAATGAAAGTAATGAAAATCCTAAATCCTAAACAAGAATTTGGTGAATCATAGACTTACAGCTTACTTCTTACAAGCAGCTTACTTCCATTGTGATATCTTTATATAGCAATATGGCTATCAAACCAATTACCACGGCATCAACCATATTTTTACTCAGAGCTTTCTTTAGGAGTTTGCAAGTAGGGGCAACTGCCTTTGTTTGGAACTATGAGGTAGAAACGCCCCCACAGGGCAGCAGAACAGAAAGGAAACACAGAAGTTTAACGAATGACTCTATGAATGGACTGTGGCAGTAGGAGAGACATTATAATATGTACAGTAAATATAAAAACAGAGGCACTTTACACCAGGAAATCCCATCATGCAACCTTGAACTTCTGTTGAATTAACCCTCATCATCATCCATCAGTCACCACCTTTGAAGTAGTAGTTCAACAATTGGAGGGTTGTAGGTTGGGGAGCTCCATCTATGTATGAAGCATGTTCTGCACAGTGACCACCATCACTAAGGACACCCTTACCCAAGTGAGATCAATGTGGGTCAAAATCATATCTAAGAGCCATGACATTAACAAATGTCATGTAAGAGCAAGATGCACTGCCATGGCTGCCATGCTAACTTCTAATTCAAAAACAGCATTCAGGATTAATTCTGAAACCCACTTCTGATTGGATGGCAGCTCCATACACCTAAAAGCAGTCCCCAGATTGTGAGAATTTAAATGATCAATGATCTGGACAACAGAACAGTGAAATTAATTCCTTAAATCCTGAAAAATTTGTAATAATATTGCATGGCCTTGTAAGCCTCCACGCCGGGAAGAAAAGTTGAATTAGGTTCTTTCTTTTCTACAGAGTATTTTTACTGCTGTATTTTAAACCAGCACCTGTACCTGGTGTACTCTACACTAAAAGGTTGTTGTGTCCTTAAGCTATAACCAAAAAATTTTGTGATTATAAATGTTATGTAAACTAGAATACTTTATTAGTGGGAAGTTTTAATAATGTAATATATTTCGTATTTTGACTGATTACAGGCCAAATGGTTTTTGAGAACATTTGGAGTGTATGGAATAAAATTCCACAATCGCAAATCGTATTTTGCAACTAAATATTTAACTAAACTCAAGAGCATGTGTTAATGTTAACCTTTGCTTAGCGATGTAATATTTCCCAGCAAATGATTTAACATAGCGAGCAGCACTAAACATTCGAAAAAACTTAATTTTAAACATCACTCAAACATCGCCCCTTAAGGGTTTTTGTATTTGTATCAAACTACTTACCAGGCTCTGATGCGCATCGAGGTTCTACAGGTAAAAAGAGATAAAAGTAGTGTAATACAAATGAGTATCATAGAGAATAATTACAATTTATTATCAGCATTAATTGGATTTACCACAATAGACTACGTATTTTCATGAATCATTTTCAGTAATGTCATCTACAGTATATGTAGTAGCCCAACGAAATTATCAGGCTGTTCTAAATAATAAGCATAATGATAATAATATCTGCTACTTAATTAATTACCCTCAAAGTAATTATTCGATGATTATAAAACATATATAGAACTGAAAAAAAAGATGGTCAGCCATAAAACATGAAAGCTCTATGTTATTTTTGACTGTGGGAGAGCTGATAGGAAAGCAAATATTTTTCTTTTTAGATATCTGGTACTTTAAAACAATCGGGAAGATTCAATTCCACAAGATGTACTTGTATATGTTTTATCACGTACAATATATTTGCAAAATTCATTTTGAGAAGAGAAAACGTTTCTCCTAATTCAGTTTCATGTTTTTCCCATAGACTTTAATAGAATTGTCACGTGAGATAATATTTTTGTCACTGAATCACATCTGGCTCTGTTGGAAAATCTGGAACTGAATTAGGAAATAAGCTTTTTTTCGTCAAACTGAATCTGGTCCAATATGTGGAAAATTAACTGTAGTATGGAGACCCACTGCCCCACATGGGCCTTTTTATACAATGTTGTCATTGGCTAGAGCTGACTGACTGCTTTGGTGCTCAAACTGGGCAAAGATCAGTTTGACAATCTGGAAGAACAAGAGAATCTGATCATGTAAAGCCAGATTTTGAATTCTGTGTTAATGTGCATGCTATATGTCCCCCGTCCTAAAGAAATGGGAATCATATGATTAAAAAATAGTTCCCAATAAAAGCTGATCTTTATTGCATGCACCTTTAGGGCAGAGACACACAAGCAGATTTGGGGAGATTAGTCGCCCGGTGACAAATCTCCTCTTTGTTGGGGTGACTAATATCTCCGAACTGCCGCCCCTGCCTTCCCACCAGCTAAAATGCAAATCGCCGGTGGGATGGCACGGCCACTCACGAGGAAACTTCGGGCGACTACAGAAAATGAGTGCTATCCCGTGGTCGATTTAAATTTTAGCTCGTGGGAAGCCAAAGAAGAGGAGATTTGTTGCCGCGTGACTAATCTCCCTGAATCTGCTTGTGTGTCTCTGCCCTTATGGTACTTTATGGGACCTAAATTATTGTAAATATTGTTCTGTTGATCAAGAAGAAATAATACTATAAAATAACAGTATTACCTCTTTTTACTTGCCAGAAGATCGGGTTCTGAATATGTATGTGCAGGCTGCCCCAACCTAAAACTGCAACCTGAAGCACATGCCCTTGCTGTCTATAAAATATGGCCTTGTCTACCTCACCAGGCATTAAGAGTGTCAATAAGGACTCTAACCGGAGAAAGGCCACAAGTACCAGGCGACCAGGCGAAGTAAAGTCTAGCGTAAGTGGTAACGTTCAGGAAAAAGTTGATCTTAGTGAATTTGCGTAATTACGATCCTTCGTCAGTGAGCAACTTCGCCTGGCGTAAGGGTGCGAAGTTGTGCAAATCTATCGGTGTTAGTGAATTTGCAAAGTTAAGAATTGACATCACGCTGGCGAATTAGCACTTAGCACTTTAGTGAATTCAGGCCTTGGATGGAACTACTTTCTGGCAGGCTGTTATTTCACCTTCTTAAAGAGATACTGCCACCTGAAATTAAACTCTTTTTTACATCTATTATAATATTGACTGTAACTAACAGGCTGAGATGGGACAGCCAGGTTGGCAAAGTCAGAGTGTCAGAGAGTCAGGCTTAGGAACTTCAACTAACAATTATATATAAAAACAAACCTCTCTGCAAAAAATTATCAACATGACCTATAGATAACATTTAATGTACATGCATATGTTAAAAATAATTTTTTAGTGTCAGTATCACTTTAATGTAACTGAATCAGCCTCAGTGGGACTTGGCTTTTACTACTGAGTGTTGTTCTTAGATCTAC
>CM044432.1:37969073-37980229 GCA_024363595.1 Xenopus borealis
TATTTGACACAATGTTATATTTTATTTAGTTAGAACACCAATATTATTAGAAAGATAGATACAACATAAATACAAGGTCTCTTCCCTTATTTCCATTTGTATTTGTCTAATTAATGGAACACTAAAAACTCCTTCAGTTTTCAACTGTTAGACCACCTGTAGTGTGGTCCCATGGCCATCTGCATCAACCCCTATCAAACGGGTCCTTCATACCTATTGGCCAAGTGAAGAACTGCAGAGATGTCTTTGCATCTGCCATGCTTGGCTGCATTACATCTGTTGCCAAACTCCCTGGTGGCAATTGCTTGACAAATAGCATGCACGCTTGAAGCCAGTGGACTTATCAACATTTAGCTAGTGGTGGTAATGTGACTAGGGAGAGGTCAGGGGCACTGTAGGGGGGTCTAACAGTTAGAGACAGAAAGGGTGGGTTTACTTAAGATTCAACAAAGCCAGATGTTTAAATCATGCACATCACCCCAATCCCATCCCAGCAAATGTCACTGAATAAAACAGAATAACTCACTGTGGCATTGCTCCTTGTTTTGATTTAAAATCAAAACTTTCACTTTCTGAATCTGATGAGCTGGCACCTAGGTTTAAAACAGAAAAGGAGGAATAAGACACCAGTTGCCAGATGTTTTGCATTCATCACAATATTCTTAAATAGAAAATCAGAAGATTATTGGCCCCTTGTACTGCCTTGGCAGAACCAGCTACAGATAAACCAATCCCTCATCAGTTTCTGGTGAGTACCAGGCTTTTTAGGGACTATCCTGTCTCTATACATTGGGTACAATGGGGAATTTTAGTTAATTTTTTCCATGGTAGAATTAAATATCAGTCATAGAAAGAACTTTAGTGGGCAACTGCCATGAACAAAGGCAAAAAGCCCTTGCTGAAGTCTTCTAAGCAATAATATTTGGATTAAGCTGCCCATCTTTTCCTCCACTGTGCCCATTTGTTAGTATGAAAATACATAAAGTGATAATTATTCCCAAGTTTTAATACATATTAATACTTATTTAATACTATCTATTATTTCTCTTTTACACCCTATCCTACAATGTTCAAAGTACTTTATAGTAAAAGAATTTATCTGAACAGGAGAGCATACCAGGCTCAACCAAAAACACTGCTGGTCCCATTCACTGGCAGAGGGCATTGGCACTTACTGTATATGGATTCATGCTTCCAATAGAACTTGGATTTACCTTCAACAAATATTTCTGCTGATGATGTGTCAGTGCCAAGGGGATTGGATGCAACACATGTATATCGTCCTGTGTCCTCTTCAAATGCTTCTGTGATGACTAGGGAGTGGAGGCCGTTGCTGTCGGACGAGATATGAATGTCGGGCGAGTTACTCAGCTCCTTTCCTTCACAAAACCACCTGGAGGCATAAAAGCATCTCAGATATGTAAATGGCTTGGGAGGGGGAAGGGTGCAGGGATAGAGAGAAGGCATCAGTCTGAAAACACATGGGTAAAGACAACAGACTGCCTGTGAGTCACACATGTGACTGATGCAAATATATATTCCCAAAAATGAATATACGTCTATAAATGCTTTGTTCTTTAAAACACTACAGACAAGACAACTTGCTCTAGGATGTGTCTCAATTGGACAAGACAGATTTATGAGTTTTCGGATATGAAATGGGTTGGGAAGATTTATGCCTGCTCCGTCTAGACTTTAGCATCAAGCCTGGATCGTATTACACGTCACTCATGCAACAGAATTACAATTTTTTGCAAACTAACCACAGAGCAATTTAAATGAGTAAAGATCATTAACGGCTGCCACTATTTATAGATAATTTAGTTGAAATATCTTACAGTTTACATGGTATTCTATCAACGCTGCAAATGATAACACCTTGTTTTTAAGAAGTGGTATCTTAGCTAGTTTGCAAGTTTATTTCTAGAGGAATCGCTATATGTATGCTTATGTGTTATTGTAAAATGTTTTTGTATCATGACCCTACATGTGCCACCAATGATCTTCTGTACCAAAGTAACATTTTATATAAAAAAAAAGCAAAAGCATACACTTAGTTATATTTACTTAGTAAGTTATTTAGTTATATTTTGGAAGCATTTGTCGGCAATTTACGACTTATATTTTGAAAATAAGCCTCAGTGGCATCTGCTAACATCTGCTGATGATGGAAATGAATGCAAACAATCCCAAAGTGATCCTCTACTTGAAGAAGAGGATAAGGTCAAGGGTAGCAAAAATCAGACACAAGTAAAGGAGTCTGGAGAGCAGAGAAGAGTTCTATGAAGGTATTTCTGATTTACTATTGAACATATCAATAGCGTCACTTAAATTTTATACTTTCAGTCAAGCCTGATCTGAGCTCAGAGCATTTTCCCAGCCCAAGGGAGTTTGCCTAGAAAACTGATTAAATCAAGAATATGCAAACTGTAGTCTTCATGGGTTCTGGGAGTTCAAGCTCAGTAAGAGCAGAACAGTGAAAGGTTTCACTAGTTTTTCCCCCAGCTTTCCTGCATTGCCTGGGGACTCCTGCTCTTTCCAAGCCTATGAAGTTTGTCATCTGGTTTGATTACTGAGAGCAATATTTGCTTTATGATTATTTGCTTCAGGGGAAAGCTAAGTTTCCATATATACCTTACTTGGCATGTGTTTACATTTGTGCAGGGAGATGTAATATCATAAGTTAAAGATTCACCAACATTGGGAATCTATTATACTATAAGAGCAGAGTGGCCCCAAACTGTGGATGTGGTACCAGTGTTATCGTATTCAGCAACCAAAAGATGCAATAGTAACAACAGAATGCCAGGTATAAACTATATCAGTATAAAGGTTTCAGTCCTGGTTTAATATATAATGGAAATACTATATCTGTTTAAAATATAGACTGGTGTTAACTATTGTGGTTAATAACCAAAGTTAAATACATAGATTTTCTACTTTTATTGGCTTCTCTCTACCTTTAATAATTACATCAGTCACAGAAGTAAAATGCATCTGCAAAGATTGGTTTTAATTACATGCACTATCAAAATATTAGTACAGGGTAGTTTTTTTGCAGAAATTAATTAATTGTTGAATTGGGATTTGAGAACTGGATTTAAAAAAAAAACAAAAACTTATTTTCTCCTCCTTTAAAATACCTTATCTGTAGAAATAAGCCAAATCAACTGGACTTGCTGTGTTTTTCTCAATTCATTCTGAATTGAGAAGGCCAGTTGGATAACTGGTGAAACTTCTTCAAGAAGAACACAGTCCAGTTGATCTGACTTATTTACTACAGATATGCCATGACCTGGATGAATGAGAATCTTCACAAACATATTATATAAAATACCTTAGGATTTCTCTAGGTTCTTCAATTTTACAAGTTTCTGCACCCAAATGAACTAGGAATGACCAAATAATGGGCAAAAGTAGATTCACCATTGTATAAATAGATATATATATATATATGTATTTTACTTAGAAACCAGGTACAGATGCAAACTGAAGTTTATTTTTACTGCTTTATAAGGCTATACCTTTTCTACAAATAATTGTCCAAAATTGGTCAGTGTATTGCTATTTTTGTTTTTTCCTTTTCTAACATGGTATGTAAATGCAGTCCTTGTACTTATTCTTTACTTTTCCTAATAACTAATTTTATGTCTATCATTTTCAACAATTACAATAACATAGTTGACTTTCCCCTACCATCTTACTGTTATATCAGCATGCAGCAAAAAAAGGGTTGCTTGCTGTCCATCTTGTATAAATATCTTTCAATTAGAGGGCCCTTTAGATGGCGTGAATGAGAGCCACAGGATACAATCATAGGCAATTTTCCTCCATCAGAAACGATGCCTTTAAAAGGTTCCTCGTGACATTGGCTTGAATTGTAAAGCAACTGCCCATATATGTTTTACCATCTTGGTGATTAAAGGAATTGTTCAGTATAAAAATAAAAACTGGGTAAATAGATAGGCAGTGCAAAATAATAAATGTTTTTAATATAGTTAGTTAGCCACAAATGTAATGTATAAAGGCTGGAGTTACTGGATGTCTAATATAATAGCCAGAATGCAACTTCCTGCTTTTTCAGCTCTCTTGTTTTCCACTGACTGGTTACCCTGGTTACCAGGCAGTATCCAATCAGTGACTTGAGGGAGGGCCACATGGGCCATAACTGTTGCTTTTGAATCTGAACTGAATGCTGAGGATCAATTGCAAACTCACTGAACAATTATGTCCCATGTGGCCCCCCTTCAAGTTGCTGACTAACTTAAAGTTAAAGTGATACTGACACTAAAAAATGAAATTTAACATATGAATGTACATTAATTGTTACCTATAGGTCATGTTGATCATTTTTTGCTGAGAGGTTTGTTTTTGTATATAACTGTTAATTGAAATTTCTAAGCCTGACTCTCTGACACCCTGACACTCTTACTTTGCCAACCTAACAGTCCCATCTCAGTCTGTTAGTTACAGTTTATAATGATAACAGATGCCGGGTGCACAAATATGGCAGCCCCCTCATACAGGAACATGGGGGATCAGACAGGTAATATAAAAGCATCATGCAAATACCTTATGGCAAAGTTAGAAGTAGCTTTAAAAGCCAGTTATTATAATAGAGGTAAAAAAGAGTTTGACTTCAGGTGTCAGAATCTCTTTAAAGAGCTGAAAAGAAGGAAGTTGGATTCTGGCTATTATATTAGACATCCTGTCGCTCCAGCCTTTATAATTTGCATTTTTCCCTGACTAACTATAAGGGAAACAATTTTTATTTCGCGCAGCCTATCTATTTATCCAGTTTTATTTTTACACTGAACTGTTCCTTTAAAGATGGAAAAAATGCTGCATAAAAGAGAAATTCATTGGAATTCTGAACCTTGATTTGCGATTTTCATGCTTGAACACAATCTAATAGATTTGTTCAATCATTGCACAGCCCTCCTGTGTCTCTGAGAACCCTTCTACCACTTTTTTCTTATGACCTGATATTGACTAGATACTCTCACTAAGTTATACTGCTAAAAGCTGGGGGGGGGGCTGCAAAAATATTGAAAGCTGGGCTGGAAGGATGCTGCAGTCTCTCCAGCTATCAACACAGTGCAGGAATGCCGGAAAACAAAGTGTTCTTCTTTTTCATGGCACATGAGATGTTCACTGCTAATAGTAGCACCATATTAATAGCAGTTGGACAATGAAGTTGCAGTGGGGTGGTTAACATGACAATAGCAAACCCACTTTGGCAATGGCTGTACACTTCTGCTTCAGGGAAATAACCATATCACAAATGACACAACACTTAGGATCTTATCAGAGCTACTGAATGGTTATCGTGTTAGAGACATATGGCACATGCTCAGAAGCTGTTTTCCTTCATGAAATTCCAAGGAGGAAAGACAGACTTAAATCTATTTTTTAAACAGATGATTGTAACAGAGCCAACAAGACCAAAGAGGAGAGGGCAGATGACGTCTGTCCCAGGCACGTGACTATATAATCAGAAATCTTTTTCAGCCTGTCTGTCTCAGTTCTGAGTTATGAGGTTTCAATGTGCTCCATGCAACGCTTCACCATCTAAACATGAAGGGCTCACATAATCCTTTCTCAACTAAACCAATTAGTTAGGATAAAACTGAAATCCCCATTTTCAGTACTTCCTGACAGGGTCATTGTGAAGACAATGTAAATGTTTTACAGCGCGAAATAGTTGCATGTAGGTAAGCAGCAATATAAACTGGCATTTTATCATTTTGCCAGCACATTTTGGTAAAAACCATTTACAGGAAGATATTTGTTTGCATACAGAATAATTGGGCCACATTCATCCATGTTGAAGTTTGTGATAACTTTTAGGATGATGTAGAGAGCGATATTTTGAGACAGTTTACAAATGGGTTTCATATTTTATTATTTGTAACTTTTGAGTTGTTATAGCTTGTTCCATTCATCAACTGTCCAGTCTGTAATCTGGTTACCAGGGTCCAAATTTCCCTAGCAACCATGATTTGATTAAAAGACTGGCATATGAACAGGAAGGGACCTTTTAATAGCAATAACAAAAAGTTGTAGCCTTACAGAGTATATTTTGTTTCAGATGGGGGTCAGTTCCCCCCCCCCATTTGAAAGCTGGAAAGAGTCAGAACAAAGAGGCAAATAATTAAAAACTATAGAAAAAAATAATGAAGACCAGTTGAAAAAGTTGCTAAAAGTTACTAAACGTAGGAGAACCACCCCTTGAAGGAGAAGGCAAGTCATCCTGCACTTAGGGGGGGCCAAATGTTAGGCACCCCCAAGTGATTGTATTGACTTAACAAACCCCGGCCAGTGCTCCTATCAGCAGAAAACTGCACTGGTCCAGGGTTATACCAGGATATGCCCCATATAGTTTACAAGCTAAGTGGGTGGATCACATATAGGCAAAAATAGGAGGAAAACAAAGTGCACAAAGGTTTGGCTATTGGCCCTTAAATTTCAAGACCAGACCATATAATAATTCTAGTGATTGCATGGTCCTGTCTATGTATCTGTGGTCCCTCTTATGTATGTATCTGGCAAAAAGCTGCAATTTACAATTCCCAAGATACTCATCTGACACCCATGGTACAGACGTGAGATAAAATGATGAGGAAGCACGTTCAACACATTACATTTAAAGCAATAAAAACAAACTTTATTAAGCTATGCAAACAGCTATATGTTACATTTGTCACTGTGTTGCTATCATTTCAGTGTAAAGCAGAGGTAATATTTGTGCTCACACATTTGAAGAATGATACAGTGCATGTGAGTTAGATCATCCGACACAGGGGTTGAACAAAGAAGTACAGTATCATCATCACTCATTGAAAATAAAGAACGGTAAAAGGAAAGATATCTGTCCTTCATTGCTAGGGGCCTAATGACGCAGCAAAAGCAGCACACACAGATTTGAGTATTTTCCCCTTAAATGACTTGTTCTGTTCAGCGTGGAACAGGCAGCTGGAATGAAATATAGAACGAATGAGCCTTGGTTGGATTATTAATGTTACAAAAGCAGATCTCATTGTGCTGCTCCAATGATTCAAGTGATGTTATCTGTTCAACCACAGCTGGACTTTAATCTAAAGCAGGAATCCTCATCTGATTACACCGGACGTGACCCTAAATGATGCTTAATCTCCTTAGTGTACCAAATTCTTTCAGGAGTGTGCAATTAATTAGCTCCAGCGCAATAACAGCAGCACAGAATAGCTTTCAGTGGGTGCTGGAGAGGTTCTGCCATAGCATGCTATAGTTAGAGCTTGTAGTGGCACCAGAAAAGGGGGAGGATTTTTGATTTTATACCGGAGATTTTCTTTTTTGTTGTTGTTGGGAGGAAAGCAGTATATATATTCAGGAAGTATTGTAGCCATTCTGTGGTTTTGTAATGCCCAGACTAAGACATTTAGGAAGACCTCATTTGGAAACCACTGCTTCCTTTTGTTTCCTTGCTTTTAATTTTGCTATTTTTATGTAAAAATAATTGCCATTCTATGCTAATATGAAACGGCCTATAGGAATTATGACGAAATGAATGTATCAAGGTATTCTCACCTCCTGCTTTTTCTTCAAAACTACCGGGGCCATTTACAACAGAAGGTACAATTGTGTTGTGCAAATTTCCTTGCAGCCAGTTGCACTTAAGTCAACATTCGTTAAAGGGGTTGTTAATCTTTGGGTTACCTTTTAGTATGATGTATGATATTCTGAGATGATTTGCAGATGGTTTTAATTTTTGATCATTTCTGGTTTTTGCATTATTTAGCTCTTTATTCACCAACCCTCCAGTTTGCAGTTTCAGCAATCTAGTTGCTAGGGTCCACATGACCCTAGCAACTCCTCATTGAATTGAATAAGGGACTGGAATATAAACAGGAGAGGGTCTGAGTAGAAAGATGAGTAATACAAAGTAGCAATAATAATACACTTGTACCCTTGCAGAGTTATTGATTTCTAGTTGGGTTCAGTGGCCCTCCATTTCAAAGCTGAAAAGAGTCAGAAGAAGAAGCTAAATCATTAAAAATCTAAAACAAATAAATAATGACGACCAATTGAATTGCTTAGAATTGGCCATCCTATAAAAAATCCAAAACCTTCAAATCAAGTGCCAAAAATTATATATGGAAATATAATCCCCCACCTCTGGACCTGCAATGCTTCACTCTGCAACTTGTATCAACAGATGCAGAGCACTTGTGTCTACAGAATCTGTCACACACATCAATCTCATGGAAATCACACCAACCAGACTCCAAACGCAATTGGGTTAATTTTGACACACTGGCTGCAACTGCATTAGACATGACTGCCCCTAGTAAACTCAACATGGTTGGAATTCTGGGAAAACTCTTTTTTTTTAATGTTATAGCATCTGCTTAGTCCAGAGGACTTGGGGTTTATAGGTACTATACCGATAGTTGTGTATGAAATCTTGAGTTTGTAGAGTGAAGCAGAAAACCAGTCCCCCAAGATTACACAGATGGTATTGAGACAGCCTCGCTAGTTGTACTTGGTTTTTAACTAAAGCATTTAAAGACACTTCTCCTCCAGCTCTGTTAGGGCCCCTACACACAGGCGTTTTGGACCTGCGCTTACACGCGTCTCGTGGGTACAACGCCATTGAAACAAGTGAGGTGCGTCTAAACCTGCGCTCCCCTGCGGCTGAACGCAGCCAAACGTAATGCAGGGGAGCGCAGGTCTAGACGCACCTCATTTGTTTCAATGGCGTTATACCCACGAGACGCATGTAAGCGCCGAACGCAGATTCAGACGCAACATGCTGCATTTTTCCTGCGTTTGGCGCCTACATGCGTTCGTGTGAGTACAGCCCCATTGAAAATAATTGAGTGCGTCTATACCTGCGCTCCCCTGCGGCTGAACGCAGCAAAACGGAACGCAGGGGAGCGCAGGTAAAAACGCCCGTGTGTAAGGGCCCTTAATCAACAGCTGGCTTCTGCTACATTGTTTCAGGAGTCAGAACAAGAAGGCAGAGAATATTGCTCGGTAGATACTGCTTTAGTAACAGCTATATTTATAATCATTAAAATGAATAATTATTATAACAGGTTCAAATCAAGCAGTACCTATGTTGACAGATTTATACAATACCTGAATTCCAATTGTCACCTAATGAGTTTGTAAAGCTTGTAAATTAGTAGCAGTAATGAATGTTTCACACAGTAGCAGTCAGTAACAATTTATGTAAAAAGTAAAGAATGTGAAACAATGTAGACATTGTACTTAGATGGGATTCTCTCAGACACTGAAGAGCAGCATTACAGGACTAAAATAATAAAAGTTGAAAAGTCAGTAATAGATCTAGTAACCCATAGCAAGTACTTAGAATCAGGTGACCAGTGTAAGCTCTATTGAATTGTGAGCAAGCACAAGAATAGACTCATGGGAACTCTGGAATTACCAGCAGCCTGGATGTGTAAAATAATGGTGTTAAATTGCATGGTCTTCTGACATTTATATTTTAGAAATAGGGGAATAGGGTCAACATGCACTGCTGATTGGTTGCTATGGGTTAACAAGCCTGGTGCAAACTTCGCTATTTGCTTTGCTATTAACCTGAATTGTAAACTATCTAGGTAAGAAGACATGACATTATCTCTATCATATTTTCTGCCATTTCATTTTCTTTTTCGTGTTTTTTTTTTAATTAAAAAATTTGGACAAAAAAAGGAGGGGAAAGAGCAATCTATGAGAGCACAATCACATTTTCTTACATCTATATGGCCAAATCAGAAGGTTGAAAAAAATAATAGTGTCAAATGTGGGGGTTACAGATGCTTCAGCATACACACGTACTTATGGATGGTGTAATCAAGTGACTTCAGCAGGATTAGCCCAACTGGCTAGGATAAACATCCATTCCTTTTACTGGAGTGTTTTACCACCCTTTTTATTGAAATACAGCTGACTTCATAGCTTGTATTAACATTATGTAAGTATGTTAGAACGTGTGTATCCTGGTGGAGCTCTACAAATAATATGACACATCGTTACAATAACACACACATTTATTTTTTTTTTACAATAAAGTGGGAGCTTGAAATACTCACTGCTGCAGAACACTCCATGCATATCACTGAGCACTACTGCTCCTTGGAACATATCTCTTATGTGCATATAGCAAGTGGCTTGGCCACTTTGGGAAACACAGTCATTAACCAAACAGTAACACCAAAAAAATGTAAGTGTTTTAAAGGAATGGCAATTTAATGTACTGTTACCCTGCACTGGTTAACTGCTGTATTTGCTTCAGACACCCAACTATAGTTTATATAAACAAGCTATTGTGTAGCCATGGGTGCAGCCATTCAATCACAGGATGACAGTAGATAACAGATATGTATTGAAGAATCCCATTGTGTACTGCAGAGCTTATCTGTTTTCTACCAAGTATCTTGTGCCTTTTGTCTTTTTTTTAGTTTTTAATGGCTACCCCATGGCTACACAGCAGCTTGTGTACATAAACCAGGGATCCCCAAACTTTTGAACCTGTGAGCAAAATTCAGAAGTAAAAGCAGTTGGAGAGCAACACAAGAATGGATAATGTTCTTGGGGTGCCAAATAAGTGCTGAGATTGGCCATTTGGTAGCCTTATGTGGATTGTCAACCTACATTGAGGCTCTGTTTTTATACAACCAAAACTTGCCTCCAAGCCTGGAAATTAAAAATAAGCTCCTGATTTGAGGCCACTGGGAGCAACATCCAAGGGGTTGAAGAGCAACATGTTGTTCACAAGCTACTGGTTGGGGATCACCAAGATAAACTATGGTAGAGTTTCTCAAGCAAACACACCAGTGCAGCACAAAAGTACATTATTTTGTCATTCATTTAAAACATTTTTGGTGTTACTGTTCTTTTAAAGAGATTCTGTCATGAGTTTTATGATGTATTTCCAAATTACACTCTTTACACTGCAAATAATTCACTCTACAATATAAAATTTAAATTACCGAACCAGCAAGTGTATTTTTTTAAGATGTATATGTGTAGGCATCCATCTCAGGTCATTTTGCCTGGTCATATGCTTTCAGAAAGAGCCAGCACTTTAGGAGCGAACTGCTTTCTGGCAGGCTGTTTTTTCTCCTACTCAATGTAACAAAATGTTTCTCGGTGGCACTTTACTA
>CM044432.1:37984044-37994531 GCA_024363595.1 Xenopus borealis
AGTTCTCCATTAAACTATCGCAATGACAAAACATTGCTGTTCTTAATTTTATTTCAAGGAGAAGGAAAGGTTTTGTGCACTTGGGGGTGCCAAATATTAGGCACCCCCAAGTGATTGTATTGACTTAACTGAAACCCCATGTGCAGTAGAACCAAAAGCCAAACTTTTACTAAAAAGTCAGCTATTTCATTCAAATGTGCATGCGTTTGCCCCAGGTAATTTGAAGAGAGAAGAAGCCGGGAGACGTATTCGCCGTGGTGCTCACTGGTATAACCCTGGGCCAGTGCAGTTTTCTGCTGATAGGAGCACCAGCCCGGGGTTTCAGGTAAGTCACTACAATCTCTTTGTGGTGCCTAAAATTTGGCACCCCCAAGTGCACAAAGCCTTTCCTTTTGCTGCTCTATGACTCTTGCAGGAGTTAAAGGCAAATAGAAAGGACCACACAGTTGCTTGTTTATTTTTCCAACAAGGTTTATTTGCCTTTATCCAACCAACACACATACTCCTTGATGAAAGCAGATTAAAAACAGGTATTGTGAGTTGCAAAGCAGATGTTTTTTATTTGTATCTCATCTTGCTGTCCTTTCAATGGAGGAAAGCTGGGGTTCACTACATGTATTTTTATATAGGTCTTTATTTCTAAATAGTTTGGGTATATTAGTAATCAATTCATTATACTAACTGCACTAGAGCAGTGATTAACATGTCCTAGCCTCACGTGGCATCAATAGCACAATAGTTCTCTGGTTGTTCATATTTGTTGCTGTCTGTACTTCACTTCATTATTATTTTTCTCTTATTTGCGTTTGTCAGATTTATTGTATCGTTGAATGGTAGTAGAATACCAACATTCTCTAAGTTTGGCCAGGATCAATAAATCATAGCTAGCATTTACTAGTCACCTGTTTAAAAGCATACTTTTTATTGGTTGTTAGGGCAAACTAAGTGCCTTTTATTACATATGTATTCTTATAACCGTCACATTGAAGCTTGGTAACTGTACATCATTTGTAAGGTTCAACCATGCCTTTGTACTGCTGGCACACATATTTGGAATCTCATAACAATGAAAACAAAAACAAACAAAACTGCAAACAAAAAACACATGTCCTCATTAGAAAGGTAGGATTACCCCGTGTAATCCCACATTGTGCAATCACAGGGGCATGTCACATCTGTATATATCTAAATATTTGTTTCAATTTGTTACAATTTATTTACTTGTACTTTTATTTACTGCTGTTGGTTTCCAATATGACCCTCATCCAGACCTTCTAATGTTCTGTATATATTTCTAAGTATTATTTGCATTGGCCCACCAATCCCAACACTCCAAAATTTCAGCGTCAAGAACTGCCAGTCAATATTTGCTTTACTTTTCTGCTCAGCAGTGAAGGTACTTAAACCAACAGGTAACCCGTTCATCTTCCTTTCTTAAGGATGTTAATAATAGTTCTCTCTCCCCTAGTATACATGGTGCAGAATGCCTAATGCTTTATATTTATAGTTACAGGACTTCATTAAGGATAACTTTGTGACAAAGATACTTGAATATCTTATAATGAGATATGATACTTTGTTATAAAGAACCACATATCACCTAAAACCATCAAAATACTTAAAGGACAAGGAAACTTTAACTAAAGAAGTAGCTAGAAATTGTCTACATTGTGTTTTGTGCTTGTGTACCAGCCCAAGGCAACCACAACCCTTTAGCAGTAAAGATCTGTGTCTCCAAAGATGCCCCAGTAGCTCCCCATCATCTCTTCTTCTGATTCATTGATTCACATGCTCTGTGCTACTGTCACTTAAGGTGGCCATACACGTAAAGATCCGCTCGTTTCGCGATGTCGCCAAACAGGCGGATCTCTCCCCGATATGCGATATCGGGATGATACAATCGTGGGCCCTAGGGCCCAACAATCGGATCATAATGGAGGCCATATGGCCGGTCAGATCGTGGGACCGCATCAACGAACAGATCGACATCTAGCCGAATTCCCGCCCGATCGACATCTAGCCGAATTTCAGCCAGATATCGATCGGTGAAGCCCGTCGGAGGGCCCCATACACGGGCCAATAAGCTGCTGACTTGGTCTGTCAGCAGCTTTTGTTGGCTTGTGTATGGCCACCTTTACTGAGCTTAGGGAACCACTCACAATATACAATACGCATAGAATAGAAATTTCACAATATATGGCTGATTAGTAATTAATACAGATAACTACTACATGGCAGAACAGAAACGAGTTCAACTGGCACCAGAATGTAATAATCAGCCCTGTAGCATCAGCTTATATTACAGTCCTGTAGCATCAGCTAATATTACAGTCCAACCTCATCTTCTCCTGGATAATTTGTGACAACCCCTAACTAAGCTTCTTAAAAGCTGCTCAGAGTCCACTGAGCATGTGAGTGTCACAGACCCTTTCCAAGATGGTGACCCCCTGTGACAAGTTTGAAGTCCTGGATCAGTGCTGCTATTGATAAGGTGAAACTTTAGGCTGGTGAAATAAGTTCAGTATGTAAAACATGACAAGTTTGAAGTCCTGGATCAGTGCTGCTATTGATAAGGTGAAACTTTAGGCTGGTACAATAAGTTCAGTATATAAAACATGGCAGTTTTAGCCATATCAATTTTAGTTCTCCTTTAAAAAAGCATTTACTTGTGCTTTCTTGTGTATGACAATATTTTGCCCCCTTACATTTCCTGATCCTTATGCCTCTTGAATCTATTTGTAATAGTAATAGATATGAGAATGCATTAACCCTGCAACCACAGGCATTTATTGGACAAATAATGCACGGGGCGCTACGACTCAAAGGATCTCCTTAGATAGAAAATGTTCTTTGTAGAATACAGATTACAAACTATCGCCCTGTTTAACATTTGCAAAATATTTTGTTTTCATGACAAAACCTTCAGATATGGTTTGTGACAAATTACATGTGCAAGAGAAATGAATGAATGAAAAGCAAATATATTGTTAACACCACTGTAGCATTTAGCTGTTTAACAAATTAAGTAGGAGTGTGGGAAAAGATTAAAGATTAAACAAAAAAAAACAAAAAACAGGACCACAGTAGTTTAAAAATATATTGTTTTTGCATGATAATAGTGGATCCTGAGCTTTTCACATTGCTATCAATTGTTGCGGTGATTCCCAGAGCATTGATTACTGGCACTTGTATGAAAGATCAGAAAGTCTAATGCCCTATTGTCCTCACATTCACTGAACATGGGAGTGCATTGATAGCCACAAAATGTATCCTGCATTGTATATATAATAGGTGTGTAATGTGGTCTTTACTTTACAATTTCCCCACAAAAAAAAAGCACACTTAAATTGTTAAATTCGGATTTAAACATTTTGGTAAGAGATTGAATTTTATGATTTAATTAAAGATTTAAGTCACACCCGGCGCAAGACTTATTTATATTATTTTAGTCCCAAAATGGGTTTAGGGTAAGTTGTACATGAGGCTAAGTTGTAAATACCAGGGATGCACCCAAGATTTGGTTTGGCTTTCAGACAATTTTTTCCCATGACTTGTATTCAGCTCAGCTGAACACTTAGGGAATTAAAAGTGCTCGACCGATAATTGCAGCTATTTTTTTTGTACGCAGATAATGCAATATTTTAATCTTTCATACTGAAGGATTGAGTAAGTGACCTAATCCAAAAATTTTGGATTTGGTGAGTCCGTAGGGAAAAAAGTAAAGCACATTTTAAAGGCCCTTTATGTTTTTTCCTTGCAACTATTAAGGAGAAAGAAAATTGATCTTTAATTAAACAACTATTCTTCTGTTTTTAGAAAGGGTTCCATCTGTGGTAGAAACTGTAACATTTACATAAACATAAACAGAGCATGAGCTGAGCTTCATTGTCTGCCCTTTGGTTGGGTGCCCTGCAATTACCTGCTTTTCCTTGGTAATCTCAGAAACAAATATGATCATTATTATTAACATGTATTTCTATAGCGCCAACGTATTTCGTAGCGCTGTGTTCTGCTACTCTGGCTTCTAGAAGAGGGATTTGAAGAAGAAAAAGCAGTTTTCAATGTGGAGTTGTGCCAAATGACTATTTTGTCTGACAATATAGTCTTCTTATATCAGGGAGTGCCTCCCTAATTATGCATCCTAGCTTCCCATGTAAAGTCTGTAAAGACTTTTAGGATTAGCAATATCCAAGTATTTAAGCAGGGTGGGAAGGAACTTTAGTTATGCTCAATTAAGCATAATTTTATGTCATAAAACACCCAGCTCACGTTTAAAAGGAAGAAAATAATATTTTCCTTCCCTTAATGGGTGGCTCATACATTGGTAAGTAACTGCGTTAGATTTCCAACCTTCTTGCCAATCTTTGGTGCATCTGCCCAGGTGCCACCTTTTGCTGTTATATAGTGTGTTCTATTTGTCTTTTTTTTTTCTTTTAGATAAAGTCTATATTGTTAAGCTTATTCTGATTGTATTTCTTTTTGTAGTGGTCTTCCTAGATGGCCCATCCACTTGTGCAGTTGTAAAGAATCAAAGACCCATAGTGCAGGAACCATGTAAGATACCATGTCTTTCTCCCCTTGCCAACAGCCAATGCCACTCTGAGGTTGCTAACCCATCACAAAACGTGTGCAAATTGTGGATATTTTAAGGCCCCCTCCTTTGGTCAGTCTTCCTTTGGCTGTTGTTCTGAGTTCATGCTGAAAGCCCAGTGACCTACATTAATTTGGCATTGATTCTAACACGAATGTGTGCACTTAGTGAAGGAATGCTATCATTGTTTATTTTTTTTCAGGATTCAATAGTACTGTGCAGTTTATTCTTCTGCTGAAGAGTTTTCATGAACTGCATACTGACACACAAGAAATATGTTAGTTTTACATGGGATGCAAATCTTTATGGAAGTTATAAACATCTATTTTGCCAATAACATACAGTATCTAATAATACATTCATTTTGCCACTAACATATCTAATAATACATTTCAGTTTGGACAGTAGGAGTAGAAGCCCTCTGAGAACTTAGATAATGTTGTGGCTTCTCGAGCTTGCATAACTATACTGCCAGGTACATTAAAGCAAGGATCACCCAACCTTTTTTACCCATGAGCCACATTCAAATGAAAAAAAAAAAGTTGGAGAGCAACACAAGCTTGCAAAAAGTTCCTGAGGTTGCCAAATATGGGCTGTGTTTGACTAATGGTAGCCTCTATGTGGACTTGTGGAGGCTCTATCTGGATGTAAACCTGCAGCAACTATAACTTGCCTCCAAACCATGATTTCAAAAATTTGCACCTACTTTGTGACTATGAATATTCTCATTCATCCAGATACACCTACTTTGTGGTCACTGGGGACAACATTCAAAGTTTTGGTGAGCAACATGTTACTCACGAACCACTGGTTGGAGACCAGTGCATTAAAGACTCCCGTACAGTAGTACCTCCATAATTCTGCACTGAATGCAGACTCAATTCCTTTGTTCCTTTTTTTTCCTCTGGAATGCCTTGACCACTGACAGTTCAGTACAGTTACAGTAAAACAATTTTTTTTCCTGTTGACAACTTCACGAAGGGGGTTTTACAAAGATTTGTACATTTTCCAAGAGAAAGACCAAACACAAGAAAATATTTATAAGTGAGCATCACTTGTGTGCCATAAGCAGAGTGATTGTTCCTACACTTTTCTAAACCCTGGTAACATTTATAAAAACTACTATGTCATGTTTTCGTATAATGGCAGAGCCATATGTCTTGATATGTTTGCTATAGAAAACTGAAGGCTGCAGGTATCAGTCAAGGAAAAAACATTGAGAAAGAGTTCTGTAGTGGGTCGGTACCTGCAAAAAGATGCATGTACTGTATTGGGTGGGGAAAAATGTGGGGGTGGGGAAGGGTTCCTATGAGCTGCAGGCTAGGATTTTCTGCTTCAATGTCCTCCTCCCCCTGCCCTACAATTATAGAACTTTTGGAGTTTTTATGGCATCACTTCTGTTTTATGATGGAAAACAGGTAGGAATGTAGGTTGTGAGTTGGCTGCAAGTCTACCTGTTTAGCTCCACAAGGTCAACAAACTAAAGGGCTGCGTCCATTTCTGGACATCAATGTAATGAACACAGTATGATACTATGACACATGGAGGAACAATGTCTGCCTGTGTAAATACACAACCCAATTATTCAATTACTGCAAAACTATCCTGACATATTAGCAATTAAAATATTTTGAGGCAATTTGATTTCAACTTGCATATTTTTAAACTTTTTAGTCCCATACAAATAGCAAGGATTGGAAATTGTGTTGTGGCCATGAGGAATCTGGGATGCTTCAATTTGATCTGAGAACTTCAACAATGAATTTAACTGGCTTCAAGGATAAGTACACCTAAAAATGATGTTTTACTAGATTGTTTTATCATCCTGTTTTTAGGAGTTGGTCCATCTCAACAATAATTCTCAGACCCATTCAGATCTGTTTAGTCTGCAGAGAATAGAGCAGCACAGGGAACACAAGTCATTATCTACAGTGGCTTATCGGCCGCTTCAAGTTGATTGAAACACAAGAATGCCCCTGTTGAGCTCAGTACACTTGTTAAGAAATGTGCTCAATTCAGGAGTGATCATCTGTGAAAGTTTCACTTATTTTTCAGAAAAGAGAAAATCCCCAATCCATCATTACTCCCTCTTGCAATAAAGCTGGACATACCAGTGAAAGTAAGTATTTGCACCAACAATAAGACTTGCTAATGTGTCAATGTTTTTGGCATCTTATTTACACTGAGCTACATACTGTACATATTTTTAGAAAAAATCACTAAGTGACAGAACTGATATAAGAGCCCCATATACCCAATTACAAAGATAGCAAAAATAATCTCTTATCTGCAGACTAAATGGAAAGGTAGCACATAAATATCACTCAGCGGACACAAAAGGGAAAAACTCAGTGGGTAAAACTCACGGACCATAAACACATAGTGGCCGATTTACGAAATTCACGTGAAATGATCGAAGTTCGATCAAATTCAATCGATTACCGTTCGTATCGTAATAATATATTCAATCGAATATCGTTCTAATCGTACTAATCTAATCGTTCATTGAATGCTTATCAAATTGTTTTAGGCTATCATTTTGCTCGCAATACGATGTCTAGAATAATTCATATGATCGGATACCGATCGTTTGATTTCACAAAAAAATCTTGAAATTTCCTTCGATCCTCTGAAAAATGTGTTAATTTCCGGGAATAATAGTAAATTTGCCCCATAGAGAAAAATACTATATTATACTAAGTATTATTAGGAGCTAGATATCCAAACTTCCCTCTGACCTTTGAAATAATAACCAGATGCTTTTGTAACCTGCAAAATTTTGTAAAATGAAAATGGAATTTAGGGGGGTCACAAAAATGGGATTAGTAAAAAAATTAAGCCTCGCTAGGTGCGAAAACATTTTTTGTCCCTCTTTTTACTTCCAAAATGTTGGGAGGTATGAATCAGTACCAACTGACAACAAAGTTCTTGGGCATTCACTTAGGGTGTGGTGCGCCTAATTCTGCCACATATCCTTTAATGACTATGGCACATTGTATTAGTTTAAAGAGCCACAATGGTATAGAAATATAAGGAGTAAACCTTGTACTTCTTTAAGCTGCAACTTTGAGTCTTTGTTCCTAAAATGAATGGCTGGCCATTCAGAAATAAAGTCTCAGTGACATATGACCAGGCCTTTCATCAAGTATTCTAGTCAGCTGCTGAATGAAAGGACGCCCCTGACTTCCATTTGAATTGTCAGATCTCTTGAGTTATTTGACTCGGGTTATCTTCAATTATAATCACTTATGGCACCCCATGTTCCCTCTCGCTCCATAGTAAAAGCCCTGGCAACTTTCTGTTTGCTGAAAACCTGACCTGACTTCTAATGAACAGTTTTCAGCACTCAGCACATAGTCTAGAAGAAAAGACTATCTTGCAGCTCCTGCCAAGTTATTTTAGAAGAAATATATAATGTGAGCCATTAAAAATCAGCAAAAAAAAAAAAGAATCTTGCAAATGGTAAATTCTTATAGGTTTGTAGCTTTCCCAGCATCCTGAAAGAGAAAAATGTGGCCAAATTATTTTATAACTCCTTCTAAGCAGACAAAGTCTCCCTCACCCTTCAGCCAAAACTTAACTGATCTCCAAGTACTAACCAAACCACTCGTCTTCTATCAATCTACTGCTCAACACTTCACGCAAACCTTAACTTCAGACTATTTGATATATTTGAAATCTGTGAGCCTCTGTCAAACATTAATGGATCAATAATCACAGAGATTATGGGTACCAGAGGTATGTTGTGCCAAGTGATGTACATGGTAATAGTGAATGACCTACTATTATAGGTTGAATTGATTGATGTAAAAAATATACAAAAATTGGAAGGTGTCAAAAATTCCATAAAGGAACCTTTTAATTGACTGCAATATGGCATGAGAGAGTATATATGTGTATGCATATGTGTATACAACTTGATTATTATATCATGCCAGACATTAAAATGGTACTCCAAAGTGCGCTATATTAGCAGAGGCAGTTTTCTTTCAATGCTTTTTAAAATGTGCTGCCTGTGATACTCCTCCTATTATGTTCTCTCATAGCCTGGGAACCACATGGTGTCTGGTATTCAAAAGAGATGGGTTAACACAAAACATATGAACATCAACAAACACCTTCATTTTTTTTCTAGTGAATTCAAATCTAACAAACTTCCACAAGAGTCAATACCTTTATTTCTTCTTTAAAGGACCAGTAACATCAAAAAATGAAATTGTTTTAAAGTAATGAAAATATAATGCAGTGTTGCCCTGCACTAGTAAAACTGCTGTATTTGCTTCAGAAGCACTACTATTGTTTATATAAATAAGCTGCTGTGTAGCAATAGAGGCAGCTATTCAATGGAGGAAAGGCTCAAGTTACACAGCAGATAGCAGATAAGCTCTGTAGAACATAATCTGTTATCCATTACTTATCCTGTGCCATATAGCCATTTTTTCAATTTCTGCCATTGCTACTCAGCAGTTTGTTTATATGAACTATAGTAGTGTTTCTGAAGCAAACAGAGCAGTTTTACCAGTGCAGGGAAACATTATATGATATTTTCATTACTTTAAAACACTTTAATTTTTTGGTGTTACTGTTCCTTTAAACAGAAGGTTTTTCTTAACAACATGGCTTTTTCTGATGGGGACCCTACTCAGGATCAGTGGAGACTACAGTGTACTTTTAATAATCAAATGTCAAGATTTTATGGAGAGATTTTCAGATACTAAAGCAAAAACAAAAGGGAAACCATATTAATAGAAGGCAGGAAATTTAAGATAACTGGCCCATGCAGACCCCACACAGGATCCTAATATTTTAAAACTCAGGGATAAAATGTTCGTTAAAGCAGAAATGTACTCCTGTGCTATTCAGCAAATACTGCAAGTCCTGCAAAAGAAATCAGTGCTCTGTACTACAAACCACACGTTGTACTCTCCTGCCAAGAAACTTTTATTGCAGAAACATACACACCGCAAGGCAGCTGGCAATTGTGCTTGTAATTGCATATACAGAGGTCTATTGTATCCGTCTGATAATATTTTAACTCATACATTCTTATATAACCACAAGGAAGCCAATTTATTTTAGCTGACTACTGGTACGGGCCATAGAGCTCAATAAGGTACCTACAAACTCAATTTGAACAGAAAATTGTTTTCTTTTCTATAAACGCTAGCACAAACTGCTGCCATCATTTACACGTTTGCATGTTTTGTAAGGATTTAGGAATCCAGACATCGTAAACCTAACCAAGGATTTCTACACTAAAACTCTCTTGCTGTTCTTCAGCTAAAATGTTATGAATCCACCGTCCACAACAACAAAAATAATCTATACACAGTTATAAATAATAATAAAATCTAATAGCACCAATGATTCCAAGCTTGGTCAGTGCAGCTGTACAGTATGTTACAGTATGTACAATAACCCTTTCGCCTCTTGAACATGATACTTTCTCCCTTCAATGCATGATTCTTGCAACTTGCACTTGTCCAGCCTGCTCTAAAAAAAGGCCTATACAGCCTCACCCAGAACAAATTTAGCATTGGTTTGTGGCAGTTTATTGCATGTGCCAGGAAATCTACATTGCAAGCTCAGGCTTGCATATGAGTACAAATACAGGGCACACAGATGCAAGGCAACACTAACAGTCAGAAACACCTACTTTGAGGAAGTGGTACATCCAAAGTGTTCTTAGTGCAGTGATTCCCAAACTGTGTTCTTATTACAGTGGAATGGCTGTCTGAACATGGCCTATATACCAGTTAGGGAAGGGTTTTCAGGGAAATGCTATTTGCTCTCTCATGTACACACAAAAGCTCAGCTTGATTGTCAATTAGGGTGAGATTTTGGGTGAAAGTGTGTTTGCAGTCCTAGATATTCTTGAATATGGCTGGATTCAGGG
>CM044432.1:38004794-38015863 GCA_024363595.1 Xenopus borealis
CCTTTAAGTCCTCATCCTTGTCTTTCCATTGTGAAACTGCCTCTTGCTGACTTTTCCCACTGTACTGTACTACATTTTATACACAATTATGACTGCAAATTCAATTCTTCTGATAATGTTGACATAAAACTGCCAGAATCACCTTTTTTATTCTATAGCAGCTTTTCTGACATTTTACAGTACCACTTTTATACTGCTGCATCAATAAATGCCAAATTGATCCTTATATATGCACATACAGGTATGGGATCAGTTTTCCAGAATGTTCCAAATTATGGAAACGCTGTCACCCATAGACACCATTTTATCCAAGTGATCAACATTTTTAAAATTATTTAATTTTTGTCTGTAATAATAAAACAGTACATTGTACATGATCCAAACTAAGAAACAATGAATCCTTGTTAAAAGCAAAACCAGCCTATTGGGTTTATTTAATATTTTCATGATTTATTAGACTTAAAGAGGTTGTTCACCTTCAAACACCTAGTTGGTTTCAGACAGAAATAAAGACTTCCTCCAATTACTTTCTCTTTTATGTGTGACTGTTTTTCTAATATTCAAGTTTAAAGTGTTATTTGTCACCTTAATCTAAAGCAACTCTGGGAGGGAGGTCACTGACTGTTCTAAATTGATATATTTAGTTGCTACATTTCTTATCTTAGTCCCTGCTGAGCAGAATCCCTGGGTTTCATTACTGGCAGTTGTTAGAATTGATAGTTGCTAATATGTCAGAGATGCTGCTGAGAAATGTATCAACTATATTGCAAAATTGTAACAGTTTAGAGTCTGCACCTGAATTACTGAGCTGCCTGACTCAAACACCAGAGACACCAACATTCAACTTTAAACTTAGATTTTGAAAAAATAAAAACGGTAAAAAAAATAAATAATGGAAAGCAATTGCAAAAAGACAATTTCTGGAGAAAAATCTGAAAACTGAACTGAAAAAAGTTTTTGGACGTTGAACACCTTTTTTTAAGGTATGCAGATGCAAATTATGGAAAGGTCCATTATCCCCAGATCCCAAGCATTCTGGATAACAGGTCCCATACCTGTATTTAGAAACAATAATGGTACAGCTTTCTTCAGACAGGAAAGAAATAGATGCTAAGCTGTTCAATAAGTATAATTAAAGGCTGTAATAGATAAAGACATCACAAGGGCAAGGAAACAAAACAAAGGAAGAAAATGCAAATTGGCAGATCTGGGCCCTGAACCAATCATTTAGTAGTTGCTTGAATGGAAGGATCAATAAAAATGGGTGAATGACTTTACCAACATGCCAGACTGTAATCTGAATAAATCAGTAAAGTATGTGTCCAGCATAAGATTTTTTTTTGTAATTTATTCTAGTTTTGTTCCCAATTCAGCTGTACTATACAGTATTAAAAGGGCTTTTTCACCTGTAACTAGGATTGCCACCTGGCCGGTATTTTACTGGCCTGGCTGTAAAAATGATGGTTGATCCCCAAAAAAGGAAAATATATAGGAAGGCCGATATTTTTTTCTAGAAAAGGTGGCAACCCTACCTGTAACCCATACAGACGGACACCTGGAATGAGGATTTATTAGAGGTGTTTGACACCTTTGGAATTGTATCTTTGTCCCAACAAGCATTGAGAATTTGAAATACAACTGGTATTGTCAGTAGAGAATAATAGGGGAAAGTAATATACATCTGTAACGCAAAAACTATTCGCAATGCGAAAAGTTAAACCTTTGCGCGAACAAATTTTGCTTAGCTTGAATGCAATATACCATCTGCGAATCCGGAAACTGTTTAGCGACCACTTCTGCCAGCAGATTTTCTACTTTGCGCTACTTCGCAATGTTTGCTCCAAAAGATTACGACACCTTCAAGCACTTCTTAAGAGTGCACAATTATAATCCGCAATGCGCAATAACGATTCGCAATGCAATAACCGTTTAAGGAACAATGTTACATTGCGAGATGTGGATTTTAACTCTTATTGGTGCTAATGTTTTTCTCTTTGCGACTTTAATTACATTCCCCCATAAGTGTTACATCTGTTAACTTCCATGTGACTTTACTTTAAATGTAAACTGTCATTCAAGCTGTTGACTCCAGCTCAAGTGTCAACTAGGTATTAAGCCTAAAATAATAGTGCTGCATCTGGGGCTCGTGAGTGCTAAAGCATGTCTGTCTGCTATAATATCACCTGCACAGAAAAAAAGGCTAAAACACTTCTGGTGATTTATGAATGAAGAAAAGAAACACTCAGCACGGTTGTGTTTTTAGAAGGCCATTCACAATGCATGTCAGGAAAAATCATTATGATAGAAGCAAAGAAAAGACTGACAAGAAGCCTGCGCAGGTCTCAATAGGGCAAGAGAGGAATGCAACTGAATGAAATATGAGACAGCCATGTCTGTTAGGGGATTTTGCTTTTTGCTGGTTCTCTATTCTAATTCTCTATTCTAATTTCATGTTAAAGGGGCAAAGATTGGTTACACCAGATCCTGAGTAAAAAAATATTCCTTAAATTAATATTTGGCTTAAACTGTAAGATGTAAAATCCTGGGGTTTTGATAATGGATCTTTCTGTAAACTGGATCTTCCTAACTTACAGTAAGTCTACTAGAAAAATCATGTAAACATCAAATAAACCCAATAGGCTGGTTTTGCCTTCAATAAGGATTCATGATATCTTAGTTGGGATCAAGTACAAGGTACTGTTTCATCATTACAGAGAAAAAAAATATTATAAAATATAAAATATAAAAATTATTTGGATATAATGGAGTCTATGGGAGAAGGATTTTCTGTAATTCATAGCTTTACAGATAATGGGTTTCTGGATAACGGATCACATACATGTACTTCAGCATGGATGTACTTTCTTCCAATAAGGCAGGGGTGTCCAACCTTTTGCCTTCCCTGGGCCACATTGGAAAAAGAAAAGTTGTCTGGGGCCACACATGAAATACACAAACACTTTTGATTTGTAAAAGTAAAGACAATGCACAGCAAAGAACTACAATACCAATTGGATAACCAGATAGAGCTATACACTGGAATATGGGACACCTGGATATTAAATAGACGTATTATTATATTATTATTACTACTAACTGGGCAATGGGCCTACTCCTATATCCTTTGCAACATGAAGTTTCCTCTGTAACCAAGTTTTTCAAGCTGGGCCGCATTCATATCCATCCTTTATTCAGCCCTCGGGCCGCAGGTTGGACACCCCTGCAATAAGGTAACTGTTTTTCACCATCATAAGTATTATCCTTCATTTATAAAGTGCCTGCATGTTTGCAAAATACTTTGACAACTTATTTTTATGTTTATTTATATGTTATATTTAAGCAAGCATTCAACAAATTATATGACTATTGAATTCCGCTTTAAGAGTGGCAGATGGATCTAAAGTAACCTGAGTAGTGCAAACAAACTTCTAAAAGTTTAATATCATATATATATACCAACATTTTGGAAAATAGAAAGAGGGACAAAAAGTGTTGGCCTGTGTGGAGTGGCAAACATTTGACCACACCCATTGTGTGGCCACACCCCCTAATTACCATGTTCATTTTACTAAATTTGACAGGTTATGAAAGTTTGAACACATTTGTGTGGTTTTTATGTGTTGTTTGTATCTTTGCTAATGAAGATAAATTGCCGTTTAAGCTGTGAGTCTTAGGTAATTAAGATAAACAGGTTTCTTTGGAGAACTATTTGCTTATCTAATAACTGTTACAAAATATCTTACTGCACCTGTTGATTGTCCTGGGCTGTCTGCCAAAAGCCAATTAAGTTGGAAACTTTGCATCTTTTTCTTGGCTGTTCAGTGCAGGAGGTAGAAGCAAAAGTTGGGACATTTCAGTAACAAAATACATTTTTTGTATTTTATAAAAATTTTCAGGTATTTTCATATTCAATAGAATGTTCAAGTTCTTTTTTAAATAACCTCACATTCGAGTTGTCTACTCTGAAGAAGCCCCTTTTATTTTCCACCCATAATTCAAGGGTAGGGTTGTTTCCTACAGAGAAAATGCTCTTGTGTGGGGACATGATTCTCTTTTAAAGTACATAAGAGGACATTATTATATATCCAGAGAGGCTACAAAACTGAGTGTGCCTTGACACTATCCAGAATTGCAGCCCACATTTTTTACATTATAGGAATACCAAGGCTCATATATGAAGCATTGAAAGCAAAAAAAAAAAAAAAATCCTACAAGATATAACTTTTCAGATTTTTTTCTGGGAGGTTTTGAAGAAATGCCCGAGAGTCCCTGACACTTGCATCAAGCCTAAGCCTATGACTAAATCCTCTTAAGAGGCACAAAATCGGTAAGGCTTTAAAAAATTACTTGCTTATAGTTTAACTATTTATTGGGTCCAGACCAGTGCAAGTCTGCAAAATACTGTTCCTGTATTTACTTTGTATGCTGAAAGTCTGGGGCATGGGCACCTGGACCCAGTGTTTACATTACCCTCTCAGTTTTCACTCATAAAAATTGCAGTGATCACAGAAGGAAAAATTCTGGACATTCTATTAAGTAAATAGTCAAGATATTAGTGTGAAAGTTCCTCCCAACAGCAGAATTGCCCACACATGAGCTCACTGGGATTAAGGTCATTAGCATTCCTTTATCTTCCCTTTTCTTCAAATAGATCTGACAGAGCTTGGAGGTATGCTTAGGGTCATTATTCTTTTGCATGACAAACGGCTGCCTGATACGGCTCATACCGGAGGGTGTGCCATGGCACTGGCGAATACTGTGCTAGTTCCTTTGATTTAGAATTGCTGGCATGGGTCCCCAAATGTAGAGCCAGCAAACACCCTAAACCACAAGGCTACCTCTTTTATACCCCTGTTATACTCCTTTAGCCTGCTTCCGTTCTGGGTACTGTTGGACACTTTATTATGTTTGCACTCCTTCAGCTGTGCCATGATATCTGGGGCAGTCAGTCTTCTGTTACACAGACTAGTGATCCTTCTATACTCATCATCTGATCTTATTGTTTATCTACACAATCTGCCACATCTTTTACAATAGAGTTTTCCCTGTTTCTAAATGTCATTCACATCAAAATTGTGTCTGTTTCTTATTAGATATAGTTTGTTTAATTGACATATACATAATCCTAAATTAAATTTTAAAATGTAAGGGTACATTTGCTAATGCTAAAAACAGAGTGTTCAAAATGTGTATGTAAGGCAGCAACTTGCATAAATATAAAAAAAGTTTGAGACTATTCTCTGTGTGTGTCCTGGGCTGCCCACTCTGAAGTATTTTTGAGGAATAGGAGTAAACGTTTAGTTGAAGGAAGAAAGGATTCCAGAGGCACAATGCAAAAATAAACACCTGCTGCCAAGAAGTGGTGCTGTTTTACAGCCCAAGCCATTGACCAGAGTCAGCTGCATAAACAAAAATATCTGTGTATCTTTCAGCTCAAGATAAATCTCATTGTAGAAGGGGAATTTCATTTAAAGCCTCTGTACCAGACAATGCAAATATATAAGCAACTTGTTAATTCAACCTCAGTTCACCTCAATTCAACGTAAAAATATGTTAATGTTTCTTAAGGTTGCCATCTACGTTCAGATTTTATTTGTCCTACAACAAATGTTCGTTCTGAAGTTAACATTCAAATTGAAATTGTACGATACGAACGATTTTATCAATCAAATTTTTACTATTCAATCGTTCGCTCAAATTGTGGTAAAAATCCTAATTCCCATGGTCGAATTCGAGGGTTTTTTAACCTCGAATTCGACCCTTAGTAAATCTGCCCCTAAGTGTCTTGTACACGAAACGCATCAGGCATTAGTAGTTCATATTAATAAAGATTTCTACTTTTATTTTAAATCGTCTGATCTTTGAATGACTTCAGAGTGTCCTGCTTCAACTTCTATTACCAGTGTATACGGTTTGACTGCTCCCTTGAGCTGAGGGTCTGGAGCAGGAGCACCTGGGCCACCTATCTTATTTGAGTTATTTGACTAAGCGCAATCTATGCCTCAGTCTT
The DNA here is from genome assembly GCA_024363595.1 of Xenopus borealis. Taxonomy (NCBI): domain Eukaryota; kingdom Metazoa; phylum Chordata; class Amphibia; order Anura; family Pipidae; genus Xenopus; species Xenopus borealis. The sequence continues at coordinate 38,010,805 of CM044432.1, forward strand.
GATTTGTTCTGTACTTATATGCTTTATTCGACCCATGAACATTGTCAGATGTCCATTCGCAGATATCATTGTTATCTGACAGAGTGCTCAGAAAGTTTCTAACCTGTCTAATCGTCATGGTACAAAAATTGTTGGGACCATAATTTGGGGCCCCACAAATGGTCCAAAGGTTTTGTACTATTGTATCTGCACGTCTATGGCCTACTTTACTAATGGTCATATGAATATACTGTATGCTCATCTCTCTTATAAAGTGTGCTTTGTTGCCATACCATTGGGAGGGACTAATGCTGCTTCCATACTATCATACTGTCAGGGGCGTAACTATAGAGAAAGTAGACCCTGCGGCTGCAAGAGGGCCCAGGAGGTATAGGGGCCACATGAGGTTGTAATTCATATACAATTTCAATAAATATTGGTAAAACAGTACAACCTCTGGATATGTTGGGGGGGGGTCTAAAATTAATTTGCTGTGGGGCCCCATAACATCTAATTACGCCACTGCATATGGTGTAAAAAGTATAAGGTGCTCTAGAAAGCTTCCTTACAAATTGCTGTCTTCATGGGGGCAGGAGTCAACAACCGCTAAAGGCTACATCTTTTGAGGCATATTCTGAACAAAATGCACCATTTTGGAGTAACACACACACAAGCAGATGTAATCCCATGTTGTTGGCCTTATCAGTTCAACTTAACTGGGGAGCAGTATCTGTTGTTACCCTAAAATGTCCATATATAGTATTACTCTAAAATTATATTATGTACTATAGATTTTTTGGGGGGGAAACATAGTAGTTGCCTAGCAGAACTCTCCAATGAACAAAATAAAGGCATGAAAGGATATGTAGTACATCAGCATTCAGAGCATGGGCCTTATTATATATCTGTCAATGCAAGTCCCTTGTGTCATAGCTAAACTATGATTTTACTATAATAGTAGAAAATAACAAATATAACCATGACTTGTTTACCGTAATCAAGTTAAATGTAAAATGGCAACATTAGTGTTATTTACATGTTGCAAGTCAATGTAATGAATTTTTAGGGGATGGTGGTTTCAGTTTATCCCGCTTCTGATCTAGGTTTTGTTCTGGGGCACGATGCTGCTGATTACTTGTAAATTTTATTTTGATTGAACTTTAGCAATAGTTGGGTTTGTTGGGGACAACATAATTGTTTCTGCACATGAAAGGATTTACAGCAACTATAATATAATCCCAATTTCCGTGTAGTCAATGATGTGGTGCTCTATCTGGAAGCTCTGTTGCATAGGACAGCTTCAATCGACAGTAAGAAGTATGAAAGAATCAGATGGCACTCACGTAGCAATTGTGCTAGTAGTATTTTCAGTGCTTTATTGAGATCAGCCCTATGCTACAATTTACAGCAACCCATATGCAGCATGAGGCTTCAAGTGCTATAGGTTTGGGTTATGGAACAGCTGCAAACTTTCCTTTTTGCCCTTTTTTACTGAGATGGAGATTTTTTTAAAAAATTGGGAAAATTATAGAAGGGTTAATTTGCCCGATAGGCTAATGTCACACAGGGCTGAAACTCTTGTGAACATTGCAGACCGAAAATCAACCCTATGCTACAATCTGCCCCTTACCTAGCCAAGTTTCCAGGGGCAGGCCAGGAAGGCTGGTGCCAGCATAGAGGCTGATTCTTGGCCTGCTTTTTTCCCCAGGTCAAGATCAGCCCTGTGTGACGTCAACCTTATTGGTCACCGTCAAGTTTGGCCTAAAGTTTTGTCATATTTTCCCTTAATCTATAGAAAAAATATTACCATATATCTATATACAAAAATGAGGTTAGTGCCACAGTTTCTGTACTGTACACTCTCCCAGCTAAAACAGTTGCAGGCAATGTCTGGGACACTGGTATAATATGCAGTGTGGCTCTTGAATAGTACCAGCAGTTGAATAGTACCTCTGGCCAGTGATGTTTTTGAAGAGTAGGAGCACCAGCCAGTGGATGGAAGGAGGTGAGTAGCAAAAAAAAAGCTTTTTGATCAGTGATCCATTTCTTTAACATCTTACCACAAATAAAGTAGAGTTTGACTGAGTGACTGTCATGCTGTGGTTCATTAAAGGAGAAGGAAAGGCTATAATTAAGTAAGCTTTATCAGAAAGTTCTTTATAAATACTCCAGTAAACCCTCAAAGTAATGCTGCTCTGAGTCATCTGTCAAAAGAACACCTAATTTCTTTCCTTCTATTGTGTACTCATGGGCTTCTGTATCAGACTTCCTGTTTTTAGCATAAACCTCCAGGGCTAGGGCTTGAGCACGCTCAGTTTATTCTTCTCATCCCCTCCCCTCCCTGCTGTAATCTGAGCCTAGAGCTATCAGTGAGCAGGGAGAGACTCAGGCAGGAAGTGATGTCACCCAAGCTAATATGACAGCTGCTATCCTAAGCAAACAGCAAGAGTTTCTAAAGCTGTTTACTCAGGTATGGTAAAGCATTGTGCAGAATAAATATAGCTTGCATGTAGTTAATCTATACTTTCAGAGCAATGGTACACAGACATTTTGAGCTTTTTGCCCCCTGTATTTTTAAACAGGTGTAAAAATACATCCATAATAATATTCCATTTGCAGGCAATTTTCATCTAAATTAAAATCCCAAAATGTTATTTTATAAATATTGCTGTTTATGCTTTATGCATGTTTTACTGAGCGTCTTTACTGTATCTATCTATACATATCTATACATATCTATACATACCTATACATATATGTATCTCTATACATTTATTTAAATTTAAAGATATATATATATATATATATATATAGATAAAGGATTTCTTTTTTTTTAAAAAAAGTATTAATTGATTAAAATGGAGTATGTGGGAGATGGACATCCCAGTATTGGGAGCTTTCTGGATAACAGCGGATCCCAACCCTTTAGAAGGATTTCATAATATAACACACTTTAAAATTGCTGTGCAGTTGTCATTTGTCATGTTAAACTTTCTTAGTTAAGATGCTGCTGAACTCTTAGGTGTATTACACAGCTTGCTAGAATTGGTAACATTCAAAATGCCATGCATGCCCTAGTATAATAGCACATACCACAAATTCGGGACCTTACTGCCCCAATTATGTGTGTAGTGACAAGAATAACATCTGACTGTCACTGCATACACAGTCACATTTATCTTGAAAACTCACGTGTGTGCAGTGACAGGTAGATTGTGTCCCTATGCAAACACAAATGTAACTATAACTTGTTTTCAAGTAAACAAAATATCATTACTTATTCCCCCTCCACACTATCTAGCAGTACTGGAAGGAACCCACAGTGAAAAGGGGCAGCAGATTAAGCAATGATTTATATAGGTGTAGCGAGTGCATCATCAGCTCAACGGCACAGTGCAATTCTGACAACTTTAGTGCCTTACTGTCAATACAGCTGCGGATAAATCACTTATGTTATTTTTTGTTCCAAGAACTTAAGAAAGTGTAAAGAAATATAATATGTGCCTGTTTGGTCTAAGTAACCATCCTCTGTTCCACCAACTGCAGTCATGCATGATGTGGCTTGTATAAGGCCAGTGACACCAAGGTACTTACTTAAAAATTAAGAGGTTTTGCGGTAGTACTAGAGAAAATAAAGGCACAGTTATTGTTTGAACTCATTACAACACCAATTTATAACAGCTCCATATCTTTAGCATTGCCTGCATATTGGCATAGTTATCTGCCTAAAATAAAGATGTAAGGGAAGTTAATGTGAAATAAAATATACTAAAACCGGGTGTATGTATTTATATATAAACAGGACTAAAAATCCCGTTGGATTGCAGCTGCATCTGTTCGTTGACATCGCCAAACGAGCTGATCTCACAGTGTATGATCACATTCACAAGAGAGCAAATCTTAGTGCAGATGGACTAATGTCACATGCTGGATGGCAGCCCAGGATTTGAGCCCAAGACCCAGGATAGTGAACTATTGGGGAGGAGAAATTCATGGCCAAGTGTCACAGATGCCCTGCAGCTAGACGTAGGACTGAGATTTCTAGAAGCTTATTATACAGTGAGAGGAGATAAGAATACCAAATTGTTTTTGCATAAAAACCCTTTGGATTTTTCATAAATAAAATAATAGTCAAAACACATTGTCAGCACAAGCCTTGTTTGCTTAGCATTACACAGTTTTACAAGTATCTATTTGTTTGCTATTGCTATGCCCCTTTAAAACTGACAACCAATTTTGCAGGCAATCTGCCATGTTTATTATAAAACAGACCAGAGAACCTGATGATAATCTTCTTGAAAACAGCTAGGAGAAAAATCCATTTCATTTTATGTGATAATTTTCAAAGCAAATAAAAACCAAATAAGGAAGAAGCAGAAATTGATAAATGAAGCCAAGGAGACTGTCAGAGGCTGCTTTTACAGCTCCCCATTTCTTATCCGTACGTTTGCATATTTTACTGAAGCTTGTGGTTAAGCTATGAAATTAACTTGCTTTGGCAAAGGAATCTTCTGGCCAAACTTGCCTAACCTGCAATTATTTCTATATAAGAGAAATATGTTGATGAACAGAATGCAGAACATACTTCTCAATGATTATTTTGGAGGGGCCTAAACCAGCACATATGCTGCATTTTTAAGTAGATGTACTCTGGCAGAGACAAAATTTTCCATTCTTCATAATATTGTATTCTTTCAATCAATTCTTCTTCTTTTGGGGTATAAACAATTCCCAATTTTTGCTATCACTCCCATCACTGCTGCCAGGATATGATTAGCCATCATTTGTGGAAGATTTTTCAGTCTCAGTCACATTTTATCTCAATCATGGTCACCCTTTACACCCACAGCTTCACCACCTTCTCCAAAATATAGCCAATTTATGACAACCCCAAAACATACTGTATGTTGTAATGAGCCCTCTTGTTCCTCAAATAAACAATTCAACCTTTTCCTTTATGGAAGTGTAAATTGAAGGTCTGCTTGCATTATCCAACATTCTTTCCTATTTGGGACCTTGGGGCCTGTGCCCAACCTATCTGTATATAATCCAAGAACATTGTGCACTCCAGTAAATTATA